>SJYV01043388.1:501561-595970 GCA_006410875.1 Neotragus pygmaeus | reverse complement strand
AAAAAAATTGAGATATGGGGAATTTATCAGTATATTTTTCTAGACATAAAATCCACTAGGATTCTTCTCCTAATTTATTCTTAAATTTAAGTGGTACCCCTTATGTGTACTTCCCAGAGGACTTGTTCTTATTCTAACACAGCTATTCTACTGCAAAACTGCAAAGGCTATATAGTCTTTTGAGTTCCCCACTATTTTTATTGAACACAGAATCATTATCCGTGATTTTCTAAGGTTACCAGCATAACGTCACCTGCCATCCATCAGTGTACTATGCTTCTGCCAGTGCTTCTTTGAGTAGGTCTATGAGAAGATATATGTAGCTACGTGTTTAAGGGCATGAGCTGTGGCATTAAGATGTGTCCATTTGGGACCTCAGCTTGGTGCTCTGTGGTGACCTAGAGAGGTGGAATTAGGGGCAAGGGTGTCAGTTTAATCGCTTAGTCATGTCTGACTCTTTGAGGCCCCGTGAACTGCAGTATTCCTGACCTCCCTGTCTGTCACCAACTCCCAGAGCTTACTCAAACTCACGTCCATCGAGTCAGTGATGCTATCCAACTGTCCATTTTCCGCCATCCCCTTCTTCTCCTGCCTTCAATCTTTAATGTGTATATACATATACCTATAGCTGATTCCGGAGAAGGCAATGGCATCCCAGTACTCTTGCCTGGAGATTCCCATGGGGTCGCTGAGTCAGACACGACTTCACTTTCACTTTCACTTTTCACTTTCATGCATTGGAGAAGGAAATGGCAACCCACTCCAGTGTTCTTGCCTGGAGAATCCCAGGGATGATGGAGCCCAATGGGCTGCCATCTGTGGGGTCGCACAGAGTCAGACACAACTGAAGCAACTTAGCAGCAGCAGCAGCATAGCTGATTCACTTCCTTGTATAGCAGAAACACAACACTGTAAAGCAGTTATACTCCAATAATAAAATTTAAAATAAATTAGAAAAAATGTATCTGCATTCAAATTCTAGGTCTGTTACTAACTTGTTCTACAACCTTGGAAAGTTAACCACTTCTCTTTTTTATAAAATATTGCAACGTACTTCATAGGGTTATCTTGAGAATAAAATTGACTAATGCATGTAAATATTTAGCACTTGACACACAGTAAATTTTAAATACATGCTCAGTATTATTACTTTATCTTAAACTCTCTAGACTGTCAAGGAATATATTTAATTTGGGGTAACTTCTGTTTGTACAGGAAAAATTAGTGCATAATTATAGGAGCTTTCTTGCAACTATCAGCCAGCATACACCTCTTCTCCTGAGAACCTCCCACCCTCCAATACATAGAGCTATGGCCAAGGTGATGTGTTTTGGGGGTTTCGCTTTTCCTTAATGTGCCATTATTTGCTATTTTTTTCTAATGAAATTTAAATGAGAAGAATCTCCCTCATAATACTCATAATAGAAGCTATAAAATAGGGGGCCTGAAAATAGATATTGTCCATGTTTTCTATTATATGGAAGAAATATATATTCATGAATTTAAAAAAAAAAACAACCCACATTGAGACAGGCAGAGAAAAGCAATCGATCACACTGGTAGAGTTCAAGTTCCAGCTCCAGTTTCCCCTGTGGCTAAGCTACTCCATCTCCTTTTTTATGGTTTGTTTATTCAAACTTTCCTTCAATGATAGGGGCTAAGCAAGTATATTTCCAAAAGTTCTCCCTTTTTGCCCACACTAGGTTAAATTCTGTTTCTGTCACTTGTAATTAATAAACTCTACCTGAAATATAACAAGTAAAAGAAAAAAGATAGTAAACAAAGAAAAGAGTGTAGGCAATTTAATGAAGAAATGAAGGGAGAGGAAGGAGAGCAAGATAGGAAAAAGGGAGGTAGATTAAAAAAGGTTAAAAAGTTAATGTGATATGTATGAAGAGCATACATTCAGCCTCCATAATTTCTACATTTGCCATCATTGTTTACAATAAAAATACTTTAAATCATACAATGTTTCACAGTTTATAAGAAACTTCAAATTTTCCTGCTCATCTGAAATAGTAGCTAACATATACCGGACACACTTTTGTCTTTCTCCTAAATGCCTCAAACAGATTATCCTGCCTAATCCTCAAACAACCATGAGCTTCAGCTATTATCCCTATCTTGTAAATTAGAAAACTGAGACTCATAGAATAACTGGAAGAATCAGGTATACTGATAGTGCAGTAGAAGTATGTGAGTCCGGGTGGCTCAGACGGTAGAGCGTCTGCCTGCAATGTGGGAGACCTGGGTTCAATCCCTGGGTTGGGAAGATCCCCTGGAGAAGGAAATGGCAACCCACTATAGTACCCTTACCTGGAAAATCCCATGGATGGAAGAGCTAGTAAGCTACAGTCAATGGGATCACAAAGAGTCAAACACGACTGAGTGACTTCACTTTCTTTTCTGATCTATTATCTCTTACAGCAAAACTCTCTCTACCGTACCTGTGACAATAAATCATATGTTATCCTAAATGTAATGAATATTCCTTGATCTAAACTTCAAGCTTCAACATTAGGAAGAAATTGAAAAACCCATAAAGAAGACTAAGGGCACAGGACCAGAGTAGAAAGAAGAAAACTAAGAAAGAACAAAAGCTGTTAAAAGTAAAATAATATTGTATCCAAAGACCACAATACTGCTGCTGATGATAAAGTGTCAAGAAGAATGAAATAAGTACCCAGTAAAATTCTATTGATAGATCAAATAGCATGAAATAAAATGTTTTATCTCAATAAAAACAAAAACAATTTGAAATAAATTGAATTTATGAATTAAACTTACTGCTTAAAAGAGACACATAAAAAGATTCAAAGTGGGTGAATGAGTGAATAACAAATAATTAGTGTCAAACAAAATCAGTACCAATAAAGAGAAGAAAAGAGAAAATGAATAATGACATTCTAAGATGTTAAGTGAAAAAATACATAATCAGTGTAGAAGTTTTGCTCAAGTACAGTTAATGCAAAAAGAAACCTATAAAGGAGTGACTAGAAGACATGAATATAACAAATAGATAGAGATGTATGGGTATATTTATGGGTTGAAAGTAATGCTCTATAAGTGGAAGTGGTTGCATGTAGGCGATGGAGGAATTAATGGTGTAACAACTTGAAACTGTGGGGTTTAGGGGAGAACTGACCCCAGTTCTATCTAAAAGTAGCCTTTGGCAGGAAGTTTAAGTTTGCTACTAAGATGAGAAGCAAGAAATCAAAGATTCTAAATGAAACTGATATATTGAAAATCTGCCAGGAAGACTTTTGCAAGCAGTTTTGAGAAACAGATAACATTAGCAATATTTTTAGTTAATTTAAAATTTTTTTCTGCCTTTCATTATTATTATTCATATTTCTTTGTATTTTTTACATTTTTGTATGCTATGTTGTAAACCGTTTATCACTTATGTTCCGCACTATATTTGTTTTACAGGCTTATTTTCATAGGTCACAACTGAAAATAAGTAGATTTTTAAATATAAAAAGACTCCTAAAGACTAAGTATTTATGACAAATATGTTTATTAATTCATTTGTATAATTCTCAAAAATTAAAAGGTTCTGAGTGTCTGTGCTTTCTGTGCCATTCTGATATTTTTGCTTTAACTCTAGACTCTGGGATTCTTCTTTCATGAAGTCATTTATCAGTTTCTGCCAAAAAAAAAAAAAAAAAAGAGTTATGAATAACGTAAAGTGACAGTAGAATAAAGACAGGCAGATTGTGAATCTGGGATGTTACTGAGATGTGCAAACCTCATCAGTTTCCTTTTAACCTTCTTCTTCTGAGTTTTAAGCACAGACAGGCTTCTCACACAGGCACGAGGAAGACACGGTGCAGTTATCTATGCTGACAGTGTGCACACCCGCATACACACATTTCCCCTGGAAATCCATACTTGGCTTTGGTAGACGCCACTCACTGTGTTCAAATAAAGTAACATTACTTTAGAACATGACATGTGAAATTTATTATACCTATCACTGTAGGGAATTCAGGAGAGCAAAGGCACTCACCTTCCCTCTTTTCAAAGAACTCGTATGTTGGTATATACACAAAGAGATAGGCATATGATAAGTAAGTTTCACAAACTGTGTTAATTATTTGTAAGTATTGGCTTCCCTGATAGCTCAGTTGGTAAAGAATCTGCCTGCAATACGGGAGCCCGGGGTTCAATTCCTGGGCCTGGAAGATCCCCTGAAGAAGGGAAAGGCTACCCACTCCAGTATTGTGGCCTGGAGAATTCCATGGACAGTTCATGGGGTCGCAAAGAGTCGGACAGGACTGAGCGACTTTCACTTTTACATTATTGTCCAAAATGTTTGTTCATTTTTTTCCTGTAACAGTTTATGGAAAAATCCAAACAAACTTTTGGCCAACCCAATATTTTATATGTGGGAAAAGGTACACCTGTATAAAGAAGAGACTGCTCCAGTTAGGAAAATTATGGCAATAGCAGGAAAGACAGGACATATGATCTGGGATACAGAATTAAGCTTAAGTGTAGATCAGCACAACAACAATATTGTAAAGTAATTAGCCTCCAATTAAAATAAAGTGATTAATTTTCAAAAAAGCATGTGCATGTACAGTTGCAGCTGGAATGGGAATACTTTACCTGTAAATATGTTAGATATAAAAGCTAGCCAGAATTACTAACAAAATTTAGAATATATATATGTATATATTTATGCTATGCATGCATGCAGTTAAGTTGCTTCAGTCTTGTCCGACTCTGTGCAACCGCATAGACAGCAGCCCACCAGGCTCCTCTGTCCACAGGATTCTCGCAAGAATACTGGAATGGGTTGCCATTTCCTTCTCCAATGCATGCATGCATGCTAAGTCACTTCAGTTGTGTCCAACTCTGTGTGTGTGACCCCCATAGATGGCAGCCCACCAGGCTCTTCTGTCCACAGGATTCTCTAGGCAAGAATAATGCAGTGGGTTGTTATTTCCTTCTTATATATATATATATATATATATACACATACATATATATGTATTTGTGTGTGAGAGAGAGCATGTGCATGTATGTATGTATGGATCCTTTAACAACATGGATTTCAACTACTCAGTTCTACTATATGAATATTTTTTTCAATAGTAAATACTACAGTATTACAGGGTCCATGGCTAGTTTAACATGTAGTTTTAAAGGGTCAATTAAAACTTCTAAGCAGATTTTCTTCTACATGGAGGAGTTGGTGCCCCTAGCCCCCACCCATGCTCTACATTTTTCAAGAATCAACTGTATATGTATTATTCTGGGACAGTTGCCTCTGCTCTGATACATTCATCTTACTTCAATTTATAAAATCACCACTGGTAGACATGCTAGTGGGCAGATGCTACCAAACATTCTGGTTGAATTTAATCCTTTACTAAAGATCTAGATTATAAAGAATATTTTAGTTCAATGTCAATAAAATGACTTTTCATCCACTCTAGAGCAAAACTGTTTGTTTAGTACCACCTGAAAAAAAAGGCAAAGCTTATTTACTGAATTGCTAAAGGCATAGTACAATTCTTTTAAAAATACCAACGGAACTAGAAAGAAATTCTGAGCTGTGTTGGGAAAATTAAATTATCAAAATACTTCATATGTTATTTCATTTATTAATTCAACATATCTATTGAATGTTCTATGTTTCAAACATTGTACAAGGTTGAAGTAGAGTGAACCTTTCAACTCCCAAAATTCCAATAATTAAAATGATCAACCATAAAAGTTAAAATAGATTAAAAATTTGATGCATTAGTACAGCAATTTCAGGAAAATATTTACATATGTTTACACATAAAATATTCATAAAACCTGTGAAATACTTAATGGACATATATGATGACTAAAATTATTTAAATATTAAATTTTAGTATATAATTAATGATATTAAAACCAGTGATAAAGGGGAGGGAGGGGGGTGGGGGAGTTCAGGATGGGGAACATGTGTATACTTGTGGTGGATTCATGTTGATGTATGGCAAAACCAATACAATATTGTAAAGTAATTAACCTCCAATTAAAATACATAAATTTATATTAAAAAATGAATAAGCAATACTCTGATAATTGATCGCCTAATTGAAATACACATAGACAGATATAGTTACATCTACATTTGAACATACATGTACATGCCTCAGCTGTCCCATTCACGCTTTTATGTGTTAAGATAAATTTCAAATGAATAAACAATCTCATTTTATTTAAATGTTAATCATCTGTTCATGTGATAAAAGCAAATAAACTTAAAGAACAAATTATTAAAGGGAAAAAATGGAAAGCTGTGCCTGCAAGAGAAGTTACAAACAATATACAAGAAATCTTAAAAGAAATAAAATGATAAACAGGATAAAACTGTCAAAGATATTGATATTGTAAGTTAGAAGAAAAATAACCTTACTAAACATCACAATAATATAACCTATGGAACAAAGTAAAAATAATTGGCTATTCTTAGATTGGCACATGATGATGAAAGAGCTTGAAATATTTTTTTCCTGACATAGTTGTCTAAGGCAGTGTTTCTGAATAACAACTGAAAAATATGCTTTTAAAACCAAAAAATAGGCCCAAATTATTTGGATGAGAAATGACCATTCTATACTTGTTCCCAATAAAAATACCAGAGAGGTACTCAGGTTCATACTTATGATATTCTTTCCCACAATTATATTTCTTATTTGAAATTGTAATAATTCAGGTCATCTAATAATAAGGATATACTTACACTAATTATAAAATATCTAAATGACAATGATTTACAAAATTGCTGACAATATAATATGAAATAACAAAAGCGAGAAGTAAAGAGGACTAAATTTGGTCCCTAATAATCTCTATTTCCTCAAAACTCTTTAGGCCAGACATTGGAAGAGGAGTAAGGCATTGGATTGTGTAGCAGAAACTTACAGGCCAGAAGGAAGAGAACCATCCTCCCACTTCCATTCATTGTCCTCTTCCTTATAAGACAGGCCAAGCCAAGTGTGGTTTACTGCAAGTAACTTCAGAATACACTGCATGGAAACAGAATGCACAAAGCTATTAATGCTAAAAGTCCATTAGACATAAAAATACAGAACTTGTGCCTCAGTTCAGTTCAGTTCAGTCACTCATTTGTGTCCAACTCTTTGTGACCCCATGGACTGCAGCATGCCAGGCTTCCCTGTCCTGTGTCTAAAGACTCATAAAAAAAGAATCTAAAAAACTTGTGTCTAAAGAATCATTTTAAAAAGTGCAGTATATATATGCCCACTGATAAATGAAACACTGAAAAAATATTTTAAAAAAAGAAAGGTAATCATTTTTTTGTTTGTTTGTTTTTTAGCGTAGTCCCAGTAATGAAAAGGGTTTTTATTTCCCCAGTGTATTTTAGAAATATTTAAGTTGTAAAAAGAAAGGACAGAGTGTTAACTGTATTTTAATTCATCTACTTTTTTAAACTTACACAATTTTTTAAAATTTATTGCACAAATACATGCACTTGGTTTTAGAAGTCAAGTGATGCTAAATATATATATTATATATATATATATTTTCCTCTTTCACTAAATGCCTTTCTCCAGAGGCAAGTTGTCTTATGACCTCCTATTTTATAAAACCAGAATTTTTAGTCTCATGCTCTATTTTCTCACCTTCTGTCTCCTTTTGATATAGTTACTTCATAATTTTTGGCTTGTGTTTCAATACTTTTCAGTTCAGTTCAATCACTCAGTCGTGTCTGACTCTTTGTGACCCCATGAATCACAGCACGCCAGGCCTCCCTGTCTGTTACCAACTCCCAGAGTCCACCCAAACCCATGTCCATTGAGTCGGCAATGCCATCCAGCCATCTCATCCTCTGTCATCCCCTTCTCCTCCTGCCCCCAATCTCTCCCAGCATCAGGGTCTTTTCCAATGAATCAACTCTTCGCATGAGGTGGCCAAAGTATTGGAATTTCAGCTTCATCATCATTCCTTCCAATGAACACCCAGGACTGATCTCCTTTAGGATGGACTGGCTGGATCTCCTTGCAGTCCAAGGGACTCTCAAGAGTCTTCTCTAACACCACAGTTCAAAAGCATCAGTTCTTCGGTGCTCAGCTTTCTTTACAGTCCAACTCTCACATCCATACATGACTACTGGAAAAACCATAGCCTTGACTAGACAGACCTTTGTTGGCAAAGTAATATCTCTGCTTTTCAATNATACTGGAGTGGGTTGTTATTTCCTTCTCCAGGGGATCTTCCCAACCCAGGGATCGAACCCAGGTCTCCTGCATTGCAGGCAGACACTTTAACCTCTGAGACACCAAGGAAGCCCTTTTTAATTATATAACCAAACATTTTACGGCTGCAACAAGAAAAACAATCTAGCATTCTGTAAAGATAATTTGTTTTAGTTCTAAAATTACCTTTATTTTGGTCAAGAACTTTTTGAACCTGAAGAAACATTTCCTCTCTGTTTTTGAAATACTCAATCCATTGGTTAAGGCTCTTCATCTTGCTCTCTGATTCCTGAACACTTTGAAAATCTAGAACAAGAATTCCAGATAAGTACAAAACACATGCCCAGTTATGAAATGGTAGAGAGACTGTGAAGCTTAATTTTTATAGCATAATCCTTAATAAAGTTCCCAATAAATGTTTTAACAACTATAATAAGATATTTAACCAAATATGTTTTCATTTATCCACTGTTACTTTTATTTTTTTATTTTTTTATTTTTTGTGAATGAAGTGATATATTTCACTTCATTTTTTTTAATTAATTTATTTTTTAATTTGACTTTACAATACTCTATTGGGTTTGCCATACATCGACATGAATCCACCACAGGTGTACACGAGCTCCCAAACCTGAATCCCCCTCCCACCTCCCACCCCACAACGTCTCTCTACACCTAAATCTAAAATATCATCCTAATTCCTTGTAAGACTGAACGTATGCTTATATTAACAGAACAATGCTTAAGTTGATTAAAACAGAAGACAACTACAAAAGCCAAGTCTCAAATAAATCTTTTGGCATCATGACTTGGTGTAATGTGTAGAATTTCACTTTCTAATCAAATCTTAAAATTCTGAATTTCAAACTAATGGTATAAATGTGAAAACACTATACTTAAATAACTAGTTGTGAACAACTTTAATACTAATTAGAATATTCTGTTGATCTAATTTGTGATGCTGGTGAAATGGGCAGTATGAAGAAATAAGAAAAGAAGTTACTTTTTATTTTCAGAGTAAAGACGTTACACATTCACTGAGCTCAATACCTTAGTAGGTTGTAATCTTCAAAATAATACAGAATCAGTCACTACTATTAATACCTTCTGCAGTAATTTCAATAATATAATCTCCTTGGGAAAAAAAATGATTATTGAGAGCTCACAAGGTTAAATTCATTCATAAAATAAAAAGTGTAATATTTTTATATCATTTTTTTCCTGTTCTCCATTCAGTATGGCAATAAAACATTTACCAAAAACTATTATCTGGAAATGATTTAAAGAAACATGATAATCTGACAAACAGTCTATTATTTCTTTTTCTCCAATTAATTGGACTTACACTGGTAACCAAAGAATCCACACAGCATCAAAAGCAGCAGGCTCAAGATTCCCAGGATCACAGGAATTATTCCACAGAGAGAGAAGGAAAAACGAGAAGCTAAGAAACAGAGTGAGTGAAAAATCAGAGATAAAGTAAGCTCCTGTTATTTGAAAGATTAATATCATTATTTTAATGTTATTGTTTAAGTGCTGTATAATTTATGAAAAATAATACCCAATGTGTGAATTACTACAAAGTATTAGACTGAATAAGAGAGGAAAAAATATTTTAGAGGATTTACAGAAAATAAATTAATGTAGCAGACCTGATTTCTATCCTGAAAGGATACAAGGTTGGCCGCTTACAAGGTTGGCCATGGCTGGGATCTGGAAACCTGGATTTCAGTAGAGTTTCCACAACCACTAATTGATAGGAATGGCTCACTTTGTCTTCTCTGTTTGTACAAACAATATAGCTTCTGCTTCCCTTTGGGAAGTCTGGAATTTTGTTACATGCCAACCAGATGCTACCTATGGGATTAACTCCTTAATAAATACTCTGAACATTGATTCTCTAATGAGTTTCCCTGGTTGTCAACATTTGACACATTGTCATGATGTATTGCTGAGGGAATTCCTGTGACCTGTGTGATTCTACTGGGAGAGGAGTCTAGGAAGGTTGAGCCTGGTCTCCCCCACACTTCACGTCATGCACCTTTTCCGTTTGCTGATTATATTTGTTATCCTTCCATTGTCATAAATCTTAGCTACAAGTACAACTCTATAGGGTCCTGTAAGTTCTCCTAGTGAATCATTAAACCTGAGCATATCTTTGGGGACTTATAGTGCAGGTAAAAAATTTACATACAGGTATTATTAAAATTATCCTTAAATATTAGGTACAAACTTTCAATGCAGACTACATTACTCTCATTAATACAATCAGATAGAGAAATGCTTATCGATATTAAATCGGTGCTATTATTAAGATAGAACTCTTTTTTTTTTTTAATTGATGACCTGTAGTAGATTCCCTTGATGTGTGAGTGCTAAGTTACTTCAGTCATGTCGGACTCTTTGCGACCCTATGGACTGTAGCCCATCAGGCTCCTCTGTCCATGAGATTCTCCAGGGAAGAATACTGGAGTGGGTTATCATCCCTCCTCCAACAAATCTTCCTGACCCAGGGTACCTGAATCTCTTACATCTCCTGCATTGGCAAGCAGGTTCTTTACAACTAGCACCACCTGGGAAGCCCCATTCATAAAAAATTACAGTAAATCTTAGTGACTGTTTTAAAGGGACAATATTTGGTTTTAGATGAAACAATACCTATAATTTATTCAATTTCACAAAAGTATATGCTTCATCCCCACATTCTAGAAGTTAAACTTTCAGAGATCATTGTTAATAGTCTTTTTTTTGGTAAGTTTATTTCCATCCAAAAGAAATGTATAAACTCTAGTGTTAAAAAAAAGTATTTATTTTTTATTTGTTTTGTACTTCAAAAACAAACAATTGTACTTTTGAAACAAAATGAAAAGCTCTCATAAAAAAGAATAGTTATTTTTATACCTAATATTCAAATCATTTATTTAACTTTCTGTATAATATAACCTGGTGGTTATCAACCAGAGTAAAGTTTAACCCCCAGAGGACAATATTAAATATTTGGAGACATTCTTAATGTGATAATTGAGGGTCAGGTGGTACTGACATCTAGTGCATAGATATCAAAAAGATGCTAAACATCCTAAAATCACTAACCAATGCCCCATAACCAAAAGTCATCTAGCCCAAAATGTCCTTAGAACCAAGGTTGAGAAACTCTCCTCTATTAAATGATGTTGGTTAATTACGATCAAAAAGAGGCATCAGGTAATAGGGTTTTATATTTCTTTGTCTTTTTTACAAATTTTCTGAGTTTTAAACCTTGATCGAGTTCTCTGTTTCATGTAAGAAAACAATTCTAAATTCAGACCATGGCTTCTTCCATCTTTAACTATGCTTCTTCATATATGAAAACTTCACAACTCTGTCATAAAATATGGTTTTGTTTTACTCCTATATATGTTCTAAACATTCTCATCTCTATATTTTTTCTAAAATTTAAAATATCTAAATAGTAACAATTAGAGAAACATAAAATGGAAGGTGTACCTAAAGATAACAAAGAGAGACCATAAATGAATAAACTCTAGTGTATGTACTTTACCGTCCACATTGGTGTGCTCAGGAATTGGGCCCCATTCATCCTCAGGAGGAGGAGGAGGAAGGGCGAGAGATGGTTCCAAGTCCACAATAGGGATGGTCTCTGTCTGCTCTGTATTTTCTTTTAACACAGAAAATATATCATAACTTTACAACTTTGTAAAACAAATGAGATTAGAATTTGAGAATTACTATTTCCTAAGGTCCCCAGAAATACAAATATAGAAATAAAATCAAAGATACTCAAATCACATTTCCACTCAACGGCTCATCCAGCTTTACTAAAAGTATTTAAGCTGGTTGATTACACTTTGGACCGAGTCAAGAAATAAGATAATTATTTTTTAAAATATGTTTAAAAGCACTCTTTCACGTAATCTGGGAAATGTTAAAAATATAATTCTCCTAGAATAATCATAACTAGCATTATATCAAATAAAAACAACCAATGTTGTATTTTCATTAAAATGGCATATGTCATTTAGATTTAAAAAGAAAAAAAATACCTGGAGGTTGTTCATAGTCTGAAGCATCTGACATTCTAGAGCCTTTTGGATTATTTATTTATCCCAAGTGTGAAGAAGAGCTTACAAAGATGTTGGCAGGTGAATGAAGAGTTATCTCTTCCACTTTCTTCCTAGAGTTGATGAGAAGACCACACATAGCCTCAGGTGGGGCAGCTACTCACATTTCATACAACTGTATGAAAATAACTAAATTTGGCAAAAAAAAAAAAAACCCACAGAGGAAATGTGAATCTATAACTGGATATTTTCTAATAGGTATACAGAAATAAAGTCACCCCTACTTACCTAAACTATATACAACAAGCCTTTAAGTATCATCTGGTTTATTTAGCTAATAGTCCATCACTCTAGAAATTAATTAGGAAAAGCCACTATCATAAATAATGTAACTGAGTATTTTGGAGTGAAATGTTTCATGAAACTTGAGTATGAAGTAAGGGAAGATAAAGAAACTAATTAGAAAAAGGAATAACACTGGAAAGAACATGTGTTCATCAAAGTAGATTTAAACAACTGCCTATATAAAATGGCACTTGGAAATCACAAAATAAAATCTATATGTCCAAATAGTGACAGACTGGCTTAAAGTTTTTTGATACTACCCCCACCCAACTTTGTTTCAAAGGAAAAGCAAATTCTATTCATATAAATGTGGTTGGGTTAGCCACCGAAATCAACCTTTTACTCTTCATTGCTCAACTGAAAAAAAAGTCAGTATTTGCAGTGGGAATAAATAGATACTGTACACAAACCAAAATAGACATAAGATTTTTCTCATTGGGTTTATAACCTCATAGAAACTAATGTATGTTCAAGTCTGGTTGAAACCACACAAATACCTCAGATACAGGCAGGGGTCATAAGTTTCCCATCGTCCTATGTCCAGTTCAGATCAAATGGTTTTACAAGTAATCCTAAAATAGATCACATTTTATTTTTTAAACCCAAGATTGGTTGACTAAAAGAATATTATAACCTTACTCTTCAAAGATCTCAGTAAAGCCAGGGATGGAGAAAGCAGGGACTTCATTAAAAATATTCTGTACTGACTTTCTGCCTAAATTGTAATTCAATTTTATTTTGTTTACTTTCTAACTCTAAATTTAAAAAACTCTCCAGAAAGCAGGAATAGAAGGATCATACCTCAACATAATAAAAGCTATATATGAGAAANGACAGGGAGGCCTGGCGTGTGCGATTCATGGGGTCGCAAAGAGTCAGACACGACTGAGCAACTGAACTGAACTGAATTATCATTGCAGTGGAGAAGGAAATGGCAACCCACTCCAGTATTCTTGCCTGGAGAATCCCATGGATGGAGGAGCTTGGTAGGCTACAGTCCATGGGGGTCGCAAACAGTCAGACATGACTGAGTGACTTCACTTTCACTTTCACTGTCATTGCAGAGGATGAACACCAAGACTCTTTCATTCAAAACCTGATGGTATGTCTGATTACAAATGTGATTTATTTTTGGACAAGCTGTTAAGCTTGCAATGTCTATAACAACTAAAGAAACTGGTATTTTTCACTCATAGTTTTCTGATGCATGACCAATGGAAATTTATCAGGAAATGCAAATCAATAACATTTAGCACAGCTTTAAAACTCTTATTAAACTTTTAAATTTTGTTTAGTTACTACCTAAAGAGTATACTTTTGCTAACCACCCCCAGTAGTTTTTAAGTAATGTGGCATTATTTTCCATTCTAATTTATAAAAATTACAATTTTCAAAATTTGAGGCAATTATTTTGCTCTTTACTATGGAATCACTGTTACAAAATTCAGATCCAGTTGCTAGCCATTTGAAAGTCAATATGGGAGACAAGCGTTAGTAGGAATGGGAAAGTTGCTTTAATCAGAAAGTGGTTGATATGAGGAGAAGGTGGACTCATGTCCCCAAAACAACTCAGAAGATACTGCTCAGGCATTAAAGTTTTTAAAGAGAAAAAGGGGAAGTAATCTCAGTTAATCGCTGAGATGGGAGAGTGTCATTACCATCTCCCATTTTGTGCAGGCTTATATGCAGGCTTGTTGATTTTTTGTGATTTTTCTTCAGATGCTATCTTGTTCATATGGCTTGTTTGTGAGATTACTGAAGGGGAAGCTGAGGAAGAGATCTGGTCATCTGTTAATTACTTATTCTTCATTTCTACTTTGATCTAAAGAAAGAACTAATAAGTGAGACGAGGTATTGTATGATCAAAAGACTTGAAAGATGTGCTTGGGCCAGAGGTAAGTTAAGATACTTTGATAAGTGACAAAAGGGGCTTCCTGCAGAGGACTTTGTTTTCAAAGAGCTCTTTCTTGCAGAAAGCTTCTTACATCTTTCTTATTTTAATTGCATGCAGTAATGAGAACTTCTTTTATATTACAAAGAATGAAACCGTGCCTTTTTCACATGTAAATGTACATAGCAGCTTTCTGAGAGTATCTAGAAATAGCAATAGTGACAGGGACAGATACAATCCTACTATGTTTTTGTTAAGAAAATTCAAAGTTGCAAGTAAATGAATACCTTTTACATTAAAAAAAAATTGTAAAAAATGAAAAGCAACTGATTTGGTTTTGAGGCAGGAGCTAGATGGGCCCCAGGGGAGGCAACTGGAGTTGTCCTCTGTGGACAGATACTCTAGCAGAAGTGAGAGAATAGCTGAGTACTGCCCAGATAAAAGACAGAAACCATATATTCTTCATTCTCAAGGTCAAGGAGACCTTTCCAATCACACATGTGCAGAGAGGCTCCTCAGAAATCAAATCACCTGATAGCAAGTGATGTCAACCTACTCACAGACTTCTTTGCTAGAATCCATCTTGGCTAATAGCTGTGTATGCACACATGGGAGGATACTGAGATAAACCAAATATAGACTCAGAACCAGGCAAAGCAAGATGATTGGCCAAAGGAAACCTGGAAGAAGTGCCCCATAAAATTGATTCAAACTAAGATGACACTCTCTGAACCTACCAGTGTATCTATCTACATGTACTCTTTTTCTGCCGAATAAACAAAACACTTTACTTGTTTTAGTATTTTCCATTTCTATGTGGAAATTCATTTTCCTCGTCACTGGCCACTGGTCCCTGGTAGCCTAGAGCCTAGGACTCAGCGCTTTTACTGCTGTGGCCTGACCTCTGTTTCTGACTGGGAACCAAAAACCTCAAGCTGCTGCAGCCAAGGCCACCCAAGATCAGCACCAGAGTAATCTGTATAACAAGCCTTACTCACTAGTCCTTATTCATCATTAGTTTCCCCACATATTTGCCTTCCATGATTGCTGCTCCCCTAGAAGCTTTAAGTCTTTTGCCTTTACCTTGTCACTTCTTTATAAATTGTCCTTTCCTAAGATGCTCCATAAGCTCAAGTTCCAATCATCCCTTTAGCTTCAGTTCGGTTTGGTTGAGTCGCTCAGTCATGTCCAACTCTCCATTACCCCATGAATCGCAGCACTCCAGGCCTCCTTGTTCATCACCATCTCCCGGAGTTCACTAAGACTCACGTCCATCGAGTCCATAATGCCATCCAGCCATCTCANCTCAGAATTTTCCACAGTTGATTGTGATCCACACAGTCAATAAAGCAGAAATAGATGTTTTTCTGGAACTTGGATTTTTAAACCCACTATCATTCCCCATTACAATATTCCAGAACTCTGAATTCTCACAGGCAAAGGTATAATTTGCATCTATGTTCTTTGCCTCTGAATTGCTACAGTAGCTTCCTAACTGATATCTTTTGCTATTATCTTTGATTTACAGGCCATACTGCTGCCATATTCGTTTCCCTGAGAGTGGTGCTTTTATAAGAGTACTAGCCAACTCAAAATCTTCATTGCCTCTTATTTCCTAGAATAAAATATCCAGATTCTTCATCAAGCATTCAAGGTTTTTATAGTCCATCTTCAAGATATGTTTCTAACTGTGTCTTTCAGTACCTATTTTTGTGACCCAATCAGAACCATTTGTTACGAAAGTTCCTTTTATCCACAAATGCATTTTCCTTTGCTTTTAGCAACAATTTTTGCCCACATGTATTTGCAGGTCTACATACACCCAGATCAGAAAATGGTTCTTCAGTATGAGGTTCACTGCTATGCCAAAAGTCTTTGTTCCGAAGTAAACAACTAAGGCTGCCATATAATACATAATGTCACAAAACAGATTTAATGTATGTAACACTCAAGGTGGTTGACTCCAGTTCACACAGGGCTTCTGACTTGTTTTCCTTGTGACTGAAATATACTCTTTTAATTTACACCATTCCCATGATTGCCTTAGTTTGATATTTCTGCAAGCCTTGTTTTTGAAATGTCTTCCTTCTAAATTATTTGGCTCAATTCGTTTGGCCATAAGGTAATTTTCTTCTGGATTTTTGTAGCCTCACAGATCTCCTGGATGATTGGTACTAAACCCTACATAGCCCTTAATATCACAATTTCTCTTAAAGATGATTTACCTGGCACCCTTTGCCTCTGGTTTATTTCTAATCTGTGGTTCAAAAAGGTTCCAGACCTTTAGTATTTCTGGCCCTCTAACATATTAATGACTTTGACTGTTGAATTTCCCCACAGTGCTTTGAGTACTTAATGTATCAGCTCCAGGGAATCCCATCCACACAGGCCACCCTATGCAGCAGCCAGAGCTGCCCATTAGCTGACCTTCAATGTCCATTGTGCCTTTGTGCCGTCTTTGCTCAGGCCACCTTTAGATATCATCTCCCTCTTTTTTTAAAAAAATCTTAGTTGCATTGTGATTTTTAGCTATCTGTGTCCTTCATGAAATTTTGGTTACCAGTCCAACTCATAGTGATCTCTAATATTTATTGATCCTTCTTTCCACATACTATTTCATATAGGAAATCTGGTTTTAACAACAAGAGATGGCAATGGTGACCTAAAAACACTCAACTTGAGAAAGTTGTGAATTAAGTTTTATTTGGAGCAAAATAAGGACTGCAGTACAGTAGACAGTACCTCAGATAGCTCTGAGAAACTACTCCAAAGAGGTAGGAAGAAAGGACAGTATATATGTGATTTTGGTGAAGGAAGAGTACATTCAATCAAGCACATATTTTTCCAGAAGCTTTCTGCTAGTCTTGAGAAGCTTTCTGCTAAGCTCATGAAGCTTTCATGAGAAACAGTCATCACCTTGAAGGATTTTAGTGCTTTTCTAGATAGGAAGATAAAAGAATTGGGCTCATAAAATTGGCTCCTGAAAATATCTAACTATCTACAGACCGGTCCTTTCCCAGAGCATAAAGTGCCTCATTTCTGCCTTCCACCCTGAATTCCTTTCAAGGAGGTGTTGAAAGTCAGCAGCTGTAGTTCCGCATGATTTAATCCTTGTGGAGGTAAATGACAAGAACCCATGGCAAGTGCCAATTTGTAGCTGACAGAAGGATATAGTGGCTAGTGCTCAGGTTTGAAGTCAGGATAGAATAGAACATTTCACACTCTGATTTCTCATTTGTAGAATGTTAATAACAGTATTAAATTTTAAAATAGGAATCATACAAATAAAATGGTAACAATAATACTAAAAGTTTCTTGTAAAGACCCACTAGTTCGTTGGATTTATTCAATAAATGTTTGGTGAGTGCTTAATATAAGCCAAGCACCATAATAGGGATCTGTAATGAACAAAATAGAATCATCTGCTTATATGTCAACTGTTACTTCAGTAATAATGTCAAGCAGATTTATTGTGATAGAATTGTGACATTTACTTTCTTTCTACCTCTTCAAATTGCTAACATGTCTCATGGTATCCTAAGGAATGTTTTTGTTTTTCTACCTTTTATTGTTACATTTTATTCTTTGCTATAATATTTACGTTTATGCATAATATGTTGATTTTTTTCACATATTCATACAGCTCTTTTTGAGATCATGAAAACTAAACAAAACACCTCTTTATTTACATAGACACTTTCTCCTAACCAGGGTCTTCCTTGATAGCTCAGTTGGTAAAGAATCTGCCTGCAATGCAGGAGATCTGGTTGGATTCCTGAGTCAGGAAGATCCGCTGGAGAAGGGATACGCTACCCACTCCAGTGTTTTTGGGCTTCCCTTGTGGCTCAGCTGGTACAGAATCTACCTGCAATGAGGGAGACCTGGTTTCAATCCCTGGGTTGGGAAGATCCCCTGGAGAAGGGAAAGGTTACCCACTCCAGCATTCTGGCCTAGAGAATTCTATGGGGCCTCAAAGAGTCTGGCACGACTGAGTGACTTACATTTTCACTTTCATTTTTCTCCTAACCTGAATCCATGACATTGAGTTTCTACAGATCCACAGTTGATGTCACTATTATTTTTATGTGCTAAAGAGGAAAAATGCAAGAGAAATTTTCAACCCCCAGGGTAGGGTCTGGCATCCTCTGTTTTCATGATTTCAATAAAAATGCCTAAACTTTGGAATTCTTAAAGTATTACTAGGTCATAGATTTAGCCATGATGATGTAATCTTGGTAGGATATGTGAAAAATAAAGTATCAGCTCCACTGAAGACTTTATTTTAGGCTGATTCATCAGTGGTGTCTTGAGCTGCAAATGCTGATGCTGTAATTTGTGTCTAGAGAAACCACATGTTTAATTGCCCTATCTGAAATGTTTAGAGCTCTGTTTTCTTCACTTCCACATGGCTCACAGAACAGACGAGTAATGTTGGGATTGAAAAAGTGAATTTCAAACAAAAATACTTAAGAATCAATATGGTTAGAAAGTGGAGTAGAAATAATGTGGAGTTTACAGTAGCTAAGTATTTGTGGGGGTGGGAGCATCACTAAGAATGCTCCACACTCTTGAGTTGTTGCCTGATTTTGTGATAGTCTAATTTTAATGGTACTGGTTTTATTTTTAAAACAGTATCCATTAGATATTATAGCATTTTAATTTTCTTGGAAAAGGTAGAGACACAGGAATATATTTGTGTGTATTTGTGATTGTGTGCAATCCTTTCCTCTTTTATATTATTTCAAGATGTAGTTATTTAAAGGTCAACAGATGTAGATTTTACTCTGTTTTCCAGGGCAATAGACTCAGAGCATGCTTTCCACAAAGTTGCTCAGAGGAAGATCCAGGCTATCTAAATCTAAAATTAGGTTAGATGGTTCTGAGCAAAGGAATCAAAGCTGACTTATATTTAGTTTTACTGGGACATCCCACTGTGTATTGATGTAACTATAATATACCCTCCTGGGCCAATATGGGCCACCAATTAACTCTCTACAGTGGATCTTTAAGTACATATAGGTGGACATCTTATTCAAAGGGGAACTTTTAAAAAATTTGCAATGCTACCAGAGAATACTAGAATTATTTTGAATCTTTTACTCAAATTTATTTTTCGTGTCATCAGTTTTCTAGCATAATAATCAAATACTCTTTCTAAGGCTTGCATTTGCTGCTCTAATAATATTAAAAAGTATATATTTTTTCACTTTTCACCAAATTTTTAAAGGTAAATATTTATTTTTTTTAATTAATTTATTTATTTTTTAAATTTTACTTTACAATACTATATTGGCTTTGCCATACATCGACATGAATCCACCACAGGTGTACACAAGCTCCCAATCCTGAATCCCCCTCCCACCTCCCACCCCACAACGTCTCTCTGGATCATCCCCGTACACCAGCCCCAAGCATCCTGCATCCTGCATCGAACATAGACCGGCGCCTCGTTTCTTACATAATAGTATATATGCTTCAATGCCATTCTCCCAAATCATCCCGCCCTCTCCTACTCCCTCAGAGGCCAAAAGTCCATTCTCTATGTCTGTGTCTCTTTTGTTGTCTCACATACAGGGTCATCATTACTATCTTTCTAAATTCCATATATATGTGTCAGTATACTGTATTGGTGTTTTTCTTTCTGGCTTACTTCACTCTGTATAATAGGCTCCAGTTTCATCCATCTCATTAGAACTGATTCAATTTTATTCTTTTTAATGGCAGAGTAATACTCCATTGTGTATATATACCACTGCTTGCTTATCCATTCATATGTTGATGGACATCTAGGTTGTTTCCATGTCCTGGCTATTATAAACAGTGCTGCAATGAACATTGGGGTACATGTGTCTCTTTCAATTCTTGTTTCCTCGGTGTGTATGCCCAGCAAAATACTTTGCAGATGGCAAATACTAGGTTTCCAATGCTAACATTTTTTTAACATCATCCTCTTTTCCGTATTTTGAAATTTTGAGTTCTTTGAGTTTGTTTCTTTTGGGGCTAACTAAAGGCTGAGGCTGATATGAAATAACAGACTGTTCAATGTTCGTCAGTTGTGGATGTGTTTGTGTTTATCTACATGAGTATGTTCTTGAAATTAAGACAAAAGAAAAGCCAACAAAAAGTTAACAATAACTGTTAGGTTGTACTATCACCTCATAAAAAACCCTTGATATTTATTTTTCATAAATTTCAAATTCTTTTAGGATTAAATGAGGTAATATCTGCAAAGTGTATAGCACAGTGCTGTAAAATATTCAGTAATCTAGGTAAATTAATTTTTAAATTTGGAGAAACTAATTTGTAAAGTGAAGCATAATCAGAGTAAAGATTAAGAGAACTATGTTAAATATGGAAGATTAAAAAATTAGTGACATTTAGAAATAATGGGCACATTATATCGTGCAGAAAGAAATTTCTGTAGAGAGGTATAATATTATAAAGAAAAATGATCAAGAAGTGGGTGAGAATTGATTTTTTAATTTAGTGGAGAAACTAGTGATCAGGAAGAAGTGGAAATATTCAGTGAACTTGAAAATGTGAGAAGCTAAGGCCGAAGCAAAAGTTTTCAGGTTCTAATATTACAATTACATGGTGTTGAGTGCTGACCTTACCAGATGGTTGTTTTAGACGAAGTCTATTGCAGTTAAGTAGGAAATGGCAACCTACTCCAATATTATTGCCTGGGAAATCCCATGGACAGAGGAGCCTGGCAAGCTACAGTTCATTGGGTTGCAAAGAGTCAGACAGGATGGAGCAACTAACACACACACACAGAGCAGTTGAAGAGAGCAAGAGGAAAATAAGAAGAGACTATTACAAAGCCCAAAAGAACATATAATCAGAACAGAAGTAGCATTCCTCTTTTACAGCCTACATAGAGTTACTTTTTTATTACACTCATTCTCTTTGAACATTTGGTAACAAATTATTTTTATTTCAAAATAGGTTTTCCTTTTGTCATCATTTCTCCAAACTAGAACTTAATGGAAAATCTTACAAATGCATCACTCCAGAATGTTTTTTTTTAATGTGACTGAAATCCACAGTTGAAATACATTTCTTATTGTGCTTTTTATTATTATTGAACGGTGACAATAGATAAACTGTCTTTTTCTACTGAGTTAAAACCCACGTACTTAAACTGCATTACCATTGTTAGTCATTACACTATTGGAACTGCTACTTTAGACTACTAGGAGTGTGTGTGTGTGTGTGTGTACATGTGTGTGTGTGCTCAATCACATCCAACTCTTTGCAACCCCATAGACTGTAGCCTGCCAGGCTCCTCTGTCCATGGAATTTTCCAGGCAAGCATACTGGAGTGGTTGCCATTTCCTTCTCCTGGGGATCTTTCCGATTCAGGGAAGATCAAACCCACATCTCTTGTGTCTCCTGCATTCCCAAGTGGATTCTTTACCGCTAAGAGGGTAAGGTTTTTCAGACAGTAAAGAATCTGCCTGCAATGCAGGAGACCAGTGTTTGATCTCCAGGTTGGAAAGATCTCCTGGAGAAGAAAATGGCAAACCAATCTGGTATTCTTACCTGGATAATTTCATGGACATAGGAGCCTGGTAGGCTGCAGTCCATGGACTTGCAAAGAGTCGGACAGGACTGATCGAATAACACACTTACTTAAGAGGGTAAGCCAGTATATGTCTACTCTTTATCATTTGAGTACAGACTGAAGGGGAATGAAATAAAAAATCTCAAAACCTGAAGAGGTTATATGTAGAGAGTATATTTAGAGATTATAGAGTATATTTGTATTGGAATGAACTGAAAAGTAGACTGTAAAAAATTAACGTGCTGGAAAAACTGTTTCAAAAAATAAAGCAATTGAATTTAGGTATATTTTTAGAGAACCAGGGGTTGACTGGCTCTCCAGCTAATAAATCTTAACATCCTCAAATGTATTATTCAAAATCCCCTTCAGAATAATGTGAAGAAAGATGGACTATTAGGATTCATATATTTTCACTAGTGTAGTTTAGAAGATGAACTTAAATACATCATTATGTACAGTTGCTATTTAAAGCCCAAACTAGTGTTTGAAGCCCAAACTAGTGTTTGATATAGGGATTATATTTAGAATCCTTGCATTTTGTGGTGGTCATAGTGGTGTTAATGACCCGCTCCCCCCTCGCTTTTTTTTTTTTTTTTAAACATACAGTGTTTGGATTCTGTGCAAACTGAGTATGGCCCTTTAAATTATTTTTCTCAGTCATCTGCCCTGTTAAAATAGGACCTTCCTCTGTAAAAAAAAAAAAAAAAAAAAAAGCAAATGGTGAAGCCTGAAGTTCAAATACGAGCTGCTTTCTTACATCTTCACAAGGAGCTGGCAAATACTGAAGCTCCTTTGGAGCAAGAACTAATCATATTTAGATCCCAGGAAGAACCATCTTTTTTTTTTTTTTTTAACCTTTTTATTTTGTATTGGAGTACAGCTGATTGGACCTAGAAACTCATATTGAGTGAAGTAAATCAGACAGAAGAGCCATCCTGAGTCCAGCTCAGTGCCATTCGCCCACTGAGGTTTACCTTTTCTCTTTGGACCAGACTTCAGCAGAAATTGCCGAACTAACACAGGTATCACCACCTATACCTACAGCTATTGCTCTCAGCGTATGTCATTATAATCAGTGCCACTTGATTGCATATATGGAGCAAAAGGAATAGAGACTTTAAAAAGTAATTCAGCAAATTTAATCTTGTAGGAAAAAGAGCTAAATCGTTCAGATTTAAAAATTGCTTTACAAGGTAAATTTCCTTATATTTTTTCATGGTTTACCATTGAATACAACCATAGCATTGTTAGCCAGTATTTCAGTATATCTCTTGGATTAACTGAGTGGATAAACCAAATGATCACATCAATGAAGGCAGGAAATGAGTAATAAAATAATTATTTAATCAGTGATTAATTGTTCTTGTCTGTATAACACTGTGTATCTCTATTTCACACCTACATCCAGAATTTTGTTGTATATGTGATGTAGCTTCCATATTCTTCATATATTTCAAATCTGGTAAAAAATTTTTAAAAGCATTATAAGTCTATTTCTGTACAATTGTGTTGTCTTATGAGAAGTTATCTTTAGGAAGCTTTAAATGCCATAAGTGAATATTATGAACACAGAGGCCTATATATTTTAATCATATTATAAAAGATAACAATGGAGCATAATTCTCTGAGGAAATGAAAATATATAAAAAGTATTTTGTTTGATGACACGCTGGCAAACTAGTGAACATAAGAATTTTTAATTTGTTATCAGAATTCTATTATATAGAATATTGTTATTATCAAAATTATATTTAAACTATTTGAAGTAAATTAACTTTTCAAAAAATTGCAAATAGCAATATTTAATATAAATATATTAATATAAATAGATATATATTATTTCAAGGAAAATAAACATATGGTTGCTTTTAACCTATATGTTCAAATATTATGGACATAATGCCACACACCCTACAGGATTACTTGATTACAAATAAACCAATTCAAATCACATTTGTAGGGCTTTTGTTTCTAATGACTTGTTGGAAGAGGTTCTTTCAAAGATAATGGGAAGTAAATTATCTTCAATCATGAAAAAAGAATAAAGATAAAAAGATAGAAAAATATCAGGAGAACTGAGGAAAGAGAAATTTTAGAATATATTATGTAACACTATCTTTACAATACAAAATGACTCATAAAATTTATATTGGCATTTTTCTGGATAGAGAGAGTTTTTAAGAGTAGCAGGAATATTTCAAATGTCATAGTACTGTTACCCTTTTAAAGTTGAAGTATATACCACATTTAGAGAACTCCAGGTAATAGGTGAAATGATATCTAAAGAGATGTTAATGGATAATTTTAAGAATGGGAAAGAAAATAATCTGAGACAAAAATCTTTCTTAAAAGAAAATTGCAAAAGTAAAATCATGCATCAGTAATTAAGTGGCATGAAATAGTGATGTCAGTAATACACAAAGAACCCATAAAGATAGAACCTGAAAACTTAGTTTAAACAAAAACCTGTAGATGTATATGTCTTAGAGTTGTTATTAAAATTTTTTAGAGATGAGTGGAAAACATGCAACATATGCAACGGTGAAGCACATTCCTTCCAAAAAGCCAGTGCGCAAAGAAAGTGAGTGTATTTTTCTCCCAATCCCTACTGAATTATGTTATTATTCTTTCCCTTGGTAAATAATGTTTATAAGGAATTTCATTTTAATTTAGCATATGACACATTATGTCTAACTCATTCTCAAGATTTTGTCATTTAGAAGATTTACCTAATGGACTTTACATAGTAAGAAGAAAAAAATTTCATAAACCTCCTTTATTTGGAAAAAAAAGAAAACTTTGTCAACTCTATTCAAACATATTTATAACCTACATGCTTTATGAGAAATAGTGTGACCATTAAAAGATTTCTCTTTTAATCTCCAGAGGCAAAAGAGAAGCTGATTTACACAGAAGTGAAAACAGTCACTTCACAGTCCAACCAGACAAAGATAACAAGAACTGAATCACCTGAAGAAAAAGGTAAAGTTTATGTAGAGGCCTAGCTTGTTGTTGTTTAGTCACTAAGTCATGTAAGACTTTTTGCGACCCCATGGACTGTAGCCCACCAAGTTTCTCGCTCCATCCATTTCCCAGGCAAGAGTACTGGAGAGGATTGTCGTTTCCTTCTCCAGGAGATCTTCCTAAACCAGGAATCAAACCTGCATCTCCTGCTTGGCAGGTGGATTCTTTACCACTGAACCACCAGAGAAGCCAGACCTAGCTTACATCTTCTCCAATTGCTCAGTTTACCCTGGTACCAAACTACTAAGCCTGCCCAGTTCCACGGGGTTGCTTAAAATATATCCTATAACCTAAACATAAAAAAGTAGTATTGAAAATGAAATGCCCATATTTAGTATATTGCAGATAATTATTGTAGTTTGTGTGCTATATACATAAATTTGTAACTGAGCAATCAAGTAGGAGCATTCATTCTTTTCAATTTGTTTGGAAACAATTGTGACTCTCCTGATGTCATTATCTACTTGTTCTATGAAGTTTCAAGAAACAATGTGTGATTAACATTATTTGATACATGTTTGCAGTTATACTTTATTCTACTGCTGAAACTATAGTAAAGTTCCAATAAGAAAATGATGGGTATTTATATATAGATATACTTTTTATGCATGGGAGCACACAATATTTATAAAATTACAAATATATTCTTATCATGGGTCAATAAAATTGACTTATACAGATATGTTTTAGAAGTATGTTTGCATTCCAAAAACCAAATACCTATATTTGATATTTACTTTGTATTCATAAATCATAGAGATGAATCAGAGGATTATTTTGATAAAGTTAGAATAAGTGACTTTCCTAAGAGATACATATTAACAGAACAGAATAACTCTCAGTTCACTGATGTTTCAAATTATTCATTATCCATTTCAATTTATAATTTCAAGTTTGAAGACATTCAAGAGTTAGGGTTTTGAATTTATGGAACATCTCCCTCTAAACCCTGTTCTGTTACTTAATCTTTACTCTGCTGATCTTCTCAGCCTCTTTTTTTCCCCCCCGCCTCTGGACAGGGTCTTCAGTTCCATTTCCTTGGTTTTTCACGGTAGTGATTCTCGGAATCTTCTGTTTCCTTCTCCTTTTAACCACAGGAATCTTAGGATATATGGGTAAGTTAAACAAGACCTGTGCCCTGAACCAAATGTCTCCTCCCTTGGGAATTACTATTTTTACCAGTCTTCTTTTCCTAGTAGTTCCAAAACTATGATCTCCAGTGCTACCCAAGAAACCTTTCCACCATCACCACTAATGTAATCACTTGGACAATTACCAAGTTCCTCAAAAGTTTCTAATGTCTTCTTTACTGACACAGCCTGGATCATATTCAGGATACTTCCAGGAAAGACTATATTTCAGATTTTATTGATGACTGATCATACCTTGTGAGCATTAATTTCTCTGTATTCTCTGATGCCTTTTCATAAATGATCCAATCCTCCTGCAGTCTCCATTCTGCAGTCCAAACTTACTTTTTAAAATTGTGTCTTCTCACAAACACCTAATACAACCCAACAATGCTTTTTCTCCTATACTATTACAGTTACCTCCTAAAGTCAAGAGACTTTCAAAATCTTATTGCTATGGATAGATAAACTTCTCCAAGTATTTCTATGATCATGTCATCAAAATGCCAAGAAACTGTCTCATCCTGTATTGAATTATGTTAAAATTCCCCTACTTGTATTTGCCTTTGTGAATCACAGTTTTATTTCAACCAAATGATTTTGAGCTTTCCTCCCTATGTCCAAATTGGCTTCAGATAACTTTAGATCATTTGCTGGTCCCTGCAGGTTCTCTAAGTCTCTCTGCCACAGTTCGTTGGTTTATGCTACTCTCTTCATCTGGACAGCCTTCCTCATATAGTCTTCCTCTGTCTAGACATTTTAGACATCCCTCAAGGCCCATTTCATAAGACATGGATGACTTTTCTAAAGCAGTTCTGTCTAAAACCCATTTTGTGACTTTTTATTATTATTTTCTATTGGAGTATAATTGCTTTACAATGTTGCTTTAGGTTCTGCTGATTCACAATGAAGTGAATCAGCTATATGTATAGATATATCCCCTCCCTCTTGGACCTCCATCCCACCTGTCTAGGTCATCGCAGAGCACCAGGCTAAGCTTGCTATGCTCTATGGCAGGTTCTCACTGGCTATTTTATACATGGTAGTGTATATTTGTCAGTCCTGATCTCCCAATTCGTCCCGCTCTCCCCTTGCCCTCCATGTCCACATGTCCATTCTCTACCTCTGCGTCTCTATTCCTGCAAATAGGTTCATCAGTACCATTTTGTTAGTTTCCATATGTATGCATTAATATGCAATATTTGCTTTTCTCTTTCTGACTTACTTCACTCTGTATAACAGGCTCTACGTTTGTCCACCTAAGTTTAATTGACTCAAATCCATTCCTTTTTATGGCTAGGTAATATTCTATGTTTATATGTACCAAAACTTCTTTATCCACTCATCTGTCAGTGGACATCTATGTTGCTTCCTTGTCCTGAGTATTGCAAATAGTGCTGCAGTGAACATTGGGGTACATGTGTCTTTTTGAATTACAGTTTTCTCAGGGTATATGCCCAGTAGTGGGATTGCTGTTTCATATGATAGTTTTATTCCTAGTTTTTTTTAAGGACTCTTCATACTGTTCTCCATAGAGACTGTATCAGTCTACATTCCCACCAATAGTGCAAGAGGGTTCCCTTTTCTCCACATCCTCTGCAGCATTTATTGATAAACCAAACTCTTTGAATTGTATGCCTGTGTGTATACATATAATCATGTATATAACATATATATATTACTTTTAATAACATACAATTCTCCAACCATATATTCCCACTTTTACTGAGTAAAATTCAGTGACTTCAAGTATATGCAGAGGTGCACAATCATAAAACAGACTGTTCATCATTCAATTGTGTCCAGTGCTTTGTGATCCCATGAACTGTGGGCAACCAGGCTCTTCTGTCCATGGGATTCCCCAGACAAGAATACTGGAGAGGGTTGCCGTTTCCTTCTCCAGGAGATATTCCAGACCCAAGGATCAAACCTGGGTCTCCTGCATTGCAGGCAAATTCTTTACCATCTGAGCCACCAGGGAAGCCTAACTTTTATCAATATTAGAGCATTTTCCTTACTCCAAAACGAAATCTCACACTTGTTAGCTATTGCTTCCCATTTCTCTCAAACTTTGCTAGCCTAAAGCAACCAATAATCATATTTTATGTCTTTCTAGATTTTCCTGTTCTGGATATTTCTTAAATGTGGAATCATATAATACATGATCTTTTGTGACTGGCTTCTTTCACTTAACATGATGCTTCCAAGGGTCATCCATGAAAGGATATATCAACATGGCATTCCCTTTAATTGCCAAAAAATATTCCACTGTATGGATATAATTAATCTATATATTAATCTTTTATCAGATACATAATTTGTAAATATTTTCCCATTATTTGTATTACTTTTCACTCTCTTGTAGTAACTTTTCATGTGTAAAATCTTTTCATTTTGATGGAGCCCAGTATACTCTTACTTTGATCACTTGTGATTTTGATATGATATCTAAGAAACCATTGCCTAATCCAGGATCACAACTTTCACCTGTGTTATCTAATGTCATAATTTTAACTTCTTCATGTGTTTGATCCATTTTGAGTTAATTTTCATATGTGATGTAAGGTGAATATGAGGTATCTTTCCATTTATTTAAGTCTTTAATTTTTAATGATTTTCTTTTGAAAGTACATGTTTTACACATCTTTGCTAAATATATTCCTGAATATTTTATTTTTTATGCTATTGTAAATGGAACATTTTTCTTAATGTTATTGTCAGATTAGCCATTGCTAGCCCATGGAGTCGCTAAGAGTCAGACACGACTGAACAACTTCACTTTCACTTCTCACTTTCATGCATTGGAGAAGGAAATGGCAACCCACTCNATTCCTGAATATTTTATTTTTGATGCTATTGTAAATGGAACATTTTTCTTAATGTTATTGTCAGATTAGCCATTGCTAGCCCATGGAGTCGCTAAGAGTCAGACACGACTGAACAACTTCACTTTCACTTCTCACTTTCATGCATTGGAGAAGGAAATGGCAACCCACTCCAATGTTCTTGCCTGGAGAATCCCGGGGACAGCAGAGCCTGGTGGGCTGCCGTTTATGGCATCGTACAGAGTTGGACACAACTGATGCGACTTAGCAGCAGCAGCAGCATTCCCAAAGGCTTTTTGATGATGTAATTTTTTGTCTTCCTATATAGTCTTATGTTTCTAAAAAGCACAGAAGTAAAACTCCTGAACATTAACTGACATATTAAAATTTAAATTATTTCTATTAGTCTGCCCCATGTTATGCTTTCCTAGAGCTAATGATGTACAGTAAAGTTTTCCAGGGTCGATTACCAGAGCCTCAATTGGACAATGGAACACAAGAAAACTCCACATCTAAAAACATGACTCTCAAAGAGAAACCACTTAACACAGGTATGTAGACATAAAGACTGAGAGCAACATGTTTCCTCTCTGCTTCTCTCAATCACTTGATAACCTACTCAAATTGGATTTTATTTTAGAATCAGCCAATTGTGGAGTCCAACTTTCATTTCATTTCATTGAAAAAAAAAAACTCTGTCTTTCCTAGTGTTTAGATTCTTCTGTATACATGATACATTCTTTTAAATCACTGTTTCACAAAATAATACGTTTTCTACCAAAAAGTTCTAACTCTCCTTTAGCACATTCTCTAATCATTATTCTATGCTCTTTTGTGGATATGTAGATCAGGTACTAGGTTTATGCACCTGATGTACATAAACAGGTACAATGTATCAATGCTAAGTTAAGGTCAGCTCTGTACCTATAGATTTTGCTTAGTCTAGAGAATGCTTCCCTTGTGGCTGCAATGCGGGAGTCCTGGGTTCAATCCCTGGGTTGAGGAGATCCCCTGGAGAAGGAAAGGCTACCCATTCCAGCATTCTGGCCTGGAGAATTCCATGGTTAGTTCACAGGGTCACAAAGAGTCAGACACGAGTGAGAGACTTTCACTTTCTTTTTCAGAGAATACAAAGAAGCTGTTTTCCCCTGTGAACTCCTATCTGTAGAGATTGTGAGAAAACAAGATCAATTTTGTAAGATATATTTCCTAGAGAATTTGAATAGTATTGCGAATAGATTTGGAGGGATGTAAGTCATCTCCCCAAGGCCAGGAACTTAGAAATGAAGTCCATCCATCTCATGAAATCAATGGTTTTACAAGGACTAGAAAGGATTTCTCAGCAGCTAAGTTCCAGAGCATTCCTTTCAAGATACACACTGAACGGTCTCCGGGGAATATCTTTTGTTTTTAAGGAAAGGAGTGTAAAAGTAAATGGTCGTGTTGTGGACAGAAATGTTACTATTTTTCGGATGAATTGAAGAACTTTGAAGAAAGTAAAAAACTCTGCAAGGAAATGGACTCCACACTTCTTAAGATAGAAGATCAGGAAGAGCTGGTGACGTATTTCTGCTTTCCATCTCACCCTGTATTCATCTTATTCACCGTCTGGCCATTAGTTGTTGCCTGAATCTTTTTTTTTTTTTTTTTTTAAAGCCATGCTGGANAGGAAATGGACTCCACACTTCTTAAGATAGAAGATCAGGAAGAGCTGGTGACGTATTTCTGCTTTCCATCTCACCCTGTATTCATCTTATTCACCGTCTGGCCATTAGTTGTTGCCTGAATCTTTTTTTTTTTTTTTTTAAAGACATGCTGGATCTTCCTTGCTACCCTTGGGCTTTCTCTAGCTGCGGTGACAGGGCTTCTTACTGAGGGGACTTCCCTTGCTGTGGAATATGGGCTCTAGAGCTCAGGCTCAGGAGTCGTAGTGCATAGGATTAGTTGTCTGTTGCATGTAAATCTTACTGGACTGGGGATCCAAGCTGTGTGCCCTGCATTGGCAGACAGATTCTTAACAACTTGACCACTGGGGAAGTCCTGTTAGCTAAATCTTAATGCTTCATAATATTTGAGTGTCCATAGTTTGCAGTGCTCTTGCCTGGAAAACCCCATGGATGGAGGAGCCTGGTAGGCTGCAGTCCATGGGGTCGCTAAGAGTCGGATACGACTGAGCAACTTCACTTTGACTTTTCACTTTCATGCACTGGAGAAGGAAATGGCAACCCACTCCAGTGTTCTTGCCTGGAGAATCCCAGGGACAGGGGAGCCTGGTGGGCTGCTGTCTATGGGGTCGCACAGAATCAGACACGACTGAAGCAACTTAGCAGCAGCAGCAGTTTGCAGTTGTAAGTTGATTCAGATATAGACGGTTCTCATCTTAAGGTCAGAAATACAAGTAGAAATGAAATTAAAATTTCATTTAATTTATCTAATTCACCCACAGTTAGAACTTTTCCAGTAGAGCAAATGTAAAGGGGAATATGAAACAATTAGGAAAAAAAATTATGCTTAAAATATATCATTTTTTTCAGAGATGATTATATTTTCATACTGATAATTTCATGGAAATGTAGCTTCTCTCTGAAAAAAAATGTCATTTTACCCCCAACAAAATCAAGAAGTACAATACCACTGAGTTTAGTGTAAAAGGAAGACTTAGTATGAATTTAAAATTGAAGATCAATTAATTCAAGCTCATATTAAATTTTAACTCATACTAACTTGCAAGAAAATTGAACTAAATATTTCATAATCCTTATCAATATCCTTGATTCGAATAGAGAAATAATTTACTATTATTCTTTCAAGAAATATATTCTTACATTCCAAGTTAACGAGAATCTTTTAATATTCTTTCACAGACACTAAGACTCACTCAATTAATTGTAATAGTACAATTACTCATATCTTTGGCTTTTAACAACTCATAAATAGCTATAAAAATATGAACTTGAAAACCATCAAGAAAACAAAGCAAATCTGAACCTGAAAAGAAGACTTTTGCAGATCTGAATTAACTTCCTTTTTATTCCAAGGGCTTCTCTGGTAGCTCAGATGATAAAGAATCTACCTGCAATGCAGAAGATCTGGGTTCAGTCCCTGGGTCAGCAAAATCCCCTGGAGAAGGGAATGGCAACTCACTCCAGTGTTCTTGCCTGGAGGATTCCATGGACAGAGGAATCTGGTGGGCTCAAAAATTACCTTCAGTCTAGAAGCCCTAATCTTTCATGTAGGATATCTTCATCAAGAAATAAGACCATCTATGAAAACCATGAAATTGAATGTCAAATCTTAAGAATAGATGGTATGTACATATAATTTTTTTCTGGGTAGAGAGATTAAGTTTTTTCCATATTCTCTATGATGAAAGAAACAAAGGAAAAGTAAAAACAAACTAAGGGTAAAAACTAAAGCAGAATAGAGAAGTACAGAATTTATAGTTGGAAACTCTCTTTAGTTCCCTTTCACACATTATATTGCTTGTAATAAAACTGGTTATATTTTCTTTCCAACATCTTTTAGGAAGATCACATGAGATAATATATGTACATTGTTGTTGTTTGTTGTTGTTTAGCTGCTAAGTCACGTCGACTCTTGTGAACCCATGGACTGTAGCCTGCCAGTCTCCTCTGTCCATGGGATTTCCCAGGCAAGAGTGCTTGGGTGGGTGACCATTTCCTTCTCCTGGGAATCTTCCTGAACAAATTCTCATCACCTTCATTAGCAGGCAGGTTCTTTACCACTGAGCCACCAGGGAAATCCCAATATATGTGCATAAATGTGGTAAAAATTAAGTTACAAGATGAACATCAGTTACATTTGTACTTATCAAGTAATTTCCAGATACCTATATAAACGTCTCATCTGGTAGAATAATGACCACTTCTTCAAGATGCACACTTCACAAAAAATAAGCACAGTACTTTTGAAAAAACAATTTAAATGACATTGGTAAAACCTCACATCTGTCACATCTGAACCTCAAAATACCAACCAATTTTGCTCAGAATTTTTTTCTTGAGCTACAAGTGTCAGTTTTGAAAGTAAATTAAGGTATTTTAGTCTGAAGATTAAATAAGATAGGTACAGGACTTCCCCAGTGGTCCAATGGTTAAGACTTTACCTTCCAACACACAAGGTACAGATGTGATCCCTCGTCATGAAGCTAAGAGCCCACATGCCTCTCGGCTAAAAATCCAAAGCATAAAACAGCAGCAATATTACAACACATTCAATAAAACCTTAAAAATGATCTGCGTCCAAAAATCTTTAAAAAAAAAAGATAAGTAAGCTAAGACAGTGTTATTTATGTCTCATTTATGTCACTATGTTTAATAAATATAACTAAGATTCTATTACTTTATCATTTGAACAGAATCAGGATGAAGTTGATCTTTACACTTTTTGTTACTCAAAATAATAAAAAGATTAAAAAGATTATTATTTCATTTCAGAATTATGAAAAGACATTTTTCTTATAGAATATACCTCTTTTTATTGCAGAACTTCATTCAAAGCAGACTATCCTATTTCTATTGGATTGGATTATCTCGTAAAGGAACCAGAAATCAATGGACATGGGAAGATAAGTCACTGCCTTTTCTAAAATTGTAAGTCTCCAGAATAGATAGTAAATAATAGTTCCATATTCTAGTTTATATTTTGAAAAGTATATAGGGAAATGCACACTTTCAATATATAGACAAATATGCATACATATATGGGCAGATACAGGTGGCTCAGTGGTAAAGAAGCCATTGGTAATGCAGGAGACACAGGTTTGATCCCTGGATCAGGAAGATCCCCTGAAGAATGGCAACGCAGTGCAGTATTCTTGCCTGGGAAAACCCATGAACAGAGGAGGCTGGGAAGCTACTGTCCATGGGGTTGTAAAGAATAGGACATAACTTAGCAACTGAGCACACACATGAGCATTGCATGTACATACAGACACACACATGCAAAGAATTTAAGTTCAGAAAATGAGTATATATATAGAGAGAGGCTTTTCAACTTGTTGCTATAATCGTTATAAAGTATGCTTCAGGAAAGGCTAGGGCACCAAGGGATAGTTTCTTGTAAGGAAAGAAAAAACATATATACTTTACCTTTGAAACAATATTTCTTATGTTTGTATCAGTGAATGTCTATTTTACATTATTTATATGCTTTTATTTTAAGTGATTGGCAAGAGTCAAGCAAGGGAAACTGTGCAAGTATTAAAGCAACAAAGATGTCTCCTTCTGACTGTTCCAGATTCATGAAGTTCATTTGTGAGAAGTAGATAGCTTGTCTTGCTACCTAATGAAACGACAACCAAAGACATATACAACAACTTTTCCTTACAAAAACTCAGACCCTGGAAGTCCAGTCTGTATATCTCTCATTCCAGAATGCTTTGTTATGGGCTGCACCTATATTTTAGCTTGATAGAGATACATTGTGGTGCCTCCACTTCTGCCTCTTTCAAACATAAATCCCAGATCACACAGGTTGCCAAAGTGAGAAAGTTTCAGTGCTTCTCATGAACCTTAGGACTGTGTAGTCAGTTTCTGCAACTCACACAGATTTAGTAAGTAATCTTGCAAAATGTTGTCACTGTCATGTACATTTTACCTCGGATTTAATGCCAAGAATAAGTGAAGTCATTATTCTGTATCAATTGTATATACATTTGTTTGATTCCTTACTTTTTAGCAGAAAGACAGTATAGTAACAGAAAGAAAACAAATAGATCTGTGTTTGTGACCTATACCACAACTAATAGCTTGAATGCTTTCTGGCAAGTCCAGACTTCTGGGTGTGATTCCATATTGCAAAGTGGCTATACCATTTTGCATTCTATTAGCAGTATATGAGAATTCCATTTGCTAGTGTCCTACTAACTTAAATACTGAAAAAAATTTAAAACTATTTTTAATAAAGGTGTGGTATAATAAAGATATATTTGTATATCTCTAATAAATATTGCTGGGAGAAATATCCATAACCTCAGATATGCAGATGACACACCCTTAAGGCAGAAAGTGAAGAAGAACTGAAAAGCCTCTTGATGAAAGTGAAAGAGGAGAGTCAAAAAGTTAGCTTAAAGCTCAACATTCAGAAAACTAAGATCATGTCATTTGGTCCCATCACTTCATGGCAGACAGATGGGGAAACAGTGAAAACAGTGTCAGACTTTATTTTGGGGGGGGCCTCAAAAATCACTGCAGATGGTGACTGCAGTCATGAAAAGACGCTCACTCCTTGGAAGGAAAGTTATGATCAACCTTGATTGCATATTCAAAAGCAGAGACATTACTTTGCCAACAATGGTCCGTTTAGTCAAGGCTACGGTTTTTCCAGCGGTCATGTATGGCTGTTAGAACTGGACTGTAAAGAAAGCTGAGCACCAAAGAATTGAGGTTTTTGAACTGTGGTGTTGGAGAAGACTCTTGAGAGTCCCTTGGACTGCAAGGAGATCCAACCAGTCCATTCTAAAGGATATCAGTCCTGGGTTTTCATTGGAAGGATTGATGCTAAACTTGAAACTCCAATACTTTGGCCACCTGATGTGAAGAGTTGACTCATTGGAAAAGACTGTGATGCTGGGAGGGATTGGGGGCAGGAGGAGAAGGGAACAACAGAGGATGAGATGGCTGGATGGCATCATCGACTCGATGGACACGAGTTTGGGTAAACTCCGGGAGTTGGTGATGGACAGGGAGACCTGGCTTGCTTCGATTCATGGGGCCACAAAGAGTCACACATGATTGAACAACTGAACAGAACCGAATCAATAAATGATGTGCACCATCCTTTCACATGATCTCCTATGGTAAAGATTGATTAAAAATTTTGCCTATTTTTATTGGCTTTTTCATTTTCTTATTATTAAGCTCTGAGAATTCTCTATATATTTTGGATGCTAATATTTTTTCAGACATGTGTTTTATAAATACTGCCTTCCAGTATACCTTGTATTCTCTTAACATTCTTTTTAGAAGTTTAGATGAACAGAAGTTTAACATGAAGAAGTGCAATAAATAATTTTTAAACATGTATTTTTATATTTAAGAAATTTTTAATTAAGAAATCTTCATTAACCTGAACTTGAAAATTTTTCTCCTATGCCTTCTTCTAGAAGCTCTAAGTTTATATTGAATTCTATATTTCATTGCATTAATTTTGTATATAGTGCAAAGTATGGACTGAATTCTTTTTTTAAATGTTTTGCAGAAAGATGTCTAGTTATTTCAGCACCATTTTTTGAAAATTGTACTCTTCTGTTAAATTATCATGGCACTTTTGTCAGAACTCTTATTTCATTGATCTGAATATCTGCCTTCTTTCACCAATATCTTGATTATTGTGAATTTATAGGAAGATGTGAAGTTATATGAGTTTTCCTGCATTGTCTTTTTCAAAATTGTTTTAACATTTTTTGTGCAAAGAAGAAAAAACTTAGTGGCCATTTTTTTAATTATAATTCCATTACTAGTAAATAAAATCTTAACTACTTGAAGAAAAATGGCTGATTCTAAAATAGGGGTAGAAAATACATAAGAGGAGCCCGGAGATTTTTGTAGTTCTAAAAAATGGAGAAGTGCTTAAAACTGTAGGGGTATCTCAACTAGGTAAAGGAATTACCAATGACCAAAGCTGGAACAATTTAAGCAGCAAAAATCACAGAAAAGAAATAGTATTAATTATAACCCCAATATAAAATATCCATGAGTCCACAGTAGTATAAAATGACTGAATACTTAAGCAAGTGAGGGAGATGAAACAATCTCCTATGCAGAAAAATTCTAAGTAAATAATGTAGATGCTCTTGCCTAAAAGTGATGGGACTCCTTACTCCTTAAGTACATACTGCACATAATGATTTCCTTCCAAAGAAATTATTACAGAGTCATATGGAAGAGGGAAAATAAGAGTAACTTTAGAGTGGAAAACCTGAGAAACACCACCTTAGTGAGCAAAGGTAACAGCAACAGTGATACGTCATGCTCACAGTTTGTTCCCTTGATATGATGTAATAAATTTTGCACTCTGTCGTCCTCCCCAAATTTACAACTCCAATCTCCTCATGAGAAAAATGTCAGACATATCTCAATGAAGAATATTCTAAAATATACCTACCTAGCATTTTTCAAAACTATCAAGATCATCAAACACAAGGAAAGTCTGTAATAGCCAAGAGGATCCAAAAGAGATATGACATCTAAATGTCATGTGGTAACCTGGATGGGATTCTGGAATAGAAAAAGGACATAGGTAAAAACAATTATATAAGCATAAATAAACTACGGATTTTAGTTACTAAAAATACACTGATATTGGTTTATTAATTACAACAAAAGTGCAATACTAATATAAAATGAATTAAAGAGGAACTGATTTCAGAATATATGGAATTCTATACTATCTTCAAACTTTTTCTGTAAATGTATATTGTTCTAAAAAACAAAATTGATTTTAAAAAATTAAAATTAATATTCAATTTTCTACAAAATAAAAGCTTAATATATTTTTTTATTTTTTAACTTTTTATTTTAATTGGAAGAAAAATGTTTTACAATGTTGTGCTGAATTCTATTCTATAACAATGTGAGTCAGCCCTAAGTATACATATGTCCCCTCCCATATGAACCTTTCTCCCACCCCATCCAGCCCCTGTAGGTTGTCACAGAGAACCAGGCTGTGTGTTTCTGATTATGACTGACTTAAATTTATAGAGCAATTAAGGGAGAAAAGGGATCATCATAATGTTTAGACTTCCAGTTTAGGACTATATTTATCAATTTATCTTTTTCAACCTTTCTCACTAGTATTTTATAATTCAGCATATAAATGGTGCAAATATTCGGTACATTTATACTATCAACTTAAAGCTTCGACTCCACGGATTGTAACCTACCAGGTTCCTCCATCCATGAGATTTTCCAGGCAAGAATACTGGAATGGGTTGCCATTTCCTTCTCCAGGAGATCTTCCCAATCCAGGGATTGAACCCAGGTCTCCCACATTGTAGGCAGACACTTTACCGTCTGAGCCACCAGAAGTCCATTATAAGTGATACTTTTTGTTTTTCTCAGTTTCTAATAATTTATATAGGTATAACTTACTTTAATATTCTGTTCTATCTGAAACTATGTTTCAGTTCAATTCAGTCGCTCAGTTGTGTCTGACTCTTTGTGACGCCATGGACTGCAGCATGCCAGGCTTCCCTGTCCATCATCAGCTCACGAAATGCTCAAACTCATTTCCATCAAGTCAGTGATGCTATCCAACCATCTCGTCTTGTGTTGTCCCCTTCTCCACCTGGCTTCAATCTTTCCCAGCATCAGGGTCTTTTCCAATTAGTCAATTCTTTGCATCAAGTGGCCAAAGTATTGGACTTTCAGCTTCAGCCTTAGTCCTTCCAATGAATATTCAGGATTGATTTCCTTTAGGATCAACTGGTTGGATATCCTTCAGTCCAAGGACTCTACTTACTGATTAGTTTTAGGAGGATTTTGGAGATACTTTGGAATTTGTCCAGACAATTATGTCATTTCGCAAATAAACAGTTTTGTTTCTCTTTCCAATCTATATGACATTTTACAATAGAGAAGTAGAGTCAACAGATGTAGTAAATAATTTATGGTTACCACCTAGACAGCAAATTAAAAAGCAGAGACATTACATTGCCAACAAAGGTCCCTATAGTTAAAGCTATGGCTTTTCCAGTAGTCATGTATGGATGTGAGAGTTGGACTGTAAAGAAGGCTGAGCATTGAAGAATTTATGCTTTTGAACAGTGGTGCTGGGTAAGACTCCCGAAGATTCCCTTGGACTACAAGGAGACCAAACCAGTCAGTCCTAAAGAAAATCAAGTCTTAATATTCATTGGAAGGACTGATGCTAAACCTTAAGCTCTAATATTTTGGCCACCTGATGCAAAGAACTGACTCATTTGAAAAGACCCTGATGCTGGGAAAGATTGAAGGCAGGAGGAGAAGGGGAGGACAGAGGATGAGATGGTTAGATGGCATCACTGACTCAATGGACATGAGTTTCAAGCTCTGGGAGATGGTGATGGACAGGGAAGCCTGGTGTGCTTCAGTCCATGGGGTTGCAAAGAGTCAGACATAACTGAAAACCAACAGGTTATGGGGAGGGCAGGGATACACTGGGAGATTAGCATTGACATCTACACNACATGAGTTTCAAGCTCTGGGAGATGGTGATGGACAGGGAAGCCTGGTGTGCTTCAGTCCATGGGGTTGCAAAGAGTCAGACATAACTGAAAACCAACAGGTTATGGGGAGGGCAGGGATACACTGGGAGATTAGCATTGACATCTACACATTACTGTATACAAAAGAGAACCTGCTGTGTAGCACAGGGAACTCTACTCAGTACTCTGTAATGGCCTATATAGAAAAAGAATCTAAAAACAAAGTAGATACAGGTATGTGTATAACTGAATCACTCTGCTGTACACCTGAAACTATCACACATTGTAAATCAGCTAGAATCCAATTAAAAATTTTTAAAGAAAAAAATGTGTGTCTTCCTTATTCATTTGTGTGTTTCTTAAATATGTGCTTTTGCTCCTAAAGCAAAACAAAACATGTCCTCCCACATATATGTTCATGAAGTAAGGGCCTCTTTGCCTCTCAATGCCTTTTCATCACATAGTAGACTTCAAAGTGCACAGTCAATATTCAGTGAAGACTGTGGAGTCAGTAATACTCCTCTGTTTTTCACATGTTACACTATGAATGTATATGAATTACTGACTTATGAAAATATTTTAAATAAATGAATACAGAATTGATGTCAGTGAATCACATAGTCTCAATACAGAAATATTTTATAAATTTTAGATGAGTTTGTAGCTGACTAATACAAAATAAATTATCAAGCAAATTTAAAGTACTAGTAAATAAAGAAATAAAAACACATCTTTTTCCTGAAACATATTTTTATGATCTACAAACATTGCCAGAACTTTGTTCCTCATCAGTTCAGTTCAGTTCAGTCGCTCAGTCATGTCCAACTCTTTGCGACCCCATGAACTGCAGCACGCCAGGCTTCCTTGTCCATCACCAATTCCCAGAGTTCACCCAAACTCATGTCCATCGAGTTGGTGATGCCNGGGAGGCCAGAGAAGAGCCACGGGAGGCCTGGTTGCTTGCCTGGGAAGGTTCTTCTTCCTCTGGAAGAAAGAAATAATGGGGGAGCACACAGCGGGGCGGGCAGCGGGGGGAACAGAGACCCCATACAGCCCCCTCCACCCTTTCCTGAAGCCCCAGGATCTCTGATATAGGAAGCGGACATCAGAGGTAGCTGAGCTGAGAGGTGTCAAGGGTGCTTGGAGGTGAACCAGGGAGACGACAGAGAGAGGAAGGCCCGGCACCAGTGGCGAGCTGGGGTCCTGACTGCACAGAGCAGGAGGCTGAGGCCCGCGGGGGAGAGCCTTGATGGGCCCAGAGCACCTGGTGGCAGCCCCAGGCCAGAACCCAGACCCCCGCTGCCCACCCAGGAACCCCAAGCTCTGGGCCACCCACCCTCGGGAGCTTCCCCAAGGGCACTCACCTTCCGACAGCAATTCTGGCAGGAGGGGGCCCAAGGCATCGCCTTCCTCGCTCTCTATGGCTCTACCTGACATCCTGGAGGCAGTGTGGGAACACTGATTCTGGAGCCAAGGACACCACTGTCTTTTTAGAAACAGAGTGTGAAGTTAAAACTGTTCTGCCTGATTTCGGGCTTCCCTGATAGCTCAGAAGGTAAAGAATCTCCCTGCAATGCAGGAGACCCTGGCTTGATTCTTGGGTTGGGAAGATTCACTGGAGAAGAGATAGGCTACCAACTCCAGTATTCTTGGGCCTCCCTTGTGGCTCAGTGGGTAAAGAATCCACCTACAATGTCGGAGATGTGGGTTCCATTCCTGGGTTGGGAAGATCCCCTGGAGAAGGGAGAGGCTACCCATTCCAGTATTCTGGCCTGGAGAGTTTCATGGACTATATTGTCCATGGGGTCGCAAAGACTCGGATATGACTGAGTGACTCACTTTCACTGCCTGATTTAAGGCTGCACTAAGGTTTCAGGGTGGTATCTCTCTGCTGTTCCAGCCCTGCCCTCTGTCCCATTGCAGCCTATGGATCACTTCCAGCCCTCCCCCTTAATCTGCTCAGACCACAGTTTTGAAGTTAATAATGACTTTGCTTGGCTCCCTGATCTCCAGAATCCTGGCCACCTCTAACACCCCATCTCTGTCTCCTGCTCACTGCCCAACTGGTCTAAGTTTCAGGGCTTCATAGGAACCTGGGTCAAGGCAAGACCAGAGGTTCCTAACATCTCATGGTAAAGGTGGGATCAAGCCCCCCACACACACTCAGCTCTGGACGCAGGGACAGCAGTTCCGATGGAAGTGGAGAGGGAGGCTGAGAATGGAGTCCCTTTGCTTCCCCCGCTCCCCACCTCCCAGGCCCCCGCTTACCCTGCTTGGTAATTGTTGGGGATCGAAGAGTAGTGTGTGAAGCCCTGCACAGAGTGAGGCTGTTGAGAACTCCAGCCGGCTAAATAGTCCCTCCCTGGATGACCTCTGACCCCAAGAGTGCAAGGAGGAGGTGAGTCCCCCTCATCCCAGGCTGGGTGCCACGTAGACCTCACCTTTGCATGCTAATGGGAGGATGAGGGGCGGGGCTTCTGCAGGAGCATGGCTTTCCCTCCCAGATTCCCCATCTTGGATATGTGAGGAATCCCTAGTCTTCCTTTTTGTAAAACTCAACTGCAATTCTTGTGAACTTTATTTTCCCTGCCCTCCACGATTTGCAGGTTTACAGTACAAAACATTTTTCCTGACTGACAAATGGCAGAGAGCCCCAATCTCATACCTGTAATAACTGAGGAGGCAGAGCAGGTTGATGTTCAAGAGCGCCATCTCTGACCAGTGCCTGGGGAAGAATCCTTAGTTGCGACTAAGGGAGTGAATTACCCTTGATATACCTTAGTTTGCTGACACACTGGCATTCACAGAATAGGTGGTATATTTCTTTTTGTCCCTTGAAGTGTTAGTCACTCTGTTGTGTCCGACTCTTTGTGACCCCCAAGACCATAGCCTGCCAGGCTCCTCAGTCCTTGGGGATTCTCCAGGCAAGATTACTGGAGTGGGTTGCCGTGTCCTCCAGCAGATCTTTCCGACCCAGAGATTGGACCCAGGTCTCCTGCATTACAGACAGATTCTTTACCACCTGAGGCACCAGGGAAGCCCTTCTGTCCCTTATCCCTGGTGGAATAAATCTTATGAATAGCGTAGATTTGTCTGTCTTCTCCTGGGTCTAGAGTTCAATAAATATATTTTGAATGGTAGAGCAAAGAAGAAGAGGAAAGTGAGAATGTCAGTGTGAAGTTGGGTCAGGGAACAAGGGGCAGAAAATGGGGGAAGGGGCAGAATCAGTGTTGAAAGAGGCCTCTGTTTGGGACAGGCTTGAGTGTCTTGGGAATGGAGGCCTTGTCCCTCCTGCAAGATGAGGACAGGAGGGTCCAGAGCCAGGGCCCTGTCTTTCCCCCACCCCGACCTTTCTTAAGCTTTGGGACAACAAAGCCCAACATTTCAGCAAATCTGATCCAGTTTCGGTAAGCCACTGCGGGACGACGTCCATGGGGCCAAGAGCAGAGAGGCTGCAGGAGCCCCTCCATGGTGTCACTTGGTATTGACTTTCCTGGCAAAACTCAGGACACAAGGAACATCCGCTACCTGGAGAATCAGGCTGATTGGTTTCTCTGAAATTCCTGTCGCTAGAAGATAGCTAGAAAGACAGCCTATGAAACAGAAAAGACTGGCATCATCCGGCCACAGGTGACATTATAACACCGTCTATCCCTGTCTCTTTGACCTAACGGCTGTGGTGGTCACCTTGGGTCATGGTCTGGGACCTGGTCCCACCTGGGACGCCGGAGGAGCTTGAGAACTGACTGGGTTCTGGAAGCCTGGCTCCTTCACGATGATACCTGGACAGGGATTGGGGACCAGGCCCTGAGGGCACCGTCAGCTGAGATCTGCCTCCTCAGCCAGGTCTGGGCACTGTGGGAGGACCCCCATGGGGTGCTTGACCTGGGCAGGTTAACCTACCCCTTCATGTACCCTTTCCTCTTAGGCAGGCCTCGGAGGGCAAAAGTTGTACCTTGGGACTTTGCTCTTCCTGCTTCCTTGGCAGGACAGAGAATAATCTTTGTTTGGTGGAGATTTACAGGAAAACGGCAACCCACCCCAGTGTTCTTGCCTGGAGAATCCCAGGGACGGGGAAGCCTGGTGGGCTGCCGTCTATGGGGTTGCACAGAGTCAGACACGACTGAAGCAACTTAGCAGCAGCAGCAGCAGTGCCCTGACTGGGACCTGACCTCTAGAACAAGGGATCTGACATCAGGAAGGTTACAATAATCAACCACAGCCCTCCCTCATTTTTCCTAGAAAGGGGCTTTACTGAAAGCTTCCAGATTTCTGGACTTTTAAGGCATGAGCCACTTGTCTCCTTCCCGGCCCTGCAAGAAACAGTCCTCTGACGTTTTGATATTGTTTGGCCCCACTGTTTGCTGGGCACACGGACATACATTCGGTTACATGACCTCTTCCTTGGGTTCTATAATTTGCCAAAAGGCTCACAGAACTCAGGAAAGCACTTTCCTTACTATTACTGATATACTACAAAGAGTATTGAAGGATGCAAGTCAACAGCCAGATGGAAAGACACCTACGATGAGGTTGGAACACAGGAGTTGTGGTCCCTGTGGAGTCTGGGGTGCATCTGCCTTCCAGAGTATGGATGTATCATTGTTTCCCAATTGGCAAGTTCTCAGAACTCCATATTTTAGGGGTGTTTATGGAGGCCACATGACTTCCCTGGTGGCTCAGACGGCAAAGCATCTGTCTACAATGTGGGAGACCCAGGTTTGATCCCTGGGTTGGGAAGATCCCCTGGAGAAGGAAATGGCAATCCACTCCAGGCCTATTGCCTGGAAAATCCCATGGACAGAGGAGCCTGGTAGGCTACAGCCCATGGGGTCACAAAGAGTAGGACATGACTGAGTGACTTCACTTATGCAGGCCCCATAGTGTAGGTGTGATGGAATATTAGCTTCACTTTTATCCCTCTCCTCGCACTGCAGGATTGGGGACGGGGCTGATCGTGGCTTGGTCTTTCTGGTGACCAGCTCCCACTCAGGAGCCCAGCTAGAATCACCCCATTAGAACAAAGGATGTTTCTGTCACTCAGGAAACTCCAAGGAACATAGGAGCTCTCTGTAAGATGCACCTATCACTACAAAGGTTTTAGGAGTTCTGTGTTAGGTATTAGGGTCAAAGATCAATATATATATATTTTTTTTTCCTTATTTCACATCATAATATTCCATATTACTTCACATCACCTTCTGCTAAAAGAAAATGCCAAAATTATTTCCCTTTAAGAAAGAACAGCAAATTGTTTTACTACTAGTATTATTTTAGTAATCAGAATTAGATGCAGGTTAAATACTTTGTGCTAAGAATATATGGGTGATGTAGTTTCTTCTTTACTTGTTAAACATTCAAATGATGATAGATTTAAAGGGAGTTGCCAAGTTCATGCGGAGGGGTTCTGGGGATCCTTCACCCAGTTAATGCCATTGCTTATATTTCATGTAACGACAGTATAAGCTAAAAGCTAGGAAGCTAACATTGGTAGAAAGTGTGTTTATGTCATTCTACTACATTTGTAACCACTATCGCCTCAAGGAACGGAACTATTCCATCACCCCTGAACCTCTCTCTAACTGAACCCTCACACTGAACCTCTAACATCTCCCTGGCCCAGCTTTCCTTATCCCTTGAAACCGCTAATCTGTTTTATATCTCTATAATAATGTCATTTTAAGAATGTTATATGATATTTCGTGATGGGCTTTTTTCATTCAACATAATGCGGTTTAGATCCATTGAAGTTGTGTGTATCAATAGTTTGTTCCTTTCTATTGTTGAGTAGTATACCATGATATAGATCCACAGGGGTTTCCCCCCAGTTTTATTGAAACATAACTGATGTAAGCCATTCTGTAAGTTATAGTGTGCAATGTGATTTAGTACATGCATATATTGCAAAAAGATTATTGCACACTGCCGTTTGTTTAGCCATTCATCTATCTTGGTTGTTTCCAGTTTTCGGCTATTAGCTATTAAAGCTGCTACGAACTATCAACAAATGGCACCTGACCAGGTCAGTACTCTTTGTAATTTTTCATACCAGGTTCAACTACAGAAGTGCAGTTGAAGAGTCTGTTCTCAGCTAGAATCAATTGCTCATTCATTCATTCATTCAACAAATATCTACGACTCACAAAGTCAGTCAGGCACTGATTAGACATTTTGGGGTGATGCCAAGATAAATCTGACAGGATTTCATAAGGAGTTTGCAATCTAGGAAGACATATAAGACAAGAAAAATACATCTCTACCTCTAATACAGAGCTACAAGTGCTATTCAGCACAGCAAAAGCTCTGGGAATCCTGAAGAAGATGATGTTGAGACAAATTCTTAGCCTGAATTATACTTTATTTAACTGTGGTTACATGTTTGAAACAATGTTCTGCAAGGAAATTATTACAAATTTCAAGTTAATTCAATCTCAGTGCTCTCATACTTTGAACTACGTATTGAATTAAGGGTCTGGTCACAAAGCTGGTTTTAAGACAACTTTCTTGCCAGGTCTAAGGCTCTCCAAGCAACCTACTTTGCAGAGTGAGGAAATTTGACAACTATTGTTTTCTTCTCAGTTTGAAGCCAACTTAGAAAGAATGCCATTTCAACAGTGTATCCATAACCAGGAAAGGCTTTATTATGAAAAAATAATGCATAAATAAAAACTTAATCTGATGCCAGAATTTCCATCTCATGTGTCATTCATAACTTCTCCCATTTCCCCAGGTTAGATTTGATTCAGGCTCCCATGTGGAGAGGTTTCAGAAGGGGAAGGGAGACAGAATCTGCTCCTCACTTTTCTTTCCTCTACTTCCTTCCCAAATGGCTGCTTTTGGCAATGTCAGGGTCAACTGATTAGAGCCATGAGACATAAAGGTGCAAAAAGCTGTTTTACTTTAGGTGGTACAGTATGTAGAGGTCTCTTGACTGTCCAATAGAGCTGTCTCTGTCAGGGAGAACATCCAAACAAAAGCTGACCTTTTCTCTCCAAGGATGTTCGATGGTTAATTTTATGCATCAGTTTGACTGGGTCATCATGCCCAGATATTTTTCACACATTAGTCTACATGTTTTTGTGAAGGTGTTTTAGATGAGATTAATATTTAATATCTAGACAGCATATTAAAAACCAGAGACATTGTTTTGCCAATAAAGGTCTGTATAATCAAAGTGATGGTTTTTCCAGTAGTCATGGATGGAAGTGAGAGTTGGACCATAAAGAAGGCTGAACGCTGAAGAAGTGATGCCTTCAAACTGTGGTGCTGGAGAAGACTCTAGAGAGTCCCTTGGACACCAAAGAGATCAAAACAGTGAGTCCTAAGGGAAATCAATCCTAAATGTTCATTGGAAGGACTGATGCTGAAGCTCCAATACTTTGGCCATCTGAGCTCATTGGAAAAGACCTTGAAGGTGGGAAAGATTGAGGGCAGGAGAAGTGGGCGACAGAGGATGAGCTGGTTGGATACCATCACTGACTCAATGGACATGAGTTTGAGCAAACTCTGGGAGATAGTGAAGGACAGGGAAACCTGGCATGCTGTAGTCCACTGGGTCACAAAGTGTTGGACACGACTTAGTGACTGAACACCATCAAACATTTAACAAATATTATCATTACTATTATTACAGCTTTGTGGTGTGCTGGGTCTTCATTGCACTGCACCAGCTTGGCTGTTGCTCCACGGCATGGGAGATGTTAGGTCCTCAACCAGGGGGTCAACCCACATCCCTTGCGTTGGAAGACAGATTCTTAACTACTGGACCACCAGGAAGTCCTAAATGTCATTAACATTTAAATCTGTGGACTTTGAGCAAAGTAGATTCCCCTCCACTGGGTGGGTGCGCCCCACCCAAGCAGCTGCTAAGTCATTTCAGTCGTGTCCAACTCTGTGCGACCCCACAGACGGCAGCCCTCCAGGCTCCCTTGTCCCTGGGATTCTCCAGGCAAGAACACTGGAGTGGGTTGCCATTTCCTTCTCCAATGCATGAAAGTGAAAGTGAAGTTGATCAGTCGTGTCCGACTCCTATCCACCCCATGGACTGCAGCCCATCAGGCTCCTCCATTCATAGGATTTTCCAGGCAAGAGTACTGGAGTGGGGTGCCATCGCCTTCTCCGCCACCCAAGCAGTTGAAGCCCTTAATACAACAAAAATTGACTTTCCCTCAGCAAGCAGGGATTCTGCAAGCTAATTGCTTTAGGATGCCTTCCCCGAGTCTTCAGCCTGCTGGACTACCTCAGCAGATCTTGGATTCTCTGTTTCCACAATCACTGTAACTCAATTCCTTAAAATAAACCTCTCTATATATATGGTATTCTGTTGATTCTGGTTCTCTGGAGAAAGTGAAAATCAAAGTGTTAGTCGCTTGGTCACATCTGACTCTTTGCAACTCCATGGACTGTAGCCCACCAGGCTCCTCTGTCCATGGGATTTCCCAGGCAAGAATATTGGAGCAGGTTGCCATTTTCTTCTCCAGGGGATCTTCCCAACCCAGGGATCGAATCCAGGTCTCCAGCATGGAGAGAGGTTCTTTACCACCTGAGCCACCAGGGANCACCAGGCTCCTCTGTCCATGGGATTTCCCAGGCAAGAATATTGGAGCAGGTTGCCATTTTCTTCTCCAGGGGATCTTCCCAACCCAGGGATCGAATCCAGGTCTCCAGCATGGAGAGAGGTTCTTTACCACCTGAGCCACCAGGGAGAACCCTGAGTGATACAGATGCTTTTGTTAGTTTTTTGGAGGCCTCCACTGAGAATCTCTATGTATCTTTTGGACCCCATAACACAGCCCCCAAGTACCACCTCTGGGACCCTACTTCTAGCCTCTTTCTGGTGAGGTCCCTTTTCCCACCAACCAGCCAAGGTTTGTCGAGGTTCTGTCACAACAGCCCTGCAATGCTCCCGAGGTGGGTAGCTGGCCCAGAGGAGACAGGAAACTGTCCTACTATGGAGGGATATGCAGCCTTTCCTCCTCACCCTGCCATCAGGCCAGCTACCCACTTGGACACAGACTATGCCACCTAGACTCCTGGGGATACATTTGCAAGTGCCCCCAAAGAATGAGTTAAGCTGTGTCCCATGGTGGCGCTGTGAAGGCTCACTTGACCTGAGCTTCGTGAATTCCCTTGTTGAAACTTTAGGATTTCCCAAGGCCACCAGACACAGAGACAGTCTGTGGTAAAAGTTTCCAGATCACCAGATGGTCTGGTGATCTCCAAGTGGAAAAAATGATTACCTACTGTGGAGCTGACTTCTCTGCATATAACAAAACACCCAGTTCAGCTTGATGACTGGAAGCAGGCCCACCTTCCCCAACCATTAGTGAGCAACAGCCGGAAGCATGAAAACTGGGGAAAACAGAACCTCCAATACAGACTGGTTGGGTTGTAAAATGTTAGTCGCTCAGTCCTGTCCGACTCTGTGCGACCCTACGAACTGCAGCTCGCCAGGCTCCTCTGTCCTTGGAATTCTCCAGGCAAGAATACTATAATGGTTGAGTGGTCAGTTAAATGCTAAAACATTTGCGAGAGTCCAGGCACACAGCCAATACGTAACCCAGTGCGCTGAAACTAAAGCAAGAAGACAAGAAAACTTGCATTCCCGTGCGTGAGCTAGCACAGAAGTCTCCTGGAGGAGGCAGGGCAGACCTCACCTGTTGCGCTTGCCCCCTAAGCGCTGCAGGAGGACGTACAAGTACAGTCCAATTTCGCGGGCGCGGGCGATCCAGCAGTCAGTAGCGCCTCCGCCATTTGTAGATGGGGGGCGGGACTTCCTTCGCTGCGCGCACGCGTAGCTGCAAGCCCCGCCCCGGAACTGCGGCGGACGCTGCGGCGGCACGCCGGGGCTGCGTGTCTGGAGGCGTTTGGTGGGCGTCTGAGGGGGTCGCGGCAGGGTAGCCTCGCGGTGAGTGCCGGAGCCGGAGCGGGGCGGGGGGCGGGCTCTCACTGCGGGCTCCTCCAGGCCCTCGGGTTCTCGGGACCGAGACGGGCGGCCCCCGGCCTCGTCAAGTGCCCTGGCCGACCCTGCCCTGGGGGCGTCTTCTAGGGCCTCTGAACCAGCCGAGCGGACGTCAGGGCTTGGCTGGTTCGGCTTCTCCGCTGGATGCGCCCGTTCGAGCCAGAGACGAGGCCCCAGAAGGAGAGACCCGCCGGCTTACCCCGCGAGTCACACTCCGCGTCCTCGCCCCGCTTGTGCCTGCCCCTCACGCCTCCCCGTAGTTGGTGAGGGTTGTCTGTGATCGCGGCGTCGCGGATGCGGGGCGGGGGCGGACCTTCCCTGCGCGCTGGCGTGCTTTGCCCACGGGGCGCACTGCTAAGCGGTTCTGAACGTGCGCCACTTTTCCGTCATGGCGTGACAATCCAAGGAGCCGCAGGCTCTCTCATCCCCATTTTCCAGACGAGGAACTGAGACTCCTGGAGATTAATAAGGGCTACCCCAGACCCAGAGCTAATCAGTGGCGCGTCAAGATTTGAACTAGGTCTCCCTCTGTTTTCCACGGAAGCTATGATTTTCCTCTGCCTTTCTGAAAAAGGGAGAACGTGGATCAAGTTCTAGTCAAATGAGTTGTGCATCAATGGTTTTTCAATTACTTAAAATGTAATGATTAAAGCTGGTTGGGTTTTAAGTCACTTGGCAACAGCCAGAGTAGTGGTGACACAGGCATTTGACCTCTTGGGGTAAGATTTGAGAGGGAAGAAAGCTTTGTGCGCTCAGGAGAGCCGACCCCCTCACGCACCCTCCAGCGACCCCCTCTTAGATTCTTATTCTGGCTTCACAATGGCTTGGGTGTGATAGGCTTCACCTTCCAGTCTTTAGGTGAGTTTACTTGTTGCATAGAACATTTTGTGATTTAGCAGGTAAATCCCTCCCACCTTTTTAAAATATGAAAACTCTGAGATTCAGAGAGGTTTGAGCAGGATCTGCCAAGGGCACCCAGGCAGTAAATATTGGGTCTGAAATCCAAACTAGATCTAGCTCATCTGTCTTTGCTACACCTCCTGTGTCCTCTCTGTTGTAGGCCTAGCTGCGTGCTCTTGGGTACATTTCTTCCCTCCTGTGATCTTCTCCAGCTGGCAGCATCAGTGTTAGAGCCATCTTTGTGTCCTTACTTTTTTGTAAGACCTGATAGCTGCTTAGGAAATATTCGTTGCCTCAGAATCCTTTGCTTCTCAGTTGCCAATCTAATGGAACATTTTTTTCCTTTTCAGCAGCCATGAAAGAGAAAAAATCAAGGCCGAAGCCAACAAACTGTGGCAAATTTCAGAAGAAGGGAATCAAAGTTGTGGGAAAATGGAAGGAGGTGAAGATAGACCCAAATGTGTTTGCAGATGGACAGATGGATGACTTGGTGTGCTTTGAGGAACTGACAGATTATCGGTTGGTCTCCCCTGCCAAGAGTTCCTCCAGTCTCTTCTCAAAGCAAGAGCCGAAGAAGAGAAAGGCACAGGCTGTTACAGAAGGAGAGGAGGAAGGAGAGCCTGGCTCCTCAAAGAAAAAGATGAAGTTGAAGAAGAGGAAAGATGTGGAAACTGAAGGAACCAGTTCCCAGAAAGTGTTTGAGGTCAAAGATACTGAGCCAGCGCCCCAGGGAGAGGGCACAATTTGTCCTGATCCAGAGGTGGGAGAGATGGCATCAGAAAGCCCGGCCCAGACTGTACCAAAAAAAAAGAAAAAGAAAGGGAAAAAAAAATCAGAGCCTTCCCAGGGTACTTCTCCAAAGATGCGCAAAAAAGCAAAAACGTGGATGCCTGAAACGCATGATCACAAAGCAGATGTATCGGCTTGGAAGGATCTGTTTGTACCCAAGCCAGTTCTCCGAGCACTCAGCTTTCTAGGCTTCTCTGCCCCCACACCAATCCAAGCGCTGACCTTGGCACCTGCCATTCGTGACAAACTGGACATCCTTGGGGCCGCTGAGACAGGTAAGGGCATTCTTGTCTGACCAGGGCGACATTGCTTCTGGATTGAGCTTGTGGCCAGTCACAGGCTGGATGGTTGGGAGACTGGGGAATGTTGGGAACATGACCACAAAAACAATGTTGCATGAAGACTTGAAGAAGTCAGCTCGCTCTGGGTTGAGATAGCTCACTTCCTGATTGGTGCCCTATGCAGGTCACTTTACTTCTCTCAGCCCTGTAGACTGCGTTGTCAAATGGAGATAGGTGAATTCAGTACCTGCATCTTTTGCTGTGTGCTGTGTACTTAGTCGTTCAGTTCTGTCAGACTCTTTGCAACCCCGTGGACTGTAGCCCTCCAGGCTCCTCTGTCCATGGGAGTCTTCAGGCAAGAATACTGGAGCGCCTAGCCCTTCCCTTCTCCAGGGAATCTTCCCAACCCAGGGATTGAACCTGGATCTCCTATATTGCCGGTGACTTCTTTACCACTGAGCCACAAGGGAAGCCCTTTTTGCTATGTGGGTTAAGTGTAACTGCTTACTAAATGTATACCTTTACGTACTAGTAAACTGCTAACAAAAAAAATAGTAAACTAAAATTTACACAGTACATTGTAAGAAATCTGTGAAAGTGAAAGTCACTCAGTCGTGTCCTACTCTTTGCGACCCCGTGAACTATATACAGTCCGTGGAATTGNTTAAGTGTAACTGCTTACTAAATGTATACCTTTACGTACTAGTAAACTGCTAACAAAAAAAATAGTAAACTAAAATTTACACAGTACATTGTAAGAAATCTGTGAAAGTGAAAGTCACTCAGTCGTGTCCTACTCTTTGCGACCCCGTGAACTATATACAGTCCGTGGAATTGTCCAGGCCAGAATCCTGGAGTGGGTAGCCTTTCCCTTCTCCAGGGGATCTTCCCAACCCAGGGATCGAACCCAGGTCTCCCTCATTGCGGGCAGATTCTTTACCAGCTGAGCCACCAGGGAAGCCCAAGTGATCTGTAAATGGTAGTTTTTTTCAATTCTTGAACCTTTTCTGCATGACTCGGGTAAAGTGGGACTAAGATCAGCCCTCAGGAGAGCTAGATCTTTATTAGTATAAAGAAGTGTCTAATTCTCAAGAGTTGTCTACAGATAAAAAGGGCTGCATTGGAAGTTGGTGGGTTTGCATTGGAAGGTTTTGAGTGTATGATGACCACTGGGTAGATTTTGTAGGCAATTTTGGGCAGGAGGTGACTGTTGGAACTAGGCATTGTTTAAAGATCCCTCATACCCTGGGCCATCTATGGCTTTGTGAAGCGATGATAGGTTGACACCCTGGGAGACTAAACTGCTGATGGGGGTAAGGAGCAAACAGACCTGAGACTATTAGTCCAACTTGACCAACAGTAACCATCAGAAATAATATATGCTATGCAAGCCACATGTGCAATTTAAAATTCCCTAGGAGCCATGTTAAAAAAGGTTTTTTAAAAAAGTGAAGATTAAATTTAACAATATATTTAACAATTACATAACATTTCAGTATTAATGTAAAATTATTAATTAGATATTTTATGTTCTAATTTTTATACTATTTTCAAAATCTGATGTGTATTTTTAACTTGCCACCCATCTCGGTTTAGAGCAGCCGCATTTTAAGTGCTTGATAGCTGTATGTGGCTCATGGCTACTATACTGTATGGCATAGAACTATGACCAAAGTGGGGTGGCTGCTCGCTCCTCAAAAGCCAGTGAAGAGGCCAGGATGGTGGAAAGGAAAGTTTGCTTTATTTTGGATACCAGCCATGGGGAGTGGGGGAAGACTCCTGTGCAAAGGCTGGCTCTCCCCCTGCCACCCCATGACAACCAGTGGACAAAAACTTTCATAGACGGAGGGAGGGGGCTTCATGCAGAAACAGCACAGTCAGCTCTGACAGACATCTTGAACTTGGTCATTGGTAGTCTGACCGTCCTCATTTTGACTGTTTTAAGTTCACTTAATTTCATCTCCAAGGTCTGTTTCAATTTTCTTGAGGCCATTTCTCAGAAATGTGGCTGCTTATGGGCTTCCCTGGTGGCTCAGTGTGTAAAGAATCCATCTGCCAATGCAGGAGATGCAGGTTTGATCCCTAGGTTGGGAAGATCCCCTGGAAAAGGAAATAGCAGTCTACTGCCAGTATTTTTGCCTTGGAAATCCCATGGACTGAGGAGCCTGGGGGGCTACAGTTCAAGGGATCACAAAAGTAGGTCATAACTCAGTGACTAAATAACGACAATGTCACGGCTACGGTCTGGTCATAATGCAGTTAACGTCTTTCATCTGGTGGGAGTTTCAGTATCTACAAGACCGCTCACAGGACGTGGCTCAGAATGTTATCTACAGCCCTTGAGAAGGAACTAAAGGTCCCTAACTGTGTTTATTGACTAAACTATTATTATCTAGTCTTGTTGGACTGCTTTTTTCCTGCGTTTTCTCACTTCTGTCATTAAACTTACTGTTTGGCTCAAGTTTTTCCTCAAGACAAAAGGCAGGCAGAGGGTATGGTGGGGAAGAACTATTGGGTTCTGCTCTGTTTCAGAAATAGACCATCTAGAAACTTTGTGCCTTAGATTTCTGAAAGAGTGGTCAGGAAACTTGAGGTGAGGTCCTGTATAAAAGTCACAAAGATGGAAGAGGGAGGAAGCCCCAGGAAGAGGGAATGAAGGTAATAGTATTAAAACATTTCTTTAAAATACTTCACGCAGTGTGTTACATGCATTATGTTGATGAAAGTTCTCACAACCACTCTGAGATGGATGCCATTATTATTTCCATATTACTGAGGAGGAAACTCAGCCTCGCAGGATAGACGTGTCCCTAAAACTGCCCCACTGAAAGCGGTAGTGCTAGGATTCTAGGCCAGATCTATGTGCTGTTCAGCGCTGCTACAGGACTAGGGTATGTGGAGAGAGGCCAGGTGTGAGCCACTATGGCTGGAGATTGGCATTTGGGTTTATACCACAGATCCTCTCAGGCTGTTTCTCGAGTGCTATGGATCCACAGGTCTGTCTCAGAGACAAACTGCTGTAGACATTCTGTTGGCAATGTAGGTAATGAACTTATCCATCACCCCCAAAAGATATTTAGGCCCCTTAATAATCCTGCCTTCCCTGGTCCCCTCTTTGTCCATCCCCAGATAACCTCTAATAGTCTTTTTTATCACTATAGATTAGTTTGCATTTTCCGGAATTTTAAAATAGACCCTACAAATATGTAAATTTGGGGGAGGGAGAATCTCTGTGCTTTAACTCAGCATACTTTGAGATTCAACCATGTTATTGGAAATACCAGTGGTTCGTTTCTTTCCATTGATAAGCGGCATTCCACTGAATGGATATAGTGCAGTTTGTGTTATCTGTGTTGATGGATGGTTATGGTCCTTTCTAGTTTTTGGCATTTATAAGTAAAACTATCATAAATATTGGCATATCAGTCTTTGTGTGGATGTATGTTTTGATTCATTGGCTGAATACCTAGATGTGGAATGGCTAGGTCTTAGGGTAAATGTAACTTTTTAGTTTTCCAAAGTGATTGTACCATTTTACATAATCACCAACTTATGAGTTTGAATTGTTCCGTGTCCTTGCCAGTGCTTAGTGTGGTCAGTCTTTAACTTAATTTAGATTTAAAAATTTTTAGTGTTACTTCCTTATGGCTCTAATTGGTATTTCCAAAGTGACTAGTTAAGCAGCATCTTTTCAAGTACTTAATTGTCATCCATGTCATCATCTTTGGTGATACCTGCTTAGTTCTTTTGCCTGTGTTTTAATTGGGTAGTGGTTTTATCACTGAATTCATTATATATTCTAGATACACCTCCTTCATCAGATATATGATGTGCATTTTTTTCCCCTAGTTTGTACCTTATCTTTTAGTTCTCTTCTGGAGAGCAGGAGGTATTATTTTGGTGAAGTTTAAATGATCTTTTAACAGATTTGCTTTCCTGAGAATCTTGCCTAACACAAGATCACAGAGATTTTCTGCTACATTTTCTTGTGGAGGTGTTAATTAGTTTAGTTTTAGGTTCTGTGTTTCTGTCTGATCATTCCTGTGTTAACTTTTGTGGTAAGAAACATGGATCAAAGGTTTGGTTTTGTTTCTCATTGAAAGTGAAGTCGCTCAGTTGTGTCCAACTCTTTGTGACCCCATGGAGCCTACGAGACTCCTCCATCCATGGAATTTTCCAGGCAAGAGAACTGGAGTGGGTTGCCATTTTTGCATATGGATATCTAATTACTCCAGCATTGTTTGTTGAAAAACTACTCTTTCCCCACTAAATTGCCTTCACATCTTTTTTGAAAATCGGTGACGATATAGGTGTGGGTTTATTTCTGGAGTCTTCTCTTTTCCATTGACCCATTTGTCTATCTTTACTGTTTTCCCAACACCTCACAGTGTTGGATAGTGTAGCTTTAGTGTAAGTCTTAAAGTCAGGTAGTGTAAGTCCTCCAACTTTGTTCTTTTTAAAAGTTGTTTTGGCTATTCTGGTGACTGCAGCCATGAAATTAAGCGATGCTTGCTCCTTGGAAGGAAACTATAACCAACCTCGATAACATATTAAAAAGCAGAGACATGACTTTGCCAACAAAGGTCCGTCTACAACCTATGGTTTTTCCAGTAGTCATGTATGTGTGTGAGAGTTGGACTATAAAAAAAGCTGAGCGCCAAAGAATTGATATTTTTGAACTGTGATGTTGGAGAAGACTCTTGAGAGTCCCTTGGGCTGCAGGGAGGTCAAACCAGTGATCCTCAAGGAAATCAGTCCTGAATATTCATTGGAAGGACTGATGCTGAANCCAAGGGACTCTCAAGAGTCTTCTCCAACAGCACAGTTCAAAAGCATCAATTCTTCAGCTCTCAGCTTTCCTTATAGTCCAAATCTCACATCCCTACAGGACTCCTGGAAAAACCATACCTTTGACTAGATGGACCTTTGTTGCCAAAGTAATGTCTCTGCTTTTAAATATGCTGTCTAGGTTGGTCGTAACTTTCCTTCCAAGGAGCAAGTGACTTTTAATTTCATGGCTGCAGTCACCATCTGCAGTGATTTTGGAGCACCCCCCCAAAAAAAATCTGTCACTGTTTCCTTTGTTTCCCCATCTGTTTGCCATGAAGTGATGTGACCAGATGCCATGATCTTCATTTTCTGAATGTTGAGCTTTAAGCCAACTTTTTCACTCTCCTCTTTCACTTTCATCAAGAGACTCTTTAGTTCTTTAATTTCTGCCATAAGTGTGGTATCATCTGCATATCTGAGGTTATTGATATTTCTCCCGGCAATCTTGATTCCAGCTTGTGCTTCATCCAGCCCAGCATTTCTCATGATGTACTCTGTATATAAGTTAAATAAGTAGGGTGACAATATACAGCCTGACATACTCCTTTCCTGATTTGGAACCAGTGTATTTTTCCATGTCCAGTTCTAAATGCAGCTTTTTGACTTGCATATAGATTTCTCAAGAGGCAGCTCAGGTGGTCTGGTATTCCCATCTCTTTCTGAATATTCCACAGTTTGTTGTGATGCACACAGCCAAAGACTTTGGCATTGTCAATAAAGCAGAAGTAAATGCTTTTCTGGAAGTTTCTTGATTTTTTGATGATCCAATGGATGTTAGAAACTTGATCTCTGCTTCCTCCGCCTTTCCTAAATCCAGCTTGAACATCTGGAAGTTCTCGGTTCATGTACTGTTGAAGCTTGGCTTGGAGAATTTTGAGCATTACTTTGCTAGCAAGTGAGATGAGTACCATTGTGCAGTAGTTTGAACAGTCCTTGGCATTGCCTTTCTTTGGAATTAGAATGAAAACTGACCTTTTCTAGTCCTGTGGCCACTGCTGAGTTTTCCAAATTTGCTGGCATATTGAGAGCAGCACTTTCACAACATCATCTTTCAGGATTTGAAATAGCTTAACTGGAATTCCATCACCTCCACTAGCTTTGTTCACAGTGATGCTTCCTAAGGCCCACTTGACTTCACATTCCAAGAGGTCTGGCTCTAGGCAAGTGATCTGGGTTCTTATCTGGGTCATGAAGATCTTTTTTGTATAGTTCTTCTGTGTATTCTTGCCACCTCTTCTTAATATCTTCTGCTTCTGTTAGGCCCATCTCATTTCTGTCCTTTATTGAGCCCATCTTTGCATGAAATTTTCCCTTGGTACCTCTAATCTTCTTGAAGAGATCTCTACTCTTTCCCATTCTATTGTTTTCCTCTATTCTTTGCACTGGTCAGTGAGGAAGGCTTTCTTATCTCTCCTTGCTATTCTTTGGAACTCTGCATTTAGATGAATATATCTTTCCTTTTCTCCTTTGCCTTTTTTAGAAAATATAAATTTATTTATTTTAATTGGAGGTTAATTACTTTACAATACTGTATTGGTTTTGCCATACATCAACATGAATCCGCTACAGGTATACATAATTTGAACCCAAAGTCTCCTATTTTCTGGAGGTGTGTGATAAGCTAAACTCTCTTCAACTAGCCTAAGTGTGAGGATTTCCTGTTCAAACCTGAAGTGACACACTGATGACAAATCAATATTTTCCATTCTAGCCTCACTCTGAGGTGTCACAGGGCAGCCTGTGAAGATCACAGACATTGCTTATTCTTGTCCGGGTTTTGAGTTTTTAAATTTCTCCTTCTGTTACCAGCTATAGCCAGTCTCTTTTTAGAGAGTAACCTGATCTGTACACTAAAGGACGCACAACTTCCTGGCCAACAGAAGGTATGTGTCCCTCCTCTCCTGTCTCTCTACTAGACCATCTCACTTAGTGGGGACTAACAATTGTTAGAGGTGATGCAACTGAGGTATAGTAAATATACAACAAAATCAAAGTAGAACATTGGTTTTTTTAAATAATTTAATATAAAAAATAACCATAAAAAAACAAATATTGGGTGATTTCTCCAAGTATTCAAGTTATTGTCTGTAGAATGCTAGTCAAGTGAATACACACATGCATATTTGGGTGTGTATACAACATTAAGTGAAATGTATTGACCTCATGATAAGGAACAATTAGTTTTGAATTTTATAATCAGTAGATGGTAAGCTTTTTGTATAATAATACATTTATACATATTTTGCTCAACATCTATAAACAGATTCTTGGAAAGGAATTCATTATATAGCAAAAGGCCAAACATAATTCCTTCTATATGTATTAGACTGAATAAAACAACCCTAATTTTTAAATAAAATTAAAGATGAAGTAACTTCTTAAAGGCTAATTTAAACTTAATTGTCATAATTAAAGTATTTTAAAAAATCAAACATTGCATAAATTATATGCTATACTAATTAAAGGCTGATATAAATTAGAAATAGTACCATAGAAAGAATGACTAAGATAATAATTAAAACTGATAATTACTGAGAAATTATAAATTCCTGGTTGAGTGCTCAGTGTTACACACATTATATATTGCATAAACTTATTTCCATTTTATATTAATAATATAGGTTACCAGATGGTAAATAACTTTTTGAAGGTCACATTTTATAAATTTTAGTCATAATTAATTTCCAGACATTTATGACTACTGCATCAATTGTCTGAATTATTAAATTATGTTATCTGGATTTTTTATAAGTAATTACCATCACTTATACAGGTAAAATGACCTTTACTAACTTTGACATCTATCAGATCTTTCTGGAAGTTTGAACCAACAGTGTTCTTCCATAAATGACCTATACATGTTTATCATTTTGTGGGTTCAGATATTAGCCATTAAATCAATTATCAACTACTTTTGTAAAATAAGTATTTTTTAGTATTTCCTATTGTTTTATTTTTCATATTACTTTGTTATATATGTTTAATGGGTCATGTAACATTTTCCAATATATGAAACATTTCCTCAGTTTTTAATGCTTTCTCAGAACTCCTCAACCATTTGAAATAAAGACCATTTGTTATCCCTTTTCATNTTTTAGTATTTCCTATTGTTTTATTTTTCATATTACTTTGTTATATATGTTTAATGGGTCATGTAACATTTTCCAATATATGAAACATTTCCTCAGTTTTTAATGCTTTCTCAGAACTCCTCAACCATTTGAAATAAAGACCATTTGTTATCCCTTTTCATCAATAAATGTAAGTCACCAAATAATGTAATTTAGTGTAGGAAATTATTGTATATGTCAACACTACTCTCCTCATCTTTAAAGAGCTGTTTTTAACTATTATTAAATTTCAAAATTATCACAAATATGGGTGAATCTCTCTTGTTAACAGAACATTTTAATTTTAACACAAGCACTATGATGGTTTTAAACTATTTCCGTGGAAACTGACTTAATAAGGATATTATTGTTCATGAATTTATTTATACCTCCCTACTTTATTGCTTTTCATTGTTTTAATCAATAACATATGTGTCAAATATAGAATATATTTTTCAAAAAAGCATTCTATCATGAAAAACTTGTTTAAAGTTCTAAGGAATTTAGAACCAGGCTTTAAGTTTGTTCAGCTGCAAAGTGAGCGCTAAGCTCTTTGCCCCGCCTGTGTCGTTATACCAGGGTTCTTATCTCATATACACCACTCAACCTCAGTTCACTTAAAGCACAGTCCTTGCTCTCACTCAGCTGCAGAGATGAATAACCAAGGAGCAACCTATGCAGAACTGAAGGGAGTCAAGAACTCAAAGAGGCAGAAAACAAAATCTGAGGTTTCTAAAAGTTCCATTTCAATGACTGAGCAGGGATTAACATATGTAGAATTAAATCTTCAAAATGCTTCTCAGAATCTTCCTGGAAACGACAAGAATTGCCACGCCAAAGGTAAACGCTTACTAGACACACAATGGAACTGGTCTAGGATGTGTGGTGGGGGTGCAGAGGTGTGGAGAAGGAATAGGGGACAAGCTCACATATTGTTCACTTCAAGGAACAGAACTTAAAGCTGGCTATGCGATTCTGATGTGAAATCGGAGGACTACTTTTATTCTGGCATTACTATCATTTGAAATCTTTGATCAACAACTCATGTAGTCTTATATTTGCTGAAAATGCAATGGTATATTCTGAGAGAAAGACTACAGTGGTCAAAATGGGTTGGGGTCCAAGTTTATATCCATAACTCTGTGTTCGTGTGGGTTCTTGTGTGTGTAAACGGTAAGCAGCTGTCCCCGTCACTCTTTTCTGTTTCCTTTTCTGGCCCTGCAGGTTCACCATCACCTCCAGAGAAGTTCATTGCTGGGATCCTGGGAATCATCTGCCTTGTCTTGATGTCCACTGTGTTGACAGTGATCATTGTTACTCCCTGTAAGTACATTTTTGAAAAACTGTAAGGGAACTTATCACTTTACTGATGGTCAGTGCTGCTAAACATTTCATAATATTATAGAATGTGTCTATTATTAAAATACATGCATTTAGAATAAATGCAGTATGTTATATCTAATTTGTCAGAAATATACAACACAGGAGAATTACAGAGCGCATGTATATGTATATTCTGATTTCATAACTCAAAAGCATGCTCTAGGAGATTTAAAGATCTTAATGAGAAATACAAATTAATTCCTGAGATTAGTTAAAGCAAATACTGTAAGACGTGGTGAAGTCTGTTCCATTAGGTTTTTGAAATATTTTTTCTAGCACGTCTTCATTACCTGCTTAATTTTTCTTGCTAAATCAGTTTTATTTCAGATTACTCTAATTTTAAACAATTAACTGAATTCTCAAGCTCATAAACTAAAATCATTATAATTTATTTAAAGCAATATTAACTTTTTAATGATTAATTTTGTAGCTACTGTAACACAGGAACAGAATTACTCCTCTCTGATAACAAGGCTCCAGAAAGGTACATAATGATTTTCAAAGTTCTGATATGAATATAGTTCATTTTTGTCTCTATCTTAGGCTAGTGAAAATAAGAATAGATTTGGGGATAGAACATAATTTATAAAATCAGGCAATAAATATTCATAAATAAATGATTATAGGAGAGTGCTTCTCCCCATGCAATAATATGATCACCATATACATTGCTGGCAATTGGCTGTAATTTCTTCCTGCTATAATATTATTAGAGACAAATAATTTTGCCATTCTAAAATAGAATTTTCATTTCTTGATTTTCAGGACATGTAAATAGGAGATATTTCTATGTGTTTGCTTTATATGGGGACATATATTAAAGACAGACACTCTCTAAGAATGCATGAATGAGATTTGTTTTATATGTACCAGCCTTGAGGTGGCATAGATATGTTACTTTATATATATGTGTGTATGCATACATATGTCTACCTCTATGCATATGTGTAAGTTAACTTTTATTTTTCAAATTCAAATTGTTTTTGAATAGTAATTCATAATCTTTCTTCAGAATGTCATTGTGGTCATTGCCCAAAAGACTGGCTTACATATTCCAAAAACTGCTATTATTCTAGTTTGGAAAAAAAATCATGGAATGAGAGTTTGATATCCTGTGCTACTAAGAATTCTACTCTGCTTTATATAGATAATGAAGAGGAAATGGTANGTGGTCATTGCCCAAAAGACTGGCTTACATATTCCAAAAACTGCTATTATTCTAGTTTGGAAAAAAAATCATGGAATGAGAGTTTGATATCCTGTGCTACTAAGAATTCTACTCTGCTTTATATAGATAATGAAGAGGAAATGGTAAGATACTAAATGTTTCTAACACTTTGCTAAAGGCTTGATTTAGTCAACATTATATTTGTTAGGATTCACTTGTGCTTTTATACATATTTATTTTAAGGTCTGCTAGTTTATTTTTAAACTAGCTTGTTTATTTTAAGGTCTGCTAGTATTCCATTAAACAATGGAATATAACTTTATGATACTTTATTTACATTTTTATACCATTCATGCATGTGTGGTAATTTCTGGTTCTTGCTTTTCAGAGAAAACCATGCTTCTACAAATGCTATTAAATTCTAAATTACACTGTGCTATCTAATTTTACCATACATCAAGGAAAATAAACATATGATTTTGCCTATAGAATTATGTAATTGCACATCAGATCTTGGAATAGAAGTTTCAACTTCCCAGCAGCCCCATCCTCTGTAATACCTTATCACTTCTCCACCTCCTAATTTACTCACTGTCCTGACTTTTGATATTATAGAATCTCTTTGATTGCTTTTGAATCATATACATGGAATGCCATGTTCGTGCTTAGTCGTTCAATCGTGTCTGACTCTTTGCAACCTCATTAACTTCAGCCTGTCAGGCTCCTGTGTCCACGGAATTTTCCAGGCAAGAATACTGAAGTGGGTTGCCATTTTCAACTCTAGGACACAGAATCATACAGGTTGTCCCTGTCTCATCACTGCCATATGATATTTTGCAGTTCCTCCAAATTTTTGCATTTATGTAATAGCTTGTAAATTTCCACAGCTCCTTGTGTGAATTCAACATTTAAGATCCATTCTTTCCAATGCCTCTGGGTGGAGATGGAGTCTTACACCCTCAGGGATAAAGAGGCTTCCTAACTGCAGTAGTTTTAGTCAAGACATCCCCTTTGCTGGTCCCACCCCACCCCTATCACCCAACCCTAGTGTCTCTCAGTGGAGGAAACAGAGGCAATTCCTCTGACTGCTCCTTGTTAGTTAAGTGTCCTGAGGGATCACCTTGTAAGGCTTACCTGGTGTTGCCTACACGATTCTCTCAACACACAGGAGGAACGGGTTACCTGTGCCACTCCCAACAGCTAGGTTAGGTATTGGGTGTTTGGGAAGTAAGAGGCCGAGGCCACTTTCACCTGGTTGGTGGGGAGATACAAGATGCCCCTAATTATCATTCCCTCACCTCCCACCTTGTTCTCTCATCACGGAGAATTGATTAACGATTACAGAGGAGTGGGGCTGCTGGGAAGTCTCAAGCCACATCACCCTTCTATTTCCACCTTTCACAGTTCTCCTTTCTCATGTCTTTCATTAGTTCCCATGTTTACAGTTGACCTTAGCAGGGAGGAGCAGAGAGAAATGAGTCTCTGACCCCTTGTCTGGTTCACTGGATTCCACCAATCCAGAAATAGATGGCTCTGGGGTTTATCTAGTCAAAGAACGGTGTCAGGCTCAGAAAACCAAATCTTCGGCTCTCATGTCACTTATTTTCTCCATTTCATTTCCTTAATTTTCCTCTAAAACTGAAATTCTGAGAAACATATAGCAGTCGAGAAATCCACTGATATTGTCACAATATCCAGATAAATGAATGTCATGGAATCTATAGACTTATTTAAAGCCTTGCTATGTTAGTTTTGACATGAGGAAAAATGAAATTATATGAATCAGAGTTTTCGTCATTGCACAGATTCAGTTACTCCACCTTCTTATCCCTGAGGCTTAATGTGAGATGTAGTTCACAGCTGTAAGTATTCCCAAGTTGCTATGCAAGGTGTATTCTTTTGTGCGATCTCTACAACTAATTCATGTCTTTGTAAATATTCCCTTTATTAAATGGCTGTCGAAAAAAAGGAATTGTCCTTATTACCATTAGAACATAGTGAAACTGATAAGTATAAATGTTGAGTTGATTTTGAATCAAAAGTACAGATATTTGTTAATATTTATGGCACTATTAAAACTTTGAACTTTCAGCTTATGTGTTTTAGTGTTAGATTAAAGCTAACATGCTCAATTTGTTCAAACAATGAAAGATGCTATGAAAGAACACATCCTTTGACTTGCATTTTAAAAATTAACAAGAACATTTCATAATGACTATTTAGGTGAAAATTCTTTATTTTGTGCTAGAAATTTCTGATGTCCCTATCAATTATTTCGTGGATTCAAGTCTCTCGTGAAGGCCGAGGTCGTCCTTGGATGTGGCTAAATGGTTCAACTTTCAAACTACAGTAAGTTTATAAAAAGAATGCTATATAGAGGAGGAAAAATACAAACGAATAAATATCTTTAAAATAATATGATTACATTTGTTTTAGTCAGATTATAGAAAGCTGAAGGAAGATATTGAAAGTTAATAAAATGTTGATACCAATGTTGAAAAATAAGCTACTCTGTAGCCCAACTTCCGAGTAACAAGCTCTTACTGAAATTTTGTTAAAGACTCCATTACCCATTTTCAAAATATCTTGTATTACAGTTACATGGAAAGTGCTATTGTTTCCTGAGTTGTCTTCATAGAATATAACAGAATCATGCATTTTTCCATAACAGGATAACAGACTATTTACCTGGTGAACATAACTGTGCTGTACAATCTAAATGGGGCATAAAAGCAGAAGACTGTCAGTTTCCAAATGCATATCATTGCAAGCATAAACTTGGGAATTAAAACATGAGTTTGGATGCTGTTGGGTAACTTGACCTTTTATGAAATGGAAATAATATTCTGATTGCATAAACTTTAAAATGAATTATATTATTTTTTCTGATAATGAAAGTTTTTCAAAAACAGTTGAAATATAATTGTGTGTGCTCATTCATTCAGTTGTGTCTGACTCTTCGAGACCCCATGGACTACAGGCTGTCAGGCTTCTCTGTCCAAGGAATTCTCCGGTCAAGAATACTGGAGTGGTTCTATTCCCAGATGTTTAAGGAATTTCCACACTGTTCTCCATAGTGGCTCTACCAGTTTGCATTCCCATCGACAGTGTAAGAGGGTTTCCTTTTTCTCCACACCCTCTCCAGCTATTGTTGTTTGTCGACTTTTTTACGGTGGCCATTCTGACTGGCAGAGAAGATACCTCATTGTGTTTTTAATTTGCATTTCTCTAGTAATGAGTGATGTTGTGATACGAGAAAGCTTCATATCTTTTCGTATGTCTTATTAGCCCTCTGTATATCTTCTTTGGAAAAATGTCTGTTTAGTTCTTTGGCCCACGTTTTGATTGGATTGTTCATTTTTCTGGTATTGAGCTGCATGAACTGCTTGTATATTTTGGAGCTTGGTTCTTTGTCAGGTTTCATTTGCTGTTATTGTCTTCCATTCTGAAGGCTGCCTTTCCACCTGGCTTATAGTTTCCTTCGTTGTGCAAAAGCTTTTAAGTTTAACTAGGTCCCATTTGTATTTTTGTTTTTATTTCCATTACTCTGCAAGGTGGGTCATAGAGGATCTTGCTGTGATTTATGTCAGAGGGTGTTATGCCTCGGTTTTCCTCTAAGAGGTTTAATAGTCTCTGGTGTTAAATTTAGATCTTTGAGCCATTTTGAGTTTATTTGTGTTTATGGTGTTAGAAAGTGTTCTAGTTTCATTCTTTTGCATATGGTTGACTGGTTTTCCCAGCATTTGAATCAGTTCTAATGAGGTGCATGAAACTGGAGCCTATTATATACAGGGAACTAAATCAGCAAGAGAACCATCAATACACTATATTAATGCATATATATGGACTTTAGAAAGAAGGTAACAATGATCCTATATGCAAGGCAACAAAAGAGACACAGATGTAAAGAACAGACTTTTGGAGTATGAAGGAAAAGGCGAGGGTGGGATGATTTGAGAGAATAGCATTGAAACATGTATATTACCATACATAAAAGAGATGACCAGTGCAAGTTGGATGCATGAAGCAGGACGCTCAGAGCTGGTGCTCTGAAACAACCCAAGGGATGCAGGAGGGAGGAAGGTGAGAGCGGGGTTCTGAATGGGGGAACACATGTGCACCCATGGCTGATTCATGTTGATATATGACAAAAGTACCAAAATATTTTAAAGTAATTATCATCCTATTAAAATAAATTAATTAATTAAAAAAAAGACTACTGGAGTGGTCTATCATTTCATATTCCCTGGAGTTTCTTCCTGACACAGGGATCAAACCCTCATCTCCTCACTGGCAGGCAGTTTCTTTACCACTAGTGCCATCTGGAAAACCCCACTGAAATATCATATACACATCCAAGAATATTGCTCAACAGTATGTTTATGGCATTCAAACTTTTAAAAGATTGCATATTGTGTGAGCCCATTTCCATGTAATATCAAAAATAAGAGTAAAAGACGCTTACTCCTTGGAAAAAGAAGTTATGACCAACCTAGATAGCATATTGAAAAGCAGAGACATTACTTTGCCAACTAAGGTCCGTCTAGTCAAGGCTATGGTTTTTCCAGGGGTCATGTATGGATGTGAGAGTTGGACTGTGAAGAAGGCTCACGACTGAGCGACTGAACTGAACTGAACTGAAGGGTTGTGAAGAGACAGAATAAGAAAAAACTGCAAATTGATGAATGCTCTCTAGAGTTTGATAGTAGTGATGGTCGTAAACTGTGAATAATTTTAAAATTATGGATTTATATATTTTAAACGGATAAATTTTATGCTCTGTAAATTATACCTCATTAAAGTTTTTAAAAAATAACTGCTTTAGGACTGCATTTAATCTTTACAATAATTTCTGAAGATAATCAGAAATTATCATCTTACAATACTGACTCTTCCAGTCAATAACATGCTTTATCCTTCCAATCAATTAGGTTTTCTTTAAATTCTCCCTATTTTATTGATTAATTTTTATTTATTATTATTGTGTGACACTGTTCAGCATGTGGTATCTTGATTCAGTGACCAGGGATCGAATGCCCACTCCCTGCACCAGGAAGCAAGTAATCTGAACCACAGGACCACGGGCGAAATCCCCTTATAATATTTTGTAGTTTCCAATATTGAAATTTCACACAAATATGGACATTTCATAGCCATACTTTTGTTAATAGCAATTTTGTTTTTAAATTTGTAGTAATTGTTGCTGCTGCAAATAGAATTGTGCCCAATGACTTCCTTGATTATATGTATTAATTTTATCATTATATATATATATATATATATATATATTCCTCTGGATTTTTAATGTAAATAAATAGTACATCTCTGAATTATCACATTTTATTTCTTCCCTCCAGGTGCAATAACTTTTTCTTGTTTTTCTTTTCTGTTTTTTGTTTGTTTTTGAATTATTTTTACCTAATTGGCTTTTTTTTCCCAATGTTGAACAGATGGTACAGTAAAGGTCTTATAAGTATCCTTTCTATACTGAAGAAAAATATTTCTGTATTTAATGCTCAAATATGAGGTGTTTTTAAAGGTTTTTTCATATACCTTTCTAACATGAAAGCAATTCCATAGTATTCATAATTTTCTTATAGGTTTTGTATGCAATCAATCATGTTACCATTTTACTATTTTTCTTTCAATGGAATAAGAAAAATTTTAAATGTTTTTGAAATATCTCTTTCCTTCAAATGTTGACCAATTATGCATTCCTGAAATAAAACCACAAAAGTCATTCTCCATTTTCTTCCTTTGAAAAAAATCACTGCATATATCATATTTAAATTAAGATAACTTTCTTCATCCATTATCACAAATAGTTTGAACTGAATCCATTAATATTATGTAACTTGACAGGTTTTGTTATCAAGGAGCTATGGAAGTCTCTGTTTTATGGTGAAAGAGCCGGCATAGTTTTAAGTGTTATTATTCAATACTGTTACCATTAAAGCTCCTAGAATTTTTTGTAAGAAGGTTTATCAGTTCAGTTCAGTTCAGTTCAGTCACTCAGTCATGTCCGACTCTTTGCAACCCCATTAATTGCAGCACACCAGCCCTCCCTGTCCATCGACAACTCCCCGAGTTCACTCAAACTCAAGTCCATCGAGTCAGTGATGCCATCCAGCCATCTCATCTTCTGTCGTCCCCTTCTCCTCCTGCCCTCAATCCCTCCCAGCATCAGAGTCTTTTCCAATGAGTCAAACCTTCGCATGAGGTGGCCAAAGTACTGGAGTTTCAATCTCAGCATCATTCCTTCCAAAGAACACCCAGGACTGGTCTCCTTTAGGATGGACTGGTTGGATCTCCTTGCAGTCCAAGGGACTCTCAAGAGTCTTCTCCAACAACACAGTTCAAAAGCATCAATTCTTCGGCACTCAGCTTTCTTCACAGTCCAACTCTCATATCCATACATGACCACTGGAAAAACCATAGTGTTGACTAGATGGACCTTTGTTGGCAAAGTAATGTCTCGGTGAACTTAATATGTTTAACACATGTTAAAGTTATACAGGTTTATACTTGTTGTACTTCGTTAGGTAATTTCTATTTTCTAGATATTCTATTTCATACAGATAGTAAAAGATTTTCATAACACAGCTTTATTGTCTGTTTAACACCCATAAAAACCATAATGGTTTTGTCAGGTTTCAGTTCAGTTCAGTCACTTAGTCATATCCGACTCTTTGTGACTTCATGGACTGCAGCACACCAGGCTTCCCTGTCCGTCACCAGCTCCCAGAGCTTGCTCAAACTCATGTCCATCGACTCGGTGACACCATCCAACCATCTCATCCTCTGTTGTCCCTGTCTCTTCCTGCCTTCAATCTTTCCCAGCATCAGGGTCTTTTCCAATGAATCAGTTCCTCCCATCAGGTGGCCAACGTATTGGAGTTTCAGCTGCAGCATCAGTCCTTCCAATGAATATTCAGGACTGATTTTCCCCAGGATGGACGGGCTTGATCTCCTCCCAGTCCAAGGGACTCTCAAGAGTCTTCTTCAAAAGCATCAGTTCTTCAGTGCTCAGCTTTCTATATGGTCCAACTCTCACATCCATACATGACTACTGAAAAACCAAGCTTTGACTAGACGGATCTTTGTCAGCAAAGTAATGTCTCTGATTTTAATATGCTGTGTAGATCGGTTATAGCTTTCCTTCCAAGTAGCAAGCATCTTTCAATTTCATGGCTTCAGTCAAATCTGCAATGATTTTGGAGTCCAAAAAAAAAAGTCTCTTACTGTTTCCACTGTTTCTCCATCTTTTTTCCAAGAAGTGATGGGACCGGATGCCATGATCTTCACTTTTTGAATGTTAAGTTTTAAGCCAACTTTTTCACTCTTCTCTTTCATTTTCATCAAGAGGCTCTTTAGGTCTTTGCTTTCTGCCATAAGGGTGGTGTCATCTGCGAATCTGAGGTTATTGATATTTCTCCCAGCAATCGTGATTCCAGCTTGTGCTTCATCCAGCCCAGTATTTCTCATGATGTACTCTGCATATAAGTGAAATAAGCAGGGTGACTATATACAGCCTTGATGTACTCCTTTCCCAATTAGGAACTAGTCTGTTCCTTGTCCAGTTTTAACTATTGCTTCTTGACCTGCATACAGATTTCTCAGGAGGCAGGCCAGGTGGTCTGGTATTCCTCTCTTAAAGAATTTTCCACAGTTTATTGTGATCTATATAGTCAAAGGCTTTGGAGTAGTCAACAAATCAGAAGATGTTTTTCTGGAAGTCTCTTGCTTTTCCGATGATCCAACAGATGTTGGCAATTTTATCAAAAAAGAATCAAATTGCTTACATCTATTGGATTGTCATGTTTATATAGATATAAAAGATTCATGTTTTCTCTATTCCCCAAGTGTCATTTATTGATTTTATTTATGAAAATAAATGAAAATAGATTTGATCCTTTTATTCCCCTCTAATTTTTTTCTTTGTCATGATTTTTCATATCTGCTATTTTCTTCCTTCATCTTTATGTCAATTACCTTAATTTCACCAAAATTGCTTTTTCATTTCAAGTTTCTTGTCAAGTATGCTCATATTTCTTCTTTTTTTTTTGTTTATAATGTATGCATTTAAGGCAATTAATATGTCACAAGACATAATCTTGCTGTTACTTTTTTAAAATTCATATACAATTATGAAATTTGACTTTGGATTTTTCCTTGGTTCATATGTTCTTTAGAAATAGATTACTGAATATAAAACCTGATAAAGATTTTCAACATTTTGGTTATTGACTTCTGTTTTAGGCAAACTATTTAGAAATTTTTCATGACTCTGGAAATATTCTGTATGTCTATTATATATGGTTGGTGTAACTATGAAATGAATCTGAAATGTTTATTTCTTCTAATTAGTTAAATATTAAATTTGAATATTCACATTTCAAGTGCCCACTTGCCAACCTTGGCTGGGGGCTAGTGCAGTAACACTATAGTTCTGTACATTTTTTAATAATGTAACTGGATTTAGGAGTATATAGCAAATTTTTGGGAAATGTTCATGTGAACTTAAAAGATAAGAATATTCTATGCTACTGTATGTGTGCATGTTCATATATGTACTGATTAATTGTCTAACTTAGATATTTCTATTGCCTAATGCTATATCTGCTTGCTTGATAAGCAGTGGTGATAAATTGTTTAAATCTCCATTTATGACTGTTTATGACATTTGACTGTTTATGACATTATGACTCCATTTATGACATTTACTTATGCATGTTGAACTTGTACTATTTAGTATACACATTTTTAAATTGCTAATAGTTTATAGCTTAGATACTCAATACATAATTATTAAACATGCTCCATCTCTTATAATATGGTTCTTGCTTTATACTGTGAGAGTACATTAACTAAAGCAGTTTGTATTCTTTTTGTTTACTTTCCTGTTCATGGCTATTGATAAAGTAATATGACTCTTAAGTTAGCAGTTATAAAATAACCGTTTTACATACATAGCTGTGTTAAACAAAATATTTTAAAATATAAACATTCTTAGAATTTAAATGGAAAACTATTCCATATATATTTAATATAAATTTAAGATTATCATATGCTCTATTTACATATATTATTTATATGTAAGTACATATAGTTAATATTTAAGTATAACATATTTTTACTGTGAATTCTACATTATCTTGCTTTCTTATCTTTCACAATAAATATTTTTAATTTTACTTTATAAGAATTTATAAATTTCATATGTCTTAGTTCTATAAGTGCCCTACATTTTACAGCATGCGTTCTTTACTTAATAGTCTAGTAAGTTCATATTTTTGTACTTTTCTCAAACAACGAAAAGATATAATTTCTCTCTACTGTTTTCACTGCTCATGCCAATTTTGCTCCCTTGAATTCTAATACAAACATATATGCACAATTTGATACTTTATCAATACTATTTTACCTGTCAATATCTATTTGGATATATCCAAATAAGTTCTTTTCTTCAATTCTTGTTTCCTTTCTGCATATCCAAATTTTCAGCTAGAATAAGAGTTTCTTCTTTATAAGATCTTAAAATGTTTCCTTTACATAGAGTCACTTGGTAATTTTGGCAATCTCCCTCCATTTAAAAAACTTCCTTGAAAACGAATCCATCTAACCATCATGTTAAAAGGGTATTTGCACTTACTATGTCCCATCACTTCATGGANTATAAAAGATTCATGTTTTCTCTATTCCCCAAGTGTCATTTATTGATTTTATTTATGAAAATAAATGAAAATAGATTTGATCCTTTTATTCCCCTCTAATTTTTTTCTTTGTCATGATTTTTCATATCTGCTATTTTCTTCCTTCATCTTTATGTCAATTACCTTAATTTCACCAAAATTGCTTTTTCATTTCAAGTTTCTTGTCAAGTATGCTCATATTTCTTCTTTTTTTTTTGTTTATAATGTATGCATTTAAGGCAATTAATATGTCACAAGACATAATCTTGCTGTTACTTTTTTAAAATTCATATACAATTATGAAATTTGACTTTGGATTTTTCCTTGGTTCATATGTTCTTTAGAAATAGATTACTGAATATAAAACCTGATAAAGATTTTCAACATTTTGGTTATTGACTTCTGTTTTAGGCAAACTATTTAGAAATTTTTCATGACTCTGGAAATATTCTGTATGTCTATTATATATGGTTGGTGTAACTATGAAATGAATCTGAAATGTTTATTTCTTCTAATTAGTTAAATATTAAATTTGAATATTCACATTTCAAGTGCCCACTTGCCAACCTTGGCTGGGGGCTAGTGCAGTAACACTATAGTTCTGTACATTTTTTAATAATGTAACTGGATTTAGGAGTATATAGCAAATTTTTGGGAAATGTTCATGTGAACTTAAAAGATAAGAATATTCTATGCTACTGTATGTGTGCATGTTCATATATGTACTGATTAATTGTCTAACTTAGATATTTCTATTGCCTAATGCTATATCTGCTTGCTTGATAAGCAGTGGTGATAAATTGTTTAAATCTCCATTTATGACTGTTTATGACATTTGACTGTTTATGACATTATGACTCCATTTATGACATTTACTTATGCATGTTGAACTTGTACTATTTAGTATACACATTTTTAAATTGCTAATAGTTTATAGCTTAGATACTCAATACATAATTATTAAACATGCTCCATCTCTTATAATATGGTTCTTGCTTTATACTGTGAGAGTACATTAACTAAAGCAGTTTGTATTCTTTTTGTTTACTTTCCTGTTCATGGCTATTGATAAAGTAATATGACTCTTAAGTTAGCAGTTATAAAATAACCGTTTTACATACATAGCTGTGTTAAACAAAATATTTTAAAATATAAACATTCTTAGAATTTAAATGGAAAACTATTCCATATATATTTAATATAAATTTAAGATTATCATATGCTCTATTTACATATATTATTTATATGTAAGTACATATAGTTAATATTTAAGTATAACATATTTTTACTGTGAATTCTACATTATCTTGCTTTCTTATCTTTCACAATAAATATTTTTAATTTTACTTTATAAGAATTTATAAATTTCATATGTCTTAGTTCTATAAGTGCCCTACATTTTACAGCATGCGTTCTTTACTTAATAGTCTAGTAAGTTCATATTTTTGTACTTTTCTCAAACAACGAAAAGATATAATTTCTCTCTACTGTTTTCACTGCTCATGCCAATTTTGCTCCCTTGAATTCTAATACAAACATATATGCACAATTTGATACTTTATCAATACTATTTTACCTGTCAATATCTATTTGGATATATCCAAATAAGTTCTTTTCTTCAATTCTTGTTTCCTTTCTGCATATCCAAATTTTCAGCTAGAATAAGAGTTTCTTCTTTATAAGATCTTAAAATGTTTCCTTTACATAGAGTCACTTGGTAATTTTGGCAATCTCCCTCCATTTAAAAAACTTCCTTGAAAACGAATCCATCTAACCATCATGTTAAAAGGGTATTTGCACTTACTATGTCCCATCACTTCATGGAAAATAGATGGGGAAATAGTGGAAACAGTGTCAGACTTTATCTTTTTGAGCTCCAAAATCACTGCCGATGGTGACTGCAGCCATGAAATTAAAAGGCACTTACCCCTTGGAAGAAAAATTATGACCAACCTAGATAGCATATTCAAAAGCAGAGACATTACTTTGCCAACAAAAGTCCATCTAGTCAAGGCTATAGTTTTTCCAGTGGTCATGTATGGATATGAGAGTTGGACTGTGAAGAAAGCTGAGTGCCGAAGAATTGATGCTTTTGAACTGTGTTGTTGGAGAAAACTCTTGAGAGTCCCTTGGACTGCAAGGAGATCCAACCAGTCCATCCTAAAGGAGATCCAACCAGTCCATCCTAAAGGAGATCAGTCCTGGGTGTTCTTTGAAAGGAATGATGCTAAAGCTGAAGCTCCAGTACTTTGGCTACCTCTTGCGAAGAGCTGACTCATTGGAAAAGACTCTGATGTTTGGAGGGATTGGGGGCAGAAGAAGAAGGGAATGACAGAGGATGAGATGGCTGGATGGCATCACCAACTCGATGGACATGAGTTTGAGTGAACTCGGGGAGTTGGTGATGGACAGGGAGGCCTGCCATGCTGCAATACATGGGGTCGCAAAGAGTAGACACAACTGAGTGACTGAACTGAACTGATGGATATCCAATTTATCTATCTCTCTTAGGTCACTAGGTACTGCCATTTTAGATATAGTCACAAACATGTATTTATGCAATAAACAGAAAATTCAAAATACTCTTAGATTCTGAATATTTATCTTGGCTGTATGTGGATTAACCATAGATTTTATTAAAGTTAAATGCCAGAAGAGTCAACATATTTGAACATGTAACCAATGACATGATGTGTACAAAATTATTTAATTGAAACCAGCAAAGTGTATGATAACATGATATTTAAGGCTTACCTCGTAGCTCAGCTGGTAAAGAATCCGCCTACGTTACAAGAGACTTTGGTTCGATCCCTGGGTTGGGCAGATCTCCTGAAGAACAGAGTGGCTACCCACTCCAGAATTCTTGCCTGGAGAATTCCATGGACAGAGGAGCCTGAAGGGCTACAGTTCATGGATTCACAAAGAGTTGGACACAACTGAGTGACTTTCACTTTTGACTTCAAATTTTAAAAGTGAATATTACTGAATTTTACATTTTTTGGCATCACAAATGAATGCTTCACTTGCTATAATTCAATGAAGTGGGTAACAGAATATTATTTGGTTTATTAATATAAAATATAATAAAGATAATCACTATATAGGTAGACATTAGCAATTGCTATAGAAAGTTCAAATACTAGTCTATATTATTAGGACATAATGCTGCTAAGTCGCTTCCATCGTGTCCAACTCTGTGCGACCCCATAGATGGCAGCCCACCAGGCTCCTCTGTCCCTGGGATTCTCCAGGCAAGAACACTAGAGTGGGTTGCCATTTCCTTCTCCAATGTGTGAAAATGAAAAGTGAAATTGAAGTCGCTCAGTCGTGTCCAACTCTTAGTGACCCCATGGACTGCAGCCTACGAGGCTCCTCTGTTTATGGGATTTTCCAAGCAAGAGTACTGGAGTGGGGTGCCATTGCCTTCTCCGATTAGGACATAATATAACTTGCAAATAGCTTACAAACAGCTTACAAATACCTGAGAAAAGAAGAGAAGTGAAAGGCAGAGGAGCAGAAAAAGATATACCCAACTGAACGCAGTTCCATAAATTAGCAAGGCGAACGTCTTAAGTGAACAATACAAAGAAATAGAGGAAAACAAAGAATGGGAAAGACTAGCGATCTCTTCAAGAAAATTGGAGATACCAAGGGAATATTTCATGCAAAGATAGGCACAAGGGAGGATAAAAATGGCAAAGACCTAACAGAAGCAGAAGAGATTAAGGAGAGGTGGCAAGAATACCCAGAATACCTGTGCAGAAAAGCTCTTAATGACCCAGATAATCACAATGGTGTGGTCACTAACCTAGAGCCAGACATCCTGAAGTGTGAAGTCAAGTGGACCTTAGGAACCCTTACTAAAAACAAAGCTAGTGGATGTGGTGTAATTCCAGCTGTGCCATTTCAAATCCTAAAGAATGATGCTGTTAAAGTGCTGCACTCAATATGCCAGCAAACTAGAAAACTCAGCAGTGGCCACAGGACTGGCAAAGGGCAGTTTTCATTCCAATGCCAAAGAAAGGCAACACTTAATAACATTCAAATTATCCTATTACACTCATTTCACATGCTATCAAGATTATACTCAAAATCCTTGAAGCTAAGCTTCAACAGTACATGAACAGAGAACTTCCAGATATTCAGACTATATTCAGAGAATGCAGACAGTCAAATTTTCAACATCCATTGGATCATAAAGAAAACAAAGGAATTCCAGAAAAACATCTACTTCTGCCTCATTGACTATGCTAAAGCCTTTGATTGTATGGATCACAACAAGTGTGGAATATTCTTAAAGAGATGGGAATACCAGACAACCTTACCTGCCTCCTGAGAAACCTATATACAGGTCAAGAAGCAACAGTTAGAACTGGACATGGAACAACGGACTTGTTCCAATTTGGGAAAGGAGTACATCAAAGCTGTATATTGTCACTCTGTTTATTTAACTCATATGCAGAGTACCTCATATAAAATGCTGGGCTGGATGACTCACAAACTGGAATTAAGATTGAAGCAAGAGATATCAACAACCTCAGATAGGAGATGATACCACTTTAACGACAGAAAATGAAGAGGAACTAAAGAGCTTCTTGAAGGTGAAACAGGAGAATGAAAAAGATGGCTTAAAATTCAACAACGAAAAATCAGAAATCATGGCATCCAGTCCCATCACTTCATAGTAAATAGATGGAGAAAAAGTGGAAACAGTGTCAAATTCCATTTCATCAGTTCCAAAATCACTGGGGGCAATGATTACAGCCATGAAATTAAAAAGCGCTTGCTCCTTGGAAGTAAAGCTATGACAAAATTAGATAGCATATTCAAAAGCAGAGACATCACTTTGTCAACAAAGGTCCATATAATCAAAGCTATGGTTTTTCCAGAAGTCATGTATGGATGTGAGATTTGGACCATAAAGGCTGAGAGCCAAAGAATTGTGTTTTCCAGCTATGGTGCTGGAGAGAGTCCCTTGGACAGCAAGGAGATCAAGCTAGTCAATCCTAAAGGAAATAAACCCTGAGTATTCATGTGAAGGACTGATGCTGAAACCTAAGCTCCAATACTTTGGCCACTGATGCAAAGAGCTGACTCATTGGAAAAGATCCTGATGCTGGAAAAGATTCAACACAAGAGGAGAAGAGGGCCACAGAGGATTAGATGGCTGGATGACGTCACTGACTCAGTGGACACGTGGTCGTGGGTGTGCTCAGTCTCTTCAGTCGTGTCCACCTATGTGACCCCGTGGACCCCCGCCTCTGTAGCCCACCAGACTCCTCTCTCCATGGAATTTCCCAGGCAAGAATACTGGAGCGTGTTGCCATTTCTTTCTCCGGGGATCTTTCTCAGCCAGGGATTGAACCCGGGTCTATTGCATCACAGGCAGATTCTGTACCATCTGAGTCAGGGAAGCCACTCGATGGACATGAATTTCAGCAAACTCAGGGAGATAGTGAATGGCAGGGAAGCTTTGCCTGCTGCAGTCCACAGGGTCACAAAGAGTCAGACATGACTGAACAACAACAATAAACTGGTAAATAGCTACAGATTTATATTCCATTTTTCTAGATTTTAGAAAGCTAAAAATTAGATGACAGTTAAAGTTTAAAATGTAGTGATATCAGATATGCAGAAGACACCACTCTTATGGCAAAAAGTGAAGAAGAACTAAAGAGTCTCTTGATGAAAGTGAAAGAGGAGAGTGAAAAAGATGGCTTAAGGCTGAACATTCAGAAAACTAAGATCGTGGCATCTGGTCCCATCCCTTCATGGCAAATAGATGGGGAAACAGTGGAAACAGTGTCACACTTTATTTTGGGGGCTCCAAAATCACTGCAGATGGTGACTGCAGCCATGAAATTAGAAGACGCTTACTCCTTGGAAGAAAAGTTATGACCAACCTAGACAGCATATTAAAAAGCAGAGACATTCTTTGTTAACAAAGGTCCTTCTAGTCAAGGCTATGGTTTTTCCAGTAGTCATGCATGGATGTGAGAGTTGGACTGTAAAGAAAGCTGAGTGCTGAAGAACTGATACTTTTGAACTGTGGTGTTGGAGAAGACTCTTGAGAGTCCCTTGGACTGCAAGGAGATCCAACCAGTCCATCCTAAAGGAGATCAGTCCTGGGTGTTCTTTGGAAGGAATGATGCTAAAGCTGAAACTCGTTTGAAAAGACTCTGATGCTGAGAGGGATTGGGGGCAGGAGGAGAAGGGGACAACAGAGGATAAGATGGTTGGATGGTTGTGCAAGCTTCAAAAGTTGGCAGTGGACAGGGAAGCCCAGCGTGCTGCAGTCCATGGGGTCGCAAAGAGTCAAACATGACTGAATGACTGAACTGAATAAGCAAGGAGAATGGGGAGCTCATGTTCAAAAGACCCGAACTCCTTGATGGATTTAGGGGAAGGGTTGTTGATGTATGGTAGAAACTAACACAATATTGTAAAGCAATTATCCTTCAATTTAAAAATAATAAATTTTGAAAAGTGCAAAAAAAAAAAGACTCAGGGAGATAGTGAAAGCCAGTGAAGCTTGGGATCACAAAGAGTCAGACATGACTTTGTAACTGATCAACAATAAATTAGGGTGTAACTACAGATTTACATTCCATTTTTCTAGATTTTAGAGAGCTCAAATTTAGATGACAGTTAAAACTTAAAATGTAGTAACTCTTCTGAGGGCTTCCCTTGTGACTCAGCTGGTGAAGAATCTGCCTGCAAAGTGGGAGACCTGGGTTTAATCCCTGGGTTGGGAAGATTTCCTGGAGAAGGGAAAGGATACCCTGTCCAGTATTCTGGCTTAGAGAATTCCATGGACTACAGTCCATGGGATTGCAGAGTCAGACACGACTGAGAAACTTTCACTTTCATTTTCAACTCTTCTGAATTAGGGACAAGTATCTTTAAATATAAACTGTTAATGGAATTATGGTTTCCTCCATTACAATAGAAATGATACAATGAGATTATAAGGAAATAAATAATGCCTTGATTTACCAAGCTTATCTAAAAGTAAAACTCAAACATTGAAGGTACTCTTGACAAGGCCTAAGTATTCAGCCAGCATTGATGAATGAAATGAAAGCTAGTTAACAGCATGGTGATCACGTCCTTTGTCCCCCATTATCTTTCAGAAAGTGAAAACAATTCTCAGAGGTACTTGCCAAAGGACAAATTAACTGCCACTACATTTCCAAAGTCTGCTGTATTCTGGAGTTGTGTGATGAGATAAACTATCTTCAAAGTACCCAAGTGTAAGTATTTCCTGTTTCAGTGACACGGTGATGAGAAGTGTACTTTTTCCACTATTGCTTCACTCTGGGCCTTCACAGGGCAGTCTCTGAAGATCATAAATTTTTTTTTTTTTTTTTATCACAATAACTTGGCCACCCATGAGAGGAGGCAGGACTTTGGCCTGTTGAAGGTATGTGTCTCCTTCTCCTTCCTAATTCCTCATCTTATTTAGCAGGAGATTACAAATGCCAGTGTGGTTCAATTTAGGGATAATTGCTATGCAACCAAATTAAAGAGATATTGGTATTTGTATTTGATATTTTGGTATTTTAATTTAGGGGAAAAGTAAGAATAAAATGTGAAGTATTTGGCTTCTGAAAATATTCAAATTCTTGCCTTCAGACATTATGCAAATGCATACACACATGTGTAACTGAGTTTGTAAATCAATACAATTAAAACTGAAGTCTCATGAGCACCAGAAAAGGACCAGTTAAACATTGCATTATGTCATCAATAGACATACAATTAGATATATTATTAAATATTCTTAAACTGGATTCATTAAATTGTGAAGGGCCAATGTAATTCTTTACAGATCTAGTTGAAATAAAAGCCAGAATGTGGTACCTTCAGTAAAATGCTGGCTTAAGCTCAGTTATATACCATCAAATGCTTTAGAAAAACATGAACATAATATTGAAAAAATAAATAAACCACACTGACACAGAGATTTCTAATAGATTATGTTGTTGAATATGAATAATATCATGGCAATTATATTAAAATAAGAAATATAATAAAAAGTCAAAAGTAACATTAAATGTTTACACACTATATCATACATATTTTTATTCTCATTTTAGATTAGTAAACTTGCTTGCTAAATACTAAATAATTTTTAAAGATCATACATTGTAAATTTCATAGCCAGGATTAATCTAGATTTCACTGACTACAGAATCCATTGACTGAATTAGATAAAGTACATTATCTAACATTATAATTGCTGATACAACTAAAGCTATCCTCATTGAATCACAGCCTAAGAAGCTTCCTGGAAGTTAGTACCAACATTGTTCTTACATAAATGAAGTACACTTTTTCTTATCATTTTGTGATCTCATATCTTAGCCATTATCAATTGCCAATTACTCATGTAAAATAAGTATTTATTAATATTTTTAGCATTGTTTTGTCTTTTTATCATACAATGTTTTGAAGAGGTTAATATGTCATGTAACATTTTTAGCATGTAAAATATTTCTTTAAAATTTTAATGATTTCTTAGAGCTTCACAATCACCCAAAAGAGAAGAGTTATTTGATAGTATCTCATTCCCCTTTCATAAATAAATGTCCTAATTAAAGAAGTTTAATACAGAAAGTACTATATATGCCAATACTGCAATTCCCTCATCCTTAGAAAGCTGTCTTTAACTTTTAATGGATTTTAAAATTATCAATATAAGTGGTGCATCATTTTTTTGAATATGACAATTTAATTTAACACAGTTATTATAACAGTTTTAAAATGTATCTGTGAAAGATGACTTCAGATTGATCAGGATATTGCTATTTGTGAACTTTTTCATTAATCTACTAATTTTCATTGTTCCAATAATGAAGTAACATTATGTCAAACAGGAATATTATTTTTCTAATATTTTTTTATTTTTAATTGATTGACAATTGGTTTACAATATTGGTTTGATTTATGTCATTCCTCAACATGAATTAGGCATAGGTGTTCATATGTTCCCTCCCTCTTGAATCTCCCTCTCACCTCCTGCCCATTCCCACTCCTCCAGGTTATTAAAAATAGAATACAATTTTTAAAACTACTTACTCTATCATGAAATAGTTGTCTAAAGGTTTATGGAAATGAGAACTAAACTTGGAATTTTTCAGCTGCAGAATGAGTGCTGTTACCGGTCTCACACATCACCCAGGTTAACCCTTCAAGGCTTCTTGTGCTTTTTTACACCATTAACTACTTCTGTAGAGTTTTCATAGATCACCATTCTTGACATTAAATAGCTACAGAGATGAAGAACCAAAAGGAAAGCTACTCAGAACCGAGTCTGGTTAAGGACACCAGGAGACAGCAAATGAGAGGTAACTCAAAGATATACTTTAGGAAACTGAAACACTTTATTGAGAAAAATAAATTAATTATTGAGATTACTTAAACCAAATACTATAAGAGGTGGTGGAGTCTCTTCTCTAAGGTTTTTGAAATATACACACCCTGGTTTTCATTATCTCACTAATTATTCTTAAAGCAATTTTTTCCAGATCATCCTAAATCCTAAAAACACCACATTTAAACTAAGAAACTAAAATTATTATGAATTATTTAGATCAATGTTAATAGTTTAAAAGATTACCTCCATTTTTTCTAGGTACCCAAATACCAGAACAGAGTAAGTCCTCTCCAATAACAAAGTTCCAGAAAAGCACATAATGATTTCAAACTTCTAATACAAATATAGCTTATATTTTGTCTCTCTCTTAGTCTAGTGAAAATAGGAATAGATTTTGGGGTAGAATATAAATTATAAAATCAGCCATATGTAAAATAGATACCCAACAGAAATTTGCTGTGTGGCTCAGGAAACGCAAACAAGGGCTCTATATCAACCTAGAGAGGATGGGGAAGGATATGGGAGGGAGGTTCAAAGAGAGGGTTTAACCTAAATAGCATATTCAAAAGCGGAGACATTACTTTGCCAACTAAGGTCCATCTAGTCAAGGCTATGGTTTTTCCTGTGGTCATGTATGGATGTGAGAGTTGGACTGTGAAGAAGGCTGAGTGCCAAAGAACTGATGCTTTTGAACTGTGGTGTTGGAGAAGACTCTTGAGAGTCCCTTGGACTTCAAGGAGATCCAACCAATCCATTCTGAAGATCAGCCCTGGGATTTATTTGGAAGGAATGATGCTAAAGCTGAAACTCCAGTATTTTGGCCACCTCATGTGAAGAGTTGACTCATTGGAAAAAACTCTGATCCTGAGAGGGATTAGGGGCAGGAGGAAAAGGGGACTACTGAGGATGAGATGGCTGGATGGCATCACTGACTCGATGGACATGAGTTTGAATGAACTCCGGGAGTTGGTGATGGACAGGGAGGCCTAGCGTGCTGTGGGGTCGCAAAGAGTCGGACAGGACTGAGTGACTGAACTGAACTGATGGCTGATTCATGTTGAGCTTTGAGCTTTGACAGAAAACAACAAAATTCTGTAAAGCAATTTTTCATCAGTAAAAAAAAAATTTTTTAATCATACAACAAATATTCCTAAATAATGATTATAGGAGAGTCTTTCTCTCTATGCAACAATATGATCACCATATGAATTGTAGGCAACTGACTCTAATTTTATACTGCTATAATATAAGAGATAAATAAATATTGCTATTCTAAAATAGGGGCTTTTGGTATCATATCTAAGAAACCACTGCTTAATTCAGGATCATAACTTATACCTATGTTATCTATATCATAGTTTTAACTTATTCATGTGTGTGCTTGATCCATTTTAAGTTAATTTTCATATGTGACATAAGGGATATGTCACATATGAAATATGAGATATGAGATATCTTTCCATTTATTTAGGTCTTTAATTTTTATGATTTTGGTTTTTTTAAGTACTTAAAAATTTTAATATAAATTTATTTATTTTAATTGGAGGCTAATTACTTTACAATATTGTACTGGTTTTGTCATACATTGACATGAATCCACCATGGGTGTACATGTGTTCCCCATCCTGAGCCTTCCTCCCACCTCCCTCCCCATACCATCCCTCTGGGTCATCCCATTGCACTCACCCCAAGCATCCAGTACCTGGACTGGCGATTCATTTCACATATGATAACATATATGTTTCAATGCCATTCTCCCAAATCATCCCACCCTGACCCTCTCCCACAGAGTCCAAAAGACTGTTTTATACATCTGCGTCTCTTTTGCTGTCTCGCATACAGGGTTATCATTACCATCTTTCTAAATTCCATATATATGCATTAGTATACTGTATTGGTCTTTTCCTTTCTGACTTACTTCACTCTGTAATAGGCTCCAGTTTCATCCACCTCATTAGAACTGATTCAAATGTATTCTTTGTAATGGCTGAGTAATACTTCATTATATTTCATACACCTTTGTTAAATGTATTCCCGAATATTTTATTATTTTTATGTTATTATAAATGGAACATTTTTCTTCATGTTATTTTCAGATTAGTCATTGCTAGTGTTGAGATCACAAGCTTTACCTTAAAAATTCAAATACCTTAGCATCCCTAAAGTCTTTTTTATGATGTAATTTTTATCTTCCTTTATAGTCTTATCTCACTAAAAAGCACAAGAATAAAACTCCTGAACTTTAATTGACATATCAATACTTAAATTATGCCTATTAGTCTGCCCAATGTTATGTTTTTGTAGAGTAATGTACAGTAAAGTTTTCTAATGTACAGTAAAGTTTTCCAGGGTTTTTTTTACCAGACCTTCCATTGGACAATGGACACAAGAAAATTCTGCATTTAAAAACATGACTTTCAAAGAGAAACAACTTAAAGGTATGTAGATATAAGACTGAAACAGACAAGTTTCTTCTCTGCTTCTCTCAATCAGTGGATAGCCTGCTCAATTTGGATGTTATTTTAGACTCAGCCAATTGTGGAGCCCAACTTTCATTTTATTTAATTTCAGAAAAAAATCCTTATCTTTCCCAGTAGTTAGATTCTTCTGTATACATGATATATTCTTTTAAATCACCATTTCAAAATAATACTTTTTCTACCAAAAAATTCTACACCTTCTTTAGCACATTCTCTAATCGTTATTATAAAATGCTCTCATATGGGTATGTAGATTAGGTTAGTGTATCAATGTAACCTAGTGATACACTAGGTTACTGTATCAATGCTAAGTTAAGATCAGCTCTGTACCTATAGATTTTACCCAGTCTAGAGAATGGCAACCCACTCCAGTGTTCTTGCCTGGAGAATCCCCACGGACAGAAGAACCTGGAAGGCCACAGTTCATGAGTTTGCAAAGCATCAGACATGACTGAGTGATTTAAGCACAGCACAGAATTTTCCCCATAGGACAAACATGAAGCAATTAGAAAAAAAATTATGCTTAAAATATATCATTTTATCAGAGATAATTATATTTTCACATTGATAAATGAAAAAAAAAAGTCTGAAATAAAAAGCCATTTTACCTCCAACAAAATCGAGAAATACAACATTGCCACTGAGTTTGAGGTAAAAAGAAGAACTCAGTATGAATTTAATTTTGAAGATCAAGTAATTGCAACTCAAATTACATTTTAACTCATACTGGTTTCTTAGAAAATTGAACTAAATATTTCATAATCATTATCCTTGGTTTGAACAGGGAAATAATTTAGTATTATTTTTCAATAAATATTCTTACATTCCAGGTTTAAAAGAATCTTTTAATATCCATTCACTCACTCAATTTTCTGTACTAGGCCAATTACCCATATGCTTGGCTTTTAACAAGTGAAGTGAAGTCGCTCAGTCATGTCCTACTCTGGGCAACCCCATGGACTGTAGCCTACCAGGCTCCTCCTTCCATAGGATTCTCCAGGCAAGAATACTGGAGTGGGTTGCCATTTCCTTCTCCAGGGTATCTTCCCAACCCAGGGATCGAACCCGAGTCTCCCGCATTTCAGGCAGACGCTTTAACCTCTGAGCCACCAGGGAAGCAATAGCTATAAAAATATAAACTTGAAAACCATCAAGAAAACAAATCAAATTTGAACTTGAAAACAAGACATGTGGAGAGTCTGTATTAGCCTCTTTTTTACTCCAAGGGGCTTCCCTGGTGGCTGAGACAATAAAGAATCTGTCTGCAATGCAGGAGATCTGGATTCGATTCCTGCATCAGGAAGAAACCCTGGAGAAGGGAATGACAACCCACTCCAGTATTCTTGCCTGGAGAATTCCATGGACGAGGGAGCCTAGTGGGCTCAAGAATTAGTTTTAGAGTCTTGAAACCCTAATCTTTCATGCAGGGTATCTTCATTAAGAAATAAGATCACCTATGAAAACCATGAAATTGAATGCCTAATTTTATGACTATAGATGTAATATAGATGTATAAATATAATTTTTTTCTGAGTAGAGGAACTAAGTTTTTGCCATCTCCTCTACGGTAAAAGAGATAAAAGGAAATAAAAACTAAGGGTGAAAGTTAAGGCAGAATAGTGAAACAGAATTTAAAGTCCAAAACCCTCTATTTAACTTCCTTTCACATTACGTTGCTTATAATAAAACTGATTATAGTTTCTTTCTAACATATTTAAGAAGATTACATGAGATAATATACGTGCATTGTTGTTGTTTGTTGTTTAGTTACTAAGTTATGTTCGACTCTTTTGTGAACCCATGGACTGTAACCTGCCAGTCTCTTCTGTCCATGGGATTTCCCAGGCAAGAATACTGCAGTGGGTGGCCATTTCCTTCTCCAGGGAGTCTTCCTGAACCAGGGGATTAAATCCTCATCTTCTTTAGCAGACAGGTTCTTTACCACTGAGCACCAAGGAAGCCCCAATATATGTGCATGCGGCTACTGCTGCTAAGTCACTTCAGTCATGTCTGACTCTGTGCGACCCCATAGACGGCAGCCCACCAGGCTCCTCTGTCCCTGGGATTCTCTAGGCAAGAACACTGGAGTGGGTTGCCATTTCCTTCTCCAATGCATGAAACTGAAAAGTAAAAATGAAATTGCTCAGTCGAGTCCGACTCTTAGCGACCCCATGGACTGCAGCCTACCAGGCTCCTCCATCCATGGAATTATCCAGGCAAGAGTACTGAAGTGAGTTGCCATTGCCTTCTCCGACATATGTGCGTACATTTTTTAAAACTTAAGTTACAAGATGAACATCAGTTACATTTGTACTTACCAAGTAATTTCCAGATGTCTCCTGGTTAAAAATCCAAAGCATAAAACAGAAGCAATATTGTAACGCATTCAATGAAGGCTTTAAAAAAGTGGTCCACATTCAAAAAATATTTTGTTTTAAAAAAAGGATAAGTAAGCTAAGATAGTGCTATTTTACATCTCATGCCACTATATTTAATAAAATATAATTAAAATTTATTATTTTATCATTTGAACAGAATTAGGATGAAATTGATCTTTATACTGTTTTGTTATTCAAAAAAATAAAAATGTTATAAAGATTATTATTTCAGTTCAGAAGTATAAATGTCTATTTTTTTCTCATAGAATATATTCCTTTTTATTGCAGAACTTCATTCAAAGCCATCTATCCTATTTTTTTGGATTGGATTATCTCATAAAGGAACCAGAAATCAATGGACATGGAAAGATAAGTCAATACCTTTCTCAAATTGTAAGTTTCTAGAACAGATAGTAATTAATAAGCTTCATCTTCTAGTTTACATTTTGAAAAGTACACAGGAAAATGCAGACATTCAATATTAGACATATATGCACACATATATATGAGCATATACAGGTGGTAAAGAATCTGCTGGCAATGCAGGAGACTCTGGTTTGATCCCTGGGTCAGGAAGATCACCTGAAGAATGACAGCCCACCGCAATATTCTTGCCTAGGAAATCCCATGAACAGAGAAGGCTGGCAGGCTACAAAGGGGTTGTAACTATCGGACATGACTTAGCAACTGGGCACATACATGTACACACAGATACACACATACAAAGAATTTAAGTTCAGAAAATGAGTATATGGAGAGAGGGAGGCTTTTCATCTTGATTGCTATAATCCTCATAAAGTATGCTTTAGGAAAGGCTAAGGCACCAAGGGATAGTTTCTTAAAGGAAAGAGAAAAAATATATATATATACCTTAAATTTGGACCAATATTTCTTATGTCTGCATTAGTGAATATCTATTTTACATTATTTATATGCTCTTATTTTATTTTAAGTGATTGCAAAGAGTCAAACAAGGGAAACTATGCAAGTATTCAACCAACGCAAGTGGCTGCTTCTGACTGCTCCAGACTCATACACATTATTTGTGAGAAGTAGCTTGTCTTGCTACCTAATGAAACAACCAAAGACACATACAACAACTTTTCCTTGTAAAAACTCAGACCCTTGGAAGTCCAGTCTGTATATCTCTCATTTCAGAATATCTTTGCTTTGTTATGGGCTGCACCTGTATTCTAGCTTGATAGAAATACATTGTGGACCCGCCACTTCTGCGTCTTTCAAATGTAGATCTCAGATCACACCATTATGAGCAAGGTTGGTAGAGTGAGAAAGTATCAGTGCTTCTCATGCACCTTAGGACACAAAGTTCTGTACACTCAATTTCTGCAACTCAAAAAGATCTAGTAAGTAATCTTGCAAACTGTTGCTACTGTCATGTACATTTTACCTGGATTTAATGCTAAGAATAATGTCATTATTCTATACTGATTGTATATACATTTGCTTGATTCCTTACATTTTAGCAGAAAGACAGGATACTAACTGAAAAGAAAATAAATAATATCTTGAATCAGATCTATGCTTGTGACCTACACCACAACTAATAGCTTGAGTGCTCTCTAGCAAGTCCAAACTTCTGGGTGTGTTTCCATATTACAAAGGGGCTGTACCATTTTGTATTCTATTAGCAGTGTATGACAATTCCATTTGCTTGTGTCCTGCCAACATTTAATATTGATGATCTTTAAAACCATTTTTAATAAAGGTATGGCATAATAAAGGTGTGTTTATTTTGTATATATATAATGAATAAATAATGTGCACTATATTTTCATATGATTTTATTAACCACAGATCTCCTATAGTAAAGTACTGATTGAAATATCTAGCCTATTTTTATTGGTTTGCTATTTTTTTTATTATTGAACTTTGAGAGTTCTTTATATATTTTGGATGCTAATATTTTATCAGACATGTGATTTATAAATATTGCCTTGAAGTATACCTTGTAATCTCTTAACATTGTTTTTAGAAGTTTAGATGAGTAGAAGTTTGTAACTAGATGAAAGTGAAAGTCGCTCAGTCATGTCAGACTCTTTGCAACCTCATGGACTCATCCATAGAATTCTCCAGGCCAGAATACTGGAGTGGGCAGCCTTTCCCTTCTCCAGGGAATCTTCCCAACCCAGGGATAGAACCCAGGTCTCCTGCACTGCAGGCAGATTCCTTATCAGTTGAGTCACAGGGAAGCTCAAGAATACTGACATGAGTAGCCTATCCCTCGTCCAGGGGAATCTTCCTGACCCAGGAATTGAATCAGGGCCTCCCACATTGCAGGCAGATTCTTTACTAANCTTTCCCTTCTCCAGGGAATCTTCCCAACCCAGGGATAGAACCCAGGTCTCCTGCACTGCAGGCAGATTCCTTATCAGTTGAGTCACAGGGAAGCTCAAGAATACTGACATGAGTAGCCTATCCCTCGTCCAGGGGAATCTTCCTGACCCAGGAATTGAATCAGGGCCTCCCACATTGCAGGCAGATTCTTTACTAACTGAGCTATCAGGGAAGCCTTGTAACTAGATGAAATTAATAAGGTTTAAATTTACATTTTTATATTTAAGAAGTTTTTAATTAAGAAATCTTTAATTAACCTGAACTTGAAATTTTTTCTCCTATGCCTTCTTCTAGAAGGTCTAAGTTAACATAGAATTCTATATTCCATTTCAAGTTAATATTTGTATATAGTGCAAAGTATGGATTAAATTCTTTTAAATTTCTTTATTGGCAAAGAGATGTCTAGTTATTTCAGCTCCACTTTAAAAAAAATTTTTACTCTCCTGTTGAATTATCATGACATTTTTGTCGAAAATCAATTGACCCCTTGTGCATGGATCTATTTCTAAAATCTTTACCCTATTTCATTGATCTGAATATCTGCCTTTTTCACCAATATCTTGATTATGTGAATTTATAGAAAGTCTTGAAGTAATGTGAGTTCTACTACTTTGTCTTTTTCAAAATTGCTTTGACTTTTGTTTTGCAAAGAAAAAAAATTTACTTAGTGGCCATTTTTAATTATAATTTCATTATCTGGTAAATAAAATCCTAGCTACTTGAAAAAATGACTGATTCTCAGATCAGTTCAGTTCAGTCACTCAGTCATGTCCAACTCTTTGTGACCTCATGGACTGCAGCATGCCAGGCTTCCCAGTCCACCACCAACTACTGGAGCCTACTCAAACTCATTTCCATTGAGATGGTGATGCCATCCAATCATTTCATCCTCTGTTGTCCCCTTCTCCACCTGCCCTCAATCTTTCCCAGCATCAGGGTCTGTTCCAGTGAGTCAGTTCTTCACCTCAGGTGGCCAAAGTATTGGAGTTTCAGCTTCAGCATCAGGCCTTCCAATGAATATTCAGGACTGATTTNGATCAGAGAGGAGCCAATGGATAAAGACCCTAAAGGCCAGAACCCAACTAGATTAGATTACAAGTGGCACAAAAGCTCTGTTTCTGACAGGGGCTCACTGTCTCTTTCCCGAGGATACAGAAAGCACCTAGCTCATTAGATTATCAGTGAAAAAGAGATGTGGCCAGCACTTATTACATTGCACTTCCTTCATCTTTATGTTGAGCCTTGAAACAAGCTAGAAAATGTTATCTTTAAGTGTGTTTTCTGAGAATGACTGTCTTAACAGACTCTCAGACCACCAAGAAAAATTTTTTAGAGCAGAAAACAGAAGCTGAGGAGAGGTTGGAAGTGAGGAGTGAGGACAGAGAGGATATTGGGGGAAATACCGATAATTAAAAACAGTAGTAGTTCAGTCAGACTCTCTGTGGTGACTGTGAAGTGCTGGAAAATCTACACTGATTTCTGTCATGGGAGAGGTGGTGTGATACTGGCAAAAGAATGTAGTGGTTAAGAGCACACACTTTTGAGTCACACAAACCAGGACTTGTTGTGGTCCTGACACTACCCAGCTGACTTTGAAAAACTTGTTTAACCTACTTAGCCTCAGTTTTGACATCTGTAAAATAGGTATGAGAAGAATCACTGCCTCGAATGGGTTGCTGATTGCAATATACTGGCCCACGTAAAGTTGCAGTCTCATTAAAGCGCTCATTACTGTTAGCTCCTGTTACTATTGTCATCATCCATCTCTCTCCTCAGGAAACAGGAATTCTTGGTGCAAATTTTCGCTGAGCATTTTCCTGTAAACATCTGCGAACTGATGAGTTTAATTAGAGTACTGTTGATGAGGCTTCTGTGCAGTCTTTTAAAAAATTCAGAATAGTACAGGATCTGGACCCAAAAAATGCTCTTTTGTGCTGAAGTCTTCAAAATGTTTTTCACGAAAGTGGGTTTATTTGGGTTAATTATATGTGTGCATTATCCTCTGAACTCTCAAGATAAAGGGCCTACAGCTGGAACTGGTTGTACACAGAGAGAAGGGACATTTTACTGATTGGCTGGGTGCTCTTGTCATTGTTTTTCATTGTTTTTTTCCTTTTCTTTTTCCTTTTTTTTTTTTGCATCAAGTATCTGCCTATCATGGTGAACACTGAACAACTGGCCTGGTTTCAGAAAAAAAAAAATCATGTGCATTTGAATGAAGTGTTTCCGTGGGGTGTGCAACATAGAAGGGACACGTGTGCAGCCTGGCCGTGTATTTCAAAAGGACAGAGGACCGAGGCCAAGACAGAGAGACTGGAGGTGAGATGACTCATTCTCTCAAATGGAAGCAGGAGCATGATGCTGACAAAGGAGGCTGGAGAAAAGAGGTGCGCGGAGACTTGTAAGAAAGGAAGATGGCAAGTGTTGTGGGAATTCAAATAAGTGTTAGCAAATACACATGTGATGGTACAAAGGTGGGAGGTGTGGGGGCATGAGAGGGTGTGATAGGAGAAATGAGCTATGTACAGATGGCGAGACACTGACCTTTCCATATTCATTCAGGAATAGCAACGTGGTGAGACAAACTGGGAGTATTAGCAACATAAAAGTTGCATTAAGATACAGAATAAGGAAATGTGAGACCCTAGAAACACTGTAAAAAAATTACAAATTCTAGGCTCAGCTGGTAAAGAATCCGCCTGCAGTGCAGGAGACCTGGGTTCAGTCCCTGGGTTGGGAAGATCCCCTGAAGAAGGCAATGGCAACTCACTCCAGTATTCTGGCCTAGGAAATTTCAGCCTGGGCTGCAAAGAGTCAGACAGAACTGAATGACCTTCACTTTTTGGGGGGGCTTTCCTGATAGCTCAGTTGGTAAAGACTCTGCCTGCAATGCAGGAGACCTGGGTTTGATCCCTGGGTTGGAAAGATCCCCTGGGAAGGAAAAGGCTACCCACTCCAGTATCTAGCCTGGAGAATTCCATGCACTGTATAGACCATGGGGTTGCAAAGAGTCAAAGATGACTGAGGGATGGAAAGGGAAAAAAACACCAAAATATTCCATGGAAGACAGAGAGAATTAGTGACGTTCACTTTTCTCTAAGGATGGATAGTTCATTATCAAAATGAACAAGAACTAAAACCTTAAATAAGGGAGAATAGAAATTAAGTGCAGTAGCCTCTTTATGAAACACACATAATATGATCTGATGAGTAACAGAAAATGGGAATGGGAAAGAAGGAAGTTGATTTATCACACCCAGTGACTATTTAGATTTATGAGAAATAATAGCCATATTTAAAACCTAGGTCTTTAAAAATGAAGGCAACCTGGTATAATGAGAATAATTTTGAACGTAGACTCTGATCTGCTATCAGTTTCTAGTTTTATGAATTTTGTAGTTAACATATTTACTAAGTATTAATTTTCTTCTAGTCATATACAGATGTTAGAGTTGGACCATAAAGAGAACTGAGTGCCAAAGAACTGATGCTTTTGAATTGTGGTGCTGGAAAAGACTCCTAAGAGTCCTTTGGACAGCAAGGAGATCAAACCAGTTAATCCTAAGGAACCCAACCATGAATATTCACTGTAAGGACTTATGTTGAAGCCGAAGCTCCAATACTCTGGCCACCTGATGCAAAAAACCGACTCATTGGAAAAGGCTCTGATGCTGGTAAAGACTGACGGCAAAAGGAGGAGAGGGTGGCAGAGGATCAGATGTTTAGATAGCATCACTGACTCAATGGCCACGAATCTGAGCAAACTCCAGGAGACGGTGAAGGACAGGGAAGCCTGGCATGCTGCAATCTATGGGGTTGCAAAGAGTTGGATGTGACTCAGGACTGATCAACAACATGTTTACTAAATATTAATTTTCTTCTGTGTAAAACAGGGTAATACTGATTGATTTATTCATGTTTTTGAGAATTAAACGATACCACGAACCTGAAAAAACACTATAATATAAAGCAGCATATGAATAACAATCAAACTTCATAATCAGACATGGTACTTCTTTTGATCCTAATGTTGGAAACAATTTTTTCCTGTTCAAAGTTCTTTCTATGAAAACGATCTTATAAAACACTGACTCCTGCAGTGCCTCTATCCATCTTGAAGACTGACCTTCTCAAGGGCAAAGATTAGATTGTTTTCATCTTTGTATTCCTTCAGCTGATATACTGTAAATAGAGGTACTTAATAAATATTGAAATATCCACTAAATAAGTTTGAAAAAATAATGTGGCACACAAAAGGAAAAGTAATAAAAATTTCCCATTTTAAGGAAGAATGAGGCATTTGTGTTGTGCTTCTATTTTACATTTGTGGGCTGACTCCGAGAGGAGAGGATAAAGAATGAAGGTCATTTTATTGGACACTCACTGTGTGTCAGGCATGGGACATAAGAATGAAAGACTGGGACAAAACATGAGCGCCAGGTCATATCAGCTTATGAGGGACATAATCAAAGCTTCAACAGTGTGGATTTCTTCCCTTCATTAATCATTGAGGTGTTTCTTAACCTTTTATTCCATAGACACAGAGAGAGCAAGTGCCAGTGATGTTTTGATTGACTCCAACTTTCTCTATGGCAGCAGTCAGCAAATGAATAGCATGATAGGGACTGCAGGGCAATCCACTGGGTGCAGGAAGAAATATTAAAATTTTTATTAATGTTTATCACATTGATCTTCACCTATTTTTCTGTGCATGTTCAGTAGATAAGTCATGTCTGACTCTTGCGACCCCAAAGACTGCAGCTCACCAGGCTCCTCTGTCCACAGGATTTTTCAGACAATACTGAAATGGGGTGCCATTTCCTACTTCATTTTCTTTTGTGTGTGTATGGTTTAAAATGTGGATAATATGTTACCATAACAACATATGAATGCATTTATAGAGAAATATACATATATTAGAGGGAACTTTTTGTGTTTTACTGTGGGGTGTGTTGTTAAAACAATTTTAAAACTACTCCTCTGTAGTAGGTACCAATATATGATGACTAGACCAAGTTTTATTAACAGGGTTATTAAACTGAATATAAGAAAGAAATAATATAATGGAAGGCTTTACTCTTTTATATAAAAGCTCTTTATGTTAAACCTTTAACCCTTAAATAAAATATATCATTGTATTTGCATTATGTTGTAATTTTAATGCATTTGAGAGAAATTAAAAGGGAGTCCAAGAAATTAATGCTTCCCTGGTGGCTCAGTGGTAAAGAACCTGCCTGCTCATGCAGGAAACCATGGGTTTGATCCCTGAGTTGGGGAGATCCCCTGGAGAAGGAAATGGCAACCCATTCCAGGATACTTGCCTGAGAAATCCCACGGACAGAGGAACCTGGTGGGCTACAATCCATGAGATCACAAAAGAGCTGGACATGGCTTAATGACTTAACAATGACAACAACAACCAGGAAATAATTATCCAGATTTTTTTTTTCTAGTGTTTCAGAAGGTAATCTAATTGCAGGAGACAGATTCTGAAGGGTAAACTATTTCTAAATGTACTTCAACCCATTACTGGAAATTGCTAAATGATGCTACACCAGCAAGATAGAATGAGCATTGGTTATCTCGGAAATCACTCTCAGGAGAAGCAGTTGAGCAGCAGAGCGGCATAGGATGGGATTAAGTTAAGGCGGGACTGTGGTTCTTAACCTGGCCACACATTATTAACAGACTCATTTAGAAAACTTAAAAAAAAAAAAATGAGGCATGGCTCCTGCCCCAGAGATTTCTGGTTTGATTATTCAGAGTTGATTGAGGCCTGGGCATGCATAGCATTCAAGAGCTTACCATGAGTTTCAAACATATAACCAAGATTGAGAACCAGAGGGGTTGAGTAAACTGCTGAAAGGACTGTGGTTTTAGAAAATTGCTATCTGGGTCTGAATCTAATCTCGCGATTTATTTGTTATATAATATTGAAAATCTGTTTGCATCTTTGAGGTCCAACTTTCTCTTCCAGAAAGTAAGAAGAACAGCAATGACTGCCCTATCCATCTCTCAAGTGTTGGAGTCAGGAGGCGCTTGGGGGTGAAAGATTTTTTCAAAGAGGAAATGGTGTCTTGGTAGGAGGAAAGAGCTCTGTGCAGAGGCAGTTACAGCTTCAGTTCTCATCTAAGGTTGGTCTAAACCAACTGCTTTAAAGTCCTTTTCATTATTCAGATAACATCTACATATCTGCATGGTCTTCAAGATGATTTTCTTATTGATATTTGGGTGAAACAAAGTGATACTGGGTCCTCACAATTAATCAATTAATACTCATTCAGAATATTAAACTGTTTCTACTCACCCTCCCTAAATCTATCTATGTTCTCACCATACGATGTAGATTTTGGAATAAAAACAAGAGACTCTCACACAAAGCACATCCCAGAGTGACTCCACTAAAACCTAAGTGTCTCATAAATGTTCCTTAAAAGAAAAAAAAA
>SJYV01043388.1:470709-492663 GCA_006410875.1 Neotragus pygmaeus | reverse complement strand
GAGATCAGCCCTGGGATTTCTTTAGGAGGAATGATGCTAAAGCTGAAACTCCAGTACTTTGGCCACCTCATGTGAAGAGTTGACTCACTGGAAAATACTCTGATGCTGGGAGGGATTGGGGGCAGGAGGAGAAGGGGACAACAGAGGATGAGATGGCTGGATGGCATCACTGACTTGATGGACGTTGAGTCTGAGTGAACTCCGGGAGATGGTGATGGACAGGGAGGCCTGGCATGCTGCAATTCATGGGGTCGCAAGGAGCTGGACATGACTGAGTGACTCAACTGAACTGAAGAATGTTCAAACTACAACACAATTGCACTCATTTCACATGCTAGCAAAGTAATGTTCAAAGTCCTTCAAGCCGGGCTTCAACAGTATGTGAACCGAGAACTTCCAGAAGTACAAGCTGGGTTTAAAAAAGGCAGAGGAACCAGAGATCAAATCGCCAACATTCACTGCATCATAAAGAAAGAAAAGGAATTCCAGAAGGCATCTACTTTTGCTCTATTGACTATGCTAAAGCCTTTGTGTGGATCACAACAAACTGTGGAAAATTCTTAAAGACATGGGAATACAAGACCATCTTACCCTCCTCCTGAGAAACCTGTGCAGGTTAAGAAGCAACAGTTAGAACCGGACATGGAACAATGGACTGGTTCCTAATTGGGAAAGGAGTACGACAAGGCTGAACAGCATGTGAAATGCCAGGCTGGATGAATCACAAGCTAGAATCAAGATTTCTGGGATAAATATCAGTAACTTTAGATATTCAGAAGATATCACTCTAATGGGAGAAAGTGAAGAGGAACTACAGAGCCTCTTGATGAGAGTCAAAAAGGAGAGTGAAAAATCTGGCTTAAAACTCAGTATTCAAAAACTAAGATCATGGCATCCGGTCTCATCACTTCATGGCAAATAGAAGGGGAAAAAGTGGAAGCAGTGACAGGTTTTATTTTGGGGTCTCCAAAATCACTGCCAACAGTGACTGCAGCCATGAAATTAAAGACACTTGCTCCTTGGAAAGAAAGCTATGACAAACCTAGAAAGTGGATTACAAAGCAGAGGCCTCATTGTGCGAACAAAGCCCAGATAGTCAAAGCTATGGTTTTTCCAGTAGTCATGTACAGATGTGAGATTTGGACCATAAAGAAGGCTGAGTGCCAAAGAATTGATGCTTTTGAATTGTGGTGCTGGAGTAGACACCTGAATGTCCACTGGACTGCAAGGAGATTAAACCAGTCAGTCCTAAAGAAATCAACTATAAAAATTCAATGGAAGAACTGATGCTGAAGCTGAAGCATCAATATTTTGGCCACCTGATGTGAAGAGTCAATTCATTTGAAAAGCCCCTGATGCTGGGAAAGGTTGAAGGCAAAAAGAGAAGAGGGCACAGAGGATGAGATGGTTAGCTGACTCAACTGGACATGAATTTGAACAAAGTTTGGGAGAGAGTGGAAAACAGTGGAGCCTGGCAGGCTGCAGTCCATGGGGTTGCAAGAGGTGGACAAGACTTAGTGACTTCATTTTTCAATTCAGTACTATGTAGAATATGAATAGCACAGTTCATTCCATTTCCAAGTCAAGAAACAACAAACTTTGTGTTCTTGAGAGACGTTTTTAGAGGGAGTTGCCTTATGTCCAAATAATACCTCTCTGTTTCAGAAGCAAAACATTATAGGTACCAACTTTCACACTGAAGGTAATAAAAAACAAGCAAATTTCAGAACATCTCAAGAATGAAAACAGTAGTTCTGCTATATACCCCATGGCCTATAAATAACAGTGTCTTTTTGCTGTTGTTCATTTGCTGAGTCATGCCCGACTCCCTGCAAACCCATGGACTGCAGCATACCAGGCTTCCCTGTCTTAAACTTAAAATTTACTAAGAAGGTAGATCTTGTGTTATGTGTTCTTACTATTTACACACAAAAAATAATAATAAGAAGAAAAAACTGTGGGAAGTGATGGGTAATTTTATAGCCTTGAAGGTGGTGATAGTTTCATTAGTATGTACTTATCTTCAAAGCCATGGAGTTGTGTACATTAAATGTACATTTGCTTTTTACATGTCAATCATACCTGAAAATTGCTTTAAAAAAAGAAAATAAAATTGCAGTGACTTCAAGTGGTAAGGAAACCGAAAACTCTTAGTGACTTTGACTAAAGTGATTAATGCTGCAATTTTTTTGCCCATTCAGATTGACCATACTTTTTCTGCTGACAGAGTTCCTTCCTGAGTAGTGGCTATTGCCTGGGGCATGACAGGTACTCAATCTATTACTTTTTAGATAAAAGAATGAATGAATGATGAAGGAAGGAAAGAATTGTGATACTGGAGCAGACTCTAGGAAGAAAGTCTTCCTTTCTCAAGACTTCCTTGAGAGTCTCTTGGACTGCAAGGGGATCAAGGGTAGGAAGGAAATAACTGACTAACAAATTCTAGGAATCACAAGCAAAGACCACGTTTGCTGGTTATAAGCATTTGAAATCCCATTCTGTCTATTGCTAACTCTATGACCATGGCCAAGCTAGTAAACCTCTCTATACCTCAGTTTCCCTCTGCTTATAAGAGGCTGTTGTGAAAAATACATGCTACATTATGGAACAGCACTTTTAAAAGAACATGGAGCATAGTAAATGCCAAATAAATGCTAGTTATCAAGATTAGTATTAAGCTCTTATCCAGATAATTCAATACAAAAATCATTGAAACCTATGAAATTAAGCCAGTGAGACTACAGATAACTTGTTTGGAGTCCAGGGATATGGGCACAATGAACTTTGAAGTTCAACCTCCAAAGCTTGCACATGTCTTTGAAATTACTATTCTGTTGAAACGGTATAGCTTGATCCTTCCTAAACACTTCTCATGAAAGTATTGGAGACATTGGCTGTCTGTGATAAAGACTCAAGATCCTGGTTTACAAGGGCAAACATATCACTAGATATCCTTCTTGAGAGTTATCTTCTATTGATTTTCAATATATTATTATCCTGTAGACTCGATATAAAACAGCAAATGGAGATGAAACTGTTTTATTACATGCAATCCTCCCAGTATACTGCTTATAATTGCCTACATTTTGCTTTGCCTGCATGTGTGTGTGCACTAAGTTGCTTCAGTCATGTCTGAATCTTTGTGACCCTATGGACTATGGCCTCCCAGGCTCCTCTATCCACGGGATTCTCCAGAAAAGAATACTGGAGTAGGTTTCCATTTTTTTCCTCCAGGGTATATATCTTCCTGACCCAGGGATCGAACTCACGTTTCCTGCGTTGGCAGTCTGGTTCTTTACCACTAGTACCCTCTGGGAAGCCCAGGAGTTTATTATATAACCACATGGCTCAGAAAGGGTGGTTGTGTGTTGGAGTCAACCACTGTCTAAGACTCCTAAAGCATGCAAGCAGCTGGTAAATAAAATAGTAGTAAATCTTTCTGAAAGGAGAAGAGGAAGGATCCATTTATATATGTGACAGAACTCAAATTATGAATCCTTGGAAGTCAAGGACTGTGTCTACGCTGGCTGAACAAAGGAACACAGTGGCATAGAAATGTGCGTATCAATAAAGCAGACAGCATCACTCCCTTTGCTATGCAAAGCCCACCTCTCTACCAGTCTCGATTCAGTAGTCTCTCTGGTTGATGGAAGCTGGATTATATTGGAAGAACAACATATAATATCTGTGCCTATGGAAACTGGTGAAAACTTAGATTTCTGCTTTTAAAATATCAGCAAATCAGATCCAATTATACCTGTGCTTCTGATATCTCTTACAACAAAACCTGCTCTCTCTTCTTTTCTATTTTTACCAAGGTGACTGCCGCAGACTGAACTGTGCCTTCTCCTTCCAAATTCTTACGCTGAAGTTCTAACCCCTAGCCTGACTGCATTTGGAGGTAGGGTCTTTAGGAGGTAATAAATAGGGCTTTCATCACTTCATGGGAAATAGATGGGGAAACAGTGGACACAGTGTCAGACTTTATTTTTTGGGGCTCCAAAATCACTGCAGATGGTGATTGCAGCCATGAAATTAAAAGACGCTTACTCCTTGGAAGGAAAGTTATGACCAACCTAGATAGCATATTCAAAAGCAGAGACATTACTTTGCTGACTAAGGTCTGTCTAGTCAAGGCTATGGTTTTTCCNTGCAGTCCAAGGGACTCTCAAGAGTCTTCTACAACACCACAGTTCAAAAGCATCAATTCTTCAGCACTCAAGCTTTCTTTATAGTCCAACTCTCACATCCATACATGACTACTGGAAGATAGAGGTAGGAAATACATAAGAAGAGCCTGGAGATTTTTGTAGTTCTAGAAAATGGAAAAGTACTTAAAACAGTAGGGGTATGCAACAAGACTGAGGAACTAGATAAAAGAATTACCAGTGACCAAAGATGGAACAATTTTAAGCAGCAAAAATCAAAATAAGAAATAGTATTGAATTATAACCCCAATATAAAATATCCATGAGTCCATAGAAGTCTAAAATAATTAAATACTTAAGTGAATGAGGGAGATGAAACAAATATTTTGTGCAAATACAATACTGTAAAGTAAAAAATAATTAGTTAATTAAAGTTAAAAAAATTCTAAGTAAATAAAGTAGATGCTCTTGCCTAAAGGTAATGGGACTCCTTATTCCTTAAGTACTTACTGCACATAATGATTTCCTTGCAAAGAAATTATTAAACAGTCAAATGGAAAGGGAAAATAAGAGTAACTTTAGAGTGGAAAATTTGACAAATACCACCCCAGTGAGCAAAGATAACATGAATAGTGATAAGTCATGCTCACAGTTTGTTCTCTTGATGTGATGTGATAAAATTTGCACACTGAGGTCCTCCCCCAAACTTACACCTCAATTTATTCATGAGAAAAATGTCAGACAAATCCCAGTGAGGGGTGTTCTAAAATATACCTATTNTCATGCTCACAGTTTGTTCTCTTGATGTGATGTGATAAAATTTGCACACTGAGGTCCTCCCCCAAACTTACACCTCAATTTATTCATGAGAAAAATGTCAGACAAATCCCAGTGAGGGGTGTTCTAAAATATACCTATTTAGTACTCTTGCCTGGAAAATCCCATGGATGGAGGAGCCTGGTAGGCTGCAGTCCATGGGGCTGCTAAGAGTTGGACCCGACTGAGTGACTTCACTTTCACTTTTCACTTTCATGCATTGGAGAAGGAAATGGCACCCCATTCCAGGGTTCTTACCTGGAGAATCCCAGGGACAGAGGAGCCTGGTGGGCTGCCGTCTATGAGGTCGCACAGAGTCAGACATGACTGAAGTGACTTAGCAGCAGCAGCAGCATTTTTCAAAACTATCAAGATCATCAAACACAAGGAAAGTCTGAAATAGACAAGGGGATCCTAAGGAGACATGACATTTGGTATGTCATGTGGTAACCTGGGGGGATCCTGGAATATAAAAAAGACATAGGAAAAAAATTTACAGGAGGATGGATAAACTATGGATTTAGTTACTAAAAGTATATTGATGTTAGTTTATTAATTATAACTAATGTGCAATACTAACATAAAATTCATTGAAAAGGAACTGAGTGCAGAGGATATAAAACACTATAGTATTGTGAAACTTTTTCTGTAAATGTATATTGTTCTAAAAAATAAAATACATTAAAAAAATTAAAATTAGTGTGTAAAAGTCTACAAAATCGAAGTTTAATATGTTTCTGATTTTTTAACTTCNAGTGCAGAGGATATAAAACACTATAGTATTGTGAAACTTTTTCTGTAAATGTATATTGTTCTAAAAAATAAAATACATTAAAAAAATTAAAATTAGTGTGTAAAAGTCTACAAAATCGAAGTTTAATATGTTTCTGATTTTTTAACTTCTTTTTGAAATAGGAGGAAAATTGATTTACAATGTTTTATTGGTTTCTATCATACAACAATGTGAATCAGTCTTAAGTGTACATATGGCCCCTCCCTCCCTAACCTTCCCCTCACACCATCCCGCCCCTCTAGGTTGTCACAGAGAACCTAGTTGTGTGCTTCTGATTTTGATTGACTTAAATTCATAGAGCAATTAAGGGAGAAAAGAAATCATCATAATGCTTAGATTTTTCAGTTTAAGAACATAGTTTATTTATCAAGTTGTCTTTTTCAACTTTTCTGACTAGTATTTTACAATTTTCAGCATATAAATAGTGTACATGCTTTGGTACATTTATACTATCAACTTAATGTTTTTGATACTACTGCAAATGGTACTTTTTGTTTATCTCAATTTTCAATAATTTAATTTTAGTATATGGAAATATAACTGATTTTGATATGCTGTTCTATCTGAAACCATGTTTAACTTACTGATTAGTTTTAGAGGATTTTGGAGATACTTTGGAATTTTCTATGCAGACAATTATGTCATTTTGTAAATAAACATAGTTTTATTTTCTCTTTCCAATCTATATGACTTTTTACAATAGAGAAGAAGAGTCAACAGATGTAGCAAACAAATTTATGGTTATCACCTAGAAGCAAATTAAAAAGCAGAGACATTGCCTTGCTGACAAAGATCCCTATATCAAAATTATGATTTTTCCAGTAGTCATGTATGGATGTGAGAGTTGGACTATAAATAAGGCTGAGCATTGAAGAATTTATGCTTTTGAACTGTGGTGTTGGAGAAGACTCTTGAGAGTCCCTTGGGCTGCAAGGAGATCCAACCAGTCCATCCTAAAGGAGATCAGTCCTGGGTGTTCATTGGAAGGACTGATGTTGAAGCTGAAGCAAAGAACTGACTCATTTGAAAAGACCCTGATTTTGAGAAAGATTAAAGGCAGAAGAAGAAGGGGTTATCACAGGATGAGATGGTTGGACGGCATCACTGACTTGATGCGCATGAGTTTAAACAAGCTCCAGGAGATGGTGAAGGACTGGGAGAACTGGTGTGCTACAGTCCACGGGATCTCAAAGAGTCAGACACAACTGAGCAACTGAACTGAACAACAGCAACAGAGGTTAAGGGGGAGGGATAAACTATGAGATTAGCCTTGACGTATACATATTACTACATATAAAATAGATAATTAATAAGAATCTGCTGTAGAGCACAGGAAACTCTACTCAATATTCTGTAATGGCCCATATGGGAAAAGAAAATAAACAGAGTAGATACAGGTATGTGTATAACTGAACCACTTTGCTGTACACCTGAATCTAACACATGTTGTAAATCGACTAGAATCCAATTTAGAAAAAAAATTTTTTAAGAAAAAAAATGTCTTTTTCAATATGTATCTTTCTTAAATATTTGCTTTTTCTCCTAAAACAAAACAAAACAATATATGTCCTCCGAAATATATGTTAATGAAGTAAGGGCTTGTTTACCTCACAATGCCTTTTCATAGCATAGTAGACTTCAAAGTGCACAGTCAGTGTTCAGTGAAGACTGTGGAGTCAATGATACCTGTCTATCTTCCACATGATATACTATGAATATATGTTAATTTCTGATTTATGAGAATATTTTAAATAAACAAATACAAAATTGATATCACTGAATCTCACAGTCTCAATACACAAATATTTTAAAAATTTTAGATGAATTTGCAGATGACTAATACCAAATATGGGATGACTATGGGCTTCCCTCATAGTTCAGTTGGTAAAGAATCTGCATGCAGTGCAGGACACCCTGATTCAATTCCTGGGTTGGGATCCAATGGAGAAAGGATAGGCTACCCACTCCTGTATTTTTGTGCTCCCCTTGTGGCTCAGCTGGTAAAGAATCTGCCTGCAATGCAGGAGACCTGCATTCGATCCCTGGGTTGGGAAGATCTCCTACGAAAGTGAATTCTCCAGTGTTCTGGCCTGGAGAATTCCCTGGCCTGTATAGTCCATGGGATCCCAAAGAGTCAGACGTGACTAAGCGACTTTCACTTTCACTCACTTTCACTTTCAATACAAAATAAATTACTGAGGAAATTGAAAGTACTAGTAAATAAAGGAATAAAAACCCGTATTTTTCCTGAAAAATATTTTTATGACCTGTAAACATTGCCAGAACTTTGTTTTTCATAGGTTCTTATTGATTCTTGGGTTAAAATGTTTTAATATTTTACCATTTAGTTACTTTGTAATTTGAGAAATTTGAATTTGAATAATCATTAAATAATTATAAAATGGATAAATATACAACCATTTAATTTTCAATAAATATTCTCCCTCATAAAATGCCAAATTATAGAGTAAATGCTGTAATAGATAAAAATAACTTCCAGACAAACTGGTTTCATTTAGCTTTATTCACCATCAACTACTTGTACTATATGTACAAAAAAAAAAAACAAATTTGTGAATGCAAAGCTGGATTTATTTTAATAGAAAGATAATCATAGTACCAAACCATTTAAACTTTCATATTGCATTGAACTCAAAGATGAAAGAATTTGAACACTGGAAAATTTATTGTTAATCAGGCTGGTAATACCAATAGCTGTGGAGAAACCACCCACACACACACAAAATTTAACATCAAAAAATGAATTAAATATTTCCCAAAACATCTGGAGACATAAAGATTATATTCTGCACGATATACTTTTGACCGACTTTCATTCTTGTCTTCACCTGTAGTTAACATTAATATTAGATAATTAACATGTACCCCAAGGTAAATTATTTCCTGCAACAATCCAGAGCCCTCCAAAATTTCTACATAGCTTACCTATAGAAAGTTCTCCTGTATCCATCTTTGTTCAACAATGTGACAGCAGAATTACATACCCACACTGCCTGATAACACCTGTGTCTGTTCCTTGAGATTTCACCAATTGGAGGATAAGCTTGATCAGAACACAGCTGGGACAAGCTCTCTCAGCTGACCTTTCACCTCTGCTTTTAGAATGGGAGGTCCGTGTTGATATTTATGACTGGCTCCAGAGACATGATGTCAGAAAAAGATAAGCGAAAAGCGAAATCGCTCAGTCGTGTCTAATTCTTAGCGACTCCATGGACTGTAAACTACAAGGTTCCTCTGTCCATGGGATTCTCCAGGCAAGAATATTGGAATGGGTTGCCGTTTTCTTCTCCAGGGGATCTTCCCAACCCAGGGATCGAACCGGGTCTCCAGTGTTGCAAGCCATGATTTTACCATCTGAGCCCCAGGGAAGCTCAGAGAAAGATAGCCAATGATCAAATAACATTTAATATTCCCACTCAGAAAGTTTCTGCTGGTTTCAGTATCTCATTTACTTCAAACTCTGTCGGACAAAAATCATAGAGAACTAAAATGCCAAATTTTATCATCATCTTGTAGATCAAACCAAACATGAACTTTAGTGGCCAATATAAATTTGAAAAATCAAAGCCTCTTCAGACTCATGAGGGTACAAAATGGTTAATAATTAAATCCAAAAACTCTAAAAAAATAGATTAATGATTTATAGATAAAAATTAAAAAATATCAAAATGTACATAAATATCACCCTATATGTTTAAGCACATACTGAGAATAGCCAAACTGATTGATGCAATATAGTAAATATATACAATATTGGGTTGACTGATTTGAATAATGGCAGATTTCTATGTCTTTTTTGTGTTCTCTTTAAATTTTCTGAAGAAAGAGACATTGGCTTAAAAAATGGCAGCTATAATTGAAAAGCTTAAGATGTTGAATGGTTTGAAAGTTTCCCATTAAAAGCATCAGAATCAAAATGATCTGTTCCACTAGATATCCTTGACTGAAGACCAGTCCTCCTCTATCAGGGATGGCTGTCCTCTTCAACCAAGTGTGCAGCTTTGAGAGGGACACATATGGAATGATGAGGGAGGAGAGGGACACCCACATAGCCAGCCAGATCAGCTGAATCATCCCCAGAGATCAATGAGGTGACAGATGTCAAAACCAGATCGCCCTCACATACTCCACATATTTTCTGACTTTCTCTTTAAAGTCATCATTTACTGATTGATTCATAGTATCATGTTTGTAGTATCCATGTAATTATCTTTTTTTTTCCTTTTTATTTCTGTGGTTGATTTCTAGTTACATACAGTTGTAGTCAGAAAAGATGTTTAAAATAATTTCTATCCATTACATTTCTTGAGCCTGGTTGTGTGTCCTGGAATGTGATCTATCCTTGAGAATGTTTCACGTGAACTTAAAAAGAATGTGTGTTCTGGGGTTGTTGTATGCAAAAAGTCCTGCATACATCAATTAAGTTCAACTGTTCTGTTGTGTCACTAAGAATCTTGGTTACCTTATTGATTTTATACTGGGAGATCTGTCCAGTGATGTCAGTACAGTGTTAAATAAATAAATGAAGAAAAAAAAAAGATCTCCTACTATTATTGTATTCCCTTTAATTTCTCTTTTTATATCATTAGTGTTTGTTTCATGCATTTAGGTGTTGTTATTTCCTATACCAGGGGAACTTCCAGGCCCAGAGATTGAATTCATGCTTCTTGTGTCTCTTGCATTGATAGGCAGATTCTTTAGACCAGTACCGCTTCAGTTCAGTTTAGTTCAGCGGCTCATTCATGTCCGACTCTTTGCAACCCCATGAATCGTAGCACACCAGGCCTCCCTGTCCATCACCAACTCCCTGAGTTCACTCAGACTCACGTCCATTGAGTTGGTGATGCCATCCAGCCATCTCATCCTCTGTCATCCCCTTCTTCTCTTGCCCCCAATCCCTCCCAGCATCAGAGTTTTTTCCAATGAGTCAACTCTTCGCATGAGGTGGCCAAAGTACTGGAGTTTCAGCTTTAGCATCATTCCTTCCAAAGAAATCCCAGGGCTGATCTCCTTTAGGATGGACTGGTTGGATCTCTTTGCAGTCCAAGGGACTCTCAAGAGTCTTCTCCAACACCACAGTTCAAAAGCATCAATTGTTCAGCGCTCAGCCTTCTTCACAATACAACTCTCACATCCATACATGACCACTGGAAAAACCATAGCCTTGACTAGATGGACCTAGGAAGCCATTAATATATTGGGGTCATATATTAGAAAATGTAATATCTTCTTCATGTATTGATCTCTTTATCATTACACAATGTTCTTCTTTATGTTTCATTATGAAATTTCCTTTAAAGACTATTTTGTCTTATAAAAGCATTGTTACGTGTCCTTTCTTGTAATTTTCCTTTGAATTTTCTATTTATCTTGTGGTTTAAGTCCTCTTCATCTCTTTGCCATTGTTTGATTAGGTAATATTTTAAAAATTTATCTTTTCTTGAACTGTATATTAGTACTTGAATCTATGTTGTTACATCAAATATTCCTAGTAAAATCCAACTAGTCATGATTGGAGGATGAATTCATAAATGACACAATGACTATTTAATATTTCAACCTTTGTCATGGAGGTATATTTTATTAATATGATGTTCTTATTTTGTTCTTTCGAGGACATGTGTTTTGTCACAGAAAGTCTGAAGATTAAATTTTTTATTTAATAAGAATAAAACTGAATATAATAACTAGGGCAGAGAAAATAAATGGTATTTTGAAAATGATGATCTTTGTTCCAGATACAGTATGGTTGGAAATGTAGCAATTCTGCGGAATAATTAGTGAAAAATATCCTTAAATACCTGTTGAAAATGGGATTATGATTTTTAGAACTTTTTCTATGACAATAGAAATGACTTAACAATGGATGTGAAGGAAAGATATATTCACTGCCAAGATTTAGCAATCTAGTTTTAAAAGTAAAACTTGAGGTATTCTAAGTTTGCAGTGTATGTGACTAAGATGGAAACAAGATACCTGCATAGGTGATTAAACCTCCACTTCCTCAGATCTTATAGAATATGATAACCATTTTTAAGAGGCATTTAAAAATGGAAAATATAAATAACACACTTAGATCCATTTGTGCTTTTAAATGCAGCCCAAAGTCTCCTATTTTCTGGAGGTGTGTGATGAGCTAAACTCTCCTCAAATAGCCTAAGTGTGAGAATTTCCTGTTTAAACTTGAGGTGACACATTGATGACAAATCAACTTTTTCCATTCTTGCTTCACTCTGAGGCTTCACAGGGCACTCTGTGAAAGTCACAGACATTGCTTATTCTTGTCCTGGATTTATGTTTTTTAATTTCTGCTTTTATTATCCAGCTATAGCAGTCCTCTTTTATGAGAGTATCCTGACCTCCCTACCAAACGTTGCATGTCTTTCTGGCCAACAGAAGGTATGTGTCTCTCCTCTCCTGTCTCTCTATTAGACCATCTCACTTAGTGGGAACTAACAAATATTGAATGTGATACAACTGAAGTACAGTTTATATATGGCAAAATCAAATTAGAACATTATTTTTAAAAAAATAACTTAGGGTAAAAAGCAATCATAAAATATCAAATATGATGGACCATTTCTCCAAGTATTCAAATTGTCTGTAGAATGTTAGTCAAGTGCATACACACAGGCATGAATGGGTTTGTATATAATATTAAGTAAAACCCAAAGACCTCATGGCAGGGAACAATTAGTTTGAGATTTTATGATCAGTAGAAGGTAAGTTTTTTGTAATATGTTAATATATTTTTGCTCAAACTTTATAAATATGTTCTTGGAAAGCAATTCATTGTATAGCAAAGGAAAACATAATTCCTCATACATATATTAGAATGAATACAAAAATCCAAATTTTTAATAAAAATCAGGTTGAGGTAACTTCCTAAATGCTAAGTTAAACTTAATTGTAAGCAATGGAAGTATTTTTTTTTAATCAAACATAGCATAAATGATATGCTAAACTAATTAAAGACACTAACTGATATAAATCAGAAATAATACCATAGAAATGATGGCCAAAATAATAATTAAAACTGATAATAATTGAGAACTTACAAGTGCGCAGTTTAGTGCTCAGGTTACGTGCATTATATATTACATAACCTTATTTCCATTTTAGATTATAATATGATACTAGATACTAAATAACTTTTTGAAGATCACATTTTGTAAATTTAAAAGCTGTAATTCATTTCCAGATATTTCTGACTACTGCATCAACTGTCTGAATTATTGTTATGTTATCTGGATTTTTTCATAAATAATCACCACCACTTATACAACTAAAATGACGTTTACTAACTTTAACATCTATAGGATCTTTCTGGAATTTTGAACCAACAGTGTCTTCCATAAATGATGTATACCTGTTTTTCATTTTGTAGGTTCAAATAATAGCCATTAAATCACTTATCAACAATTTTTGTAAAATAAGTATGTTTTAGTCTTTTTCTGTTGTTTTATTTTTCTTATCGTTTAGTTTATATGTGATTAGTGTGTCATGTGACATTTTACAATATATGAAACATTTCCTCAGTTTTTAATGATTTCTCAGAACTGCTCAACCATTCAAAATAAAGACCATTTGGTACCCCTTTTCACTGATCAAAGTAAGTCGCCAAATAATATAATATAGTGCAGGAGATTGTTGTGTATGCCAACATTACTCTCTCCTCATCTTTAAAGAATTTAGTCTTTAAATCATTATTAAGTTTCAAAATTATTATAAATATAGGTGAATCTCTCTTGTTAATAAAACATTTTAATTTTAATACAAGCACTATGATGATTTAAAATATTTCTGTGGAATCTGACTTCAGTGAGGATATTATTAGCCATGAACTTCTTTATTGCTCCCTAATTTATTGCTTCTCATTGTTTCAACCAATAATATATTGTCAAATACAGAATACTTTTTTAAAAAAAGTATTCTTTCATGAAAGCCTTGTTTAAAGTACTGAGGAATTTAGAAGCAGGCTTTACATTTGTTCAGCTGCAAAGTGAACACTAAACTCTTTGCCCCACCCATCTTATTATACTAAGGTTCTTATCTCACCTACGCCACTTATTCCGCAGTTCACTTAGAGCATGGTCCTTGACTTCACTCAGCTGCAAAGATGAATAACCAAGGAGTAATCTATGTAGAACCGAAGGCAGTCAAGAGCTCAAAGAGACAGCAAATGAAACCTAAGATTTCTAAAAGTTCCAGTTCAATAACTGAGCAGGAATTAACATATGCAGAACTAGATCTTCAAAATGTTCCTCAGAATCTTCATGAGAATGACAAGAACTACCACTCCAAAGGTGAAACACTTACTAGTCACACAATGAAACTGTTCTAGGATGTGCAGTTGGGGTGCAGAGGTGTGGAGGAAGAGCAGGGGAAAAGCTCGCATATTTTTCATTTTGAGAAAGGGAGCTTAAAGTTGCTTACAATATTCTAATGTGAAATCGGAAGGTTACTTTTATTCTGGCATTGCTATAATTTGAAGTCTTTGATCAACAATTCATTCACCATTATATTCGCTGAAAATGAAACATATATTAGAGAAAGACTACAGTGGTAGAAATGGGTTGGGATCCAGGTTTATATCCATAAATTCCTGTTCACGTTGGTTCTCACATGAATGTAAAATCTGACCAACTGTCCGCATCGCTCCTTCACTCCTTTCTCACTGTTTCCTTTTCTCTCCCTGCAGGTTCACCATCACCTTCAGAGAAGCTCATTGCTGGGATCCTGGGAATCATCTGCCTTGTCTTGATGTCCACTGTGGTGACAATGATCGTTATTACTCCCTGTAAGTATATTTTTTAAAAACTATAAGGGAACTTTTCACTTTAATGATGGTCAGTCCTCTAAACATTTTCACAATATTATAGAATGTGCCTATCGTTAAAAATACATGCAATTAGACTAAATGCAGAATGTTATTTGGAATTTGTGAAATACATACAACACAAGATAATTACAGAGAGTATGTATATGGATATTCTGATTTCATAATTCAAAAGCATGATTTAGGAGACTGAAAGATCTTACTGAGAAACACAAATTAATTTTTGAGATTGGTAAGAGGTGGTAAAATCTGCTCCTTTAGGTTTTTAAAATATTTTTCCACCAAATATTCATTACCCGATTAATTTTTCTTGGTAAAATCAGCTTTATTCCAGACTACTGTAATCCTAAACAATAAACTGAATTTCAAACTCACAAAATGAAGTGATTATGATTTATTTAGAGCAATGTCAATTTTTATAATGATTAATTTTGTAGCTACTGTAATACGGGAACAGAATAACTCCTCTCCGATAGCAGGACTCCAGAAAGGTACATAATGATTTTAAAGCTCTGATATAAATACAATTTGTATTATGTCTCTATCTTAGGCTAGTGAAAATAAGAAAAGATTTAGGGGTAGAAGATAAATTACAAAATCAGGCAACAAACGTGTAAATAATGATTATGAGAGAGTGCTTTTCCCTTTGCAACAATATGATCACCATATCCAATGTTGGCAATTGACTCCAATTTTTGCCTGCTGTAATATGGTAAAAGACAAATAATTTTGCTACTCTAAAATAGAAGTTTCATTTGTTGATTTTTAAGGCATGTAAAGAGGAGATATTTTTATATGTTTGCTTTATAGAGAGACATAAATTGGGGTATTAGAGACTGATGCTGTGAATGTATGAGTGAGATTTGTTTTATATGTACCAGCCTTGAGGGCACATAGCTATGTTTTATTTAATATAAATTTAAATGTTTTTTATATATGTATATATACATACATGTTTATATCTATGCATATATGTAAGTTAATTTTTGTTTTTTTAAAAGTCAAATTGCCTTTGAATAGTAATTCATAATCTTTCTCCAGAATTTCATTGTGGTTGTTATCCAAAAGAGTGGTTTACATATTCCAAGAATTGCTATTCTATTAGTTTGGAAAAAGAAACATTGAATGGAAGTTTGATGTCCTGCACTACTAAGAATTCTACTCTGCTTTACATAGATAGTGAAGAGGAAATGGTAAGATATTAAGTGTTTCCAACACTTTATTAAAGGCTTGATTCAGTCAATATTATATTTGTTAGAATTCACATGTGTTTTTGTACATATTTGTAGTTTGCTTATTTTAAGATCTGTTAATATTCCATTAAACAGTGGAATACGACTTTATGATACCTTATTTTCATTTTAAAACCATTAATGCACGTTTGGTAATTTCCAGTTCTTCTGCTCCTTGTTAGCAGGTGTTCTGATGGATCACCTTATAAGGCTCACCTGTGTCACCTACAGGATTCTCTCAGCACAGGAGGAATGGTTTACCTGTGACACCTCCAGCAGTTAGGTTAGGTATTGGGTGTTAGGAAGTAAGAGGCCTAGGGCACTTTCATCTGATGGTGGGGAGGATACAATTCAGTTCAGTCGCTCAGTCGTGTCTGACTCTTTGCAATCCCATGAACCTCAGCATGCCAAGCCTCCTTGTCCATCACCAACTCCCGGAGTCCACCCAAACCCATGTCCGTTGTGTCGGTGATGCCATCCAGCCACCTCATCCTCTGTCATCCCCTATACAAGATGCCATAATTATTGTTCTTGCACCTCCCACCTTGTTCTCTCATCATGGAGAAGAGATTAGAGATTACAGAGGATTAGGGCTGCTGGATAGTCTCAAACGTCTTCACTTTTCTCTTCCCACCATGCAGGGTTCTCCTTTCTTGTGTCTTTCATTAGTTCCCGTGTCTACAGTTCAACTGAGTAGGGAGTAACAGAGAGAAATGGTCCTCCGACCCCTTGTCTCGTCCACTGGATTCCACAGAAATAGATTGCTTTGGGGTTTATCTAGTCAAAGAATGGTGTCAGACTCAGAAAACCAAATATTTGGCTCTCATGTCACTTATTTTCTCAATTTCATTTCCTTAATTTTTTTCTAAAACTGAAATTCTGAGGAACATATAGAAGAGAAATTCAATGATATACTCACAGTATCCAGAAAAAAGAACATCACAGAATCTTAAAACTTATTTAAAGCTTTGTTTTGTTAGTTTTGGCATGAGTAAAAAATAAATTACATAAGTCAGAATTTTCCTTACTGCATACGTACCCAATTACTCCACCTTCTCATCCCTCAGGCTTAATGTTAGATACAATTCATAGTTGTCAATATCCCCAAATTGGTATACTAAGTGTCTTCTTTTGTGGGGTCTGTTCAACTAATCCATGTCTTTGTAAATACTCGCTTTATTAAATGGTCCTCAAAAAAAAAAAAAAAAAGGATTTTCCTTATTAACATTAGAAAACAGTGAAACTGATAAGTATAAATGTTTGAATTAATTTTGAATCAAAAGTACAGACATGGTTAATATTTATGGCAACATTAAAAATTCCAGCTTGCAACTTTTATGATTTTAGTATTACATTTAGGATTTAGCATGCTTATTCTATTCAAAGAACTAAGTTCAGTTCAGTTCAGTCACTCAGTCATGTCCAATTCTGAAACCCCATGGACCGCAGCACGCCAGGCTTCCCTGTCCATCACAAACTCTCGGAGATTGCTCAAACTCACGTCCATTGAGTCTACCATCCAATCATCTCACCCTCTGTTGTCCCCTTCTCCTCCTGCCGTCAATCTTTCTCAGCATCAGGTCTTTTCCAATGAGTCAGTTCTTCACAGCAGGTGACCAAAGTATTGGAGTTTCAGCTTCAGCATCAGTCTTTCCAATGAATACTCAGGACTGATTTCCTTTAGGATTGACTGGTTTGTTCTTCTTGCAGTCCAAGGGACTCTCAAGAGTCTTCTCCAACACCACAGATCAAAAGCATCAGTTCTTCAGCGCTCAGCTTTCCTTATGGTTCAACTCTCACATCCATACATGACTACTGGAAAAATCATAGCTTTGACTAGATGGACCTTTGTCAGCAATGTCTCTGCTTTTAATATGCTGTCTAGGGTGGTCATAGCTTTTCTTCCAAGGAGCAAGCGTCTTTTAATTTCAGGGCTACAGTCACCATCTGCAGTGATTTTGGAGGCCGAGAATATAAAATCTGTAACTGTTTCCATTGTTTCCCCATCTATTTACCATGAAGTGATAGGACCAGATGCCATGATCTTAGTTTTTCAAATGTTGATTTTCAAGACAGCTTTTTCACTCTCCTCTTTCACTTTCATCAAGAGGCTATTCAGTTCCTCTTCGCTTTCTGCCATAAGGATGGTGTCATCTGCATATATGAGGTTATTGAGATTTCTCCTGGCAATCTTGATTCCATCTTGTGCTTCATCCAGCTTGCCATTTCATATGATGTACTCTGCATATAAGTTAAATAAGCAGGGTGACAATATACAGCCTTGATGTACTCCTTTCCCAATTTGAAACCAGTCTATTTTTCCACGTCTGATTCTAACTGTTGCTTCTTGACCTGCATACAGATTTCTTAGGAGGCAGGTAAGGCAGTTAAGAAATACCAATTTCTTTGGTATTCCAATCTCTTTAATAATTTTCCACAGTTGTGATCCATACAGTCCAAGGCTTTGGTGTAGTCAACTTTTGTGTATTATAGTGTTAGATGTAAAATCTAACACTCATTTTGTTCAAAGAGCTAAAGATCCTATGAAAGAATGCATCCTTTGACTTGCCTTTAAAAAATTAATAAAAATCTTTCATGATGATATTTAAGTGAAAATTCTTTATTTTGGGCTAGAAATTTCTGATGTCCCTGCCAACTATATCATGGATTCCAGTCTTTCGTGAAGGTCGTGGTCATCCATGGATGTGGCAAAATGGTTCAATTTTCAAACTAAAGTAAGTTTTTTGAATGAATGCTATATAGAGGAGGAAAAATACAAAAATGAAATATTAATAATATGAACACATTTGTTTTCATTGAATTATAGAAAGCTGAAGAAGATGTTGAAGGTTAATAAAATGTTGATATAAATGTTCAAAAATAGATTACTCTGTAGCTCATTTTCCTAATAACAAACTCTTACTGAAATTTTATTAAAAACACCATTACCCATTTTCAAAATGTCTTTTATTACAGTTACATAGAAATACTATTGTTTCATGAGTTGTCTTCATAGAATATAACAGAATTATGCATTTTTTTCATAACAGGATAACAGACCATACACCTGGTGAACGTAACTGTGCTGTACTATCCTCAAGGGGCATAAAAGCAGAAGGCTGTCAGATTCCAAATAGATATAATTGCAAGCATAAGCTTGAGAATTAAAAAGTGAGTTTGGATGCTGTTGAGTAATTTTATCTTTTATGAAAAGGAAATAATGTTATGATTACATAAATTTTGAAATGAATTATGTTATTTGTTCTAATAAGGTTTCAAAAACCATTGAAAGAAAACATGAAAATTCTGTAAATTCCATCAATAAAAATTTCTTCAATAAATTCCTTCAATAAAAATTCAAAATAAAAATTCAAAAAAATTCCTTCAATAAAAAAATTAATTTTAAAAAACTGTTTAAATATAATATGCATACCAAAAAGTATAGATATCACTTCTTTTGTGTCTGGCCTTTTTTGCTCAACAATATGTTTATGACATTCAAACCTTCTAAAATGTCACATGTTTTCTGAGTCTGTTTACATGAAATATAAAAAAATTTGATATTTGAGAACAAAGACCAAAAGTAGTTTAGCAATTACCAAGAGCAATGGGGAGATGAGAAAGAAAATGATTGCTACTTGATCAGTGATGAATATTTTCTAGATACTGATAGTGGTGATGGTTGTAAACTGTGAACTAGATTTACACAGTTTAAATGGATGGATGGATTTTATAGTGTGTAAATTGTACCTCAATAAATCTGTTTTTAAAAAAACTTCTTGGAACTGCATTTAATATTTAAAATAATTTGTAAAGAGAGTCATTTTTACAGTATTGGCTGTTCCAGTCAATATGTTTTATCCTTCCATGAGTTAGGTTTTCTTTAGATTTTCCATGTCAGATTTTGTGTTTCTCTATTTTGAGATGTTAAATATACATGGGTGTTTCATAGTCATGATTTTGTAAATGACACTTTTATTTTTCAAATTTTAGTAATTTTTGGTGCAGTAAAGAGTAGTGTATTGAGGTTTACATGTTGGTCTTATAGTCAATAATTGACTTTTTGTATTAATTCCATCATTTCAAATATGTATTCTTATGGATTTTATATGAGATTTGTAGATCTTTATATAAAAGCTGTTCATATCTTTTTCCCAGGTGCAATTTTTTTTTCTTGACTTATTTTCATAGGCTACAATTTAATTTCCAAAGTTGAATAGAAAGTACAGTAAAGATTCTGTATCTCTTCTCAGTCAAGGAAGAGATTTCAATACTTCATCTTTAAATATGAGATTTATCTTAAGGTTTTTTTCATCATATGTTTCTAATGTGAAACCATAATATTCTCATTTTTCAAACAAATTTTATAATTAATTGATGTTGATGTTACATTTGCATTATTTTCCATCAGTTGGAATGGTAAATATTTTCTTTGTATAATGATTATGAAGTAAATTACCTTTATTTCTTCCATTAAACCAATATTAAATCAATCTTGCACTTCTGAAATAAAATCACAATGATCATCTGTGTTGCCCATTTTCTTAAAAGAAATCAGCACATATCCTATATGTAGATTAAGGTATTTTTCTTCATCTATGTTCACAAAGAGCTTTAACTGAGTTTTCAGTTATGTTATATATACTTGACAGGTTGTTATGAAAGCTATTATTAGCAAGTATTTCTCTTTTTCTTTTACCTGAAACTTTGTGAAAGAGTACTGCTACATTTTTAAGTGTTATTATTCACTACCAATGCCATCTGAGCATCTAGAACTATTTTGTAGAAAGGTTTATATAATGAACTTAATGTTTTACAATATATGTTAGGTTTACTCAGGTGTTTTTGTTGTTGTTGTTGCTGTTGTGTTCTAATTTGGTAATTTGTATTTTAGGATTTTTCTATTTTATATGGGCTCTAAAATGTATTCATAATATTGCTTTTTATCTGTTTAATATCTGTAAAAACTATACACTATCCCTTTATTTATTATACATGTAAAAGATTTGATTCCTCTCAAAAAAAGTTTCTTTGCCTCACCTCATGGCTTTTGGGTCTTACTTCTCCAAACAGGTATTGAACTTGGGCCATCAGCAGTGAGAGCATGGAGTCCTTACCACTGAACCACCTGGAATTTCCCCCTTTTCAATTTTTTTCAGCAGTCTTTTATCAATTTTGTTAAATATATTCAGTAAGAATACATTTGGTCTTGTTTCTCCATATTGCAATTTTGTCCTTTGTCTTGATTTTGCACTAATTATTGTTTTCTTCCTTCTACTTCATTTGGTTTTTATTTCACCTAATTTTAGCTTTTTCATTTTTAATTTCTTGTAATGCAAGCTTGGATTTCTACTTTGTTTTGTTTTATTTCATTTGTAAAGTAAGCATGTAAGGCAATCAGTTCTTCACAAGACAAACATTTGGTTTTGTATTTATCTTGTAATTCTTATAAAATTTTTGAACATTCATTGTAGTCATTTCTGTGGTCTACCTGTTATTCAGACGTTTATGACCAAATTTAAAACCATCTAAAGATTTTCAAATTTTTGGTTATTGCCTTGTACTCATGGTAAAGAGAATTCTATTTGGCTAGAGAATTTTCTGTGATGCTAGAAATGTTCCACATCTGTTCAATGGAATATTCCTTATTTTTAACTAATTAAAAGTTAAATTTAAATACCCACCTTTCAGGGTTTCCTTGGTGGCTCAGACAGTAAAGAATCTACCTACAATGTGAGAGACCTGGGTTCGATCTCTGGACTGGGAAGATCCCATAGAGGAGGGCATGGCAACCCACTCTAGTATTCTTGCCTGGAGAATCCCCATGGACAGAGGAGCCTGGCAAGCCACAGTCCATGGGGTCACAGAGAGTCAGACACGACTGACCAGCTAAGCACAGCAGAGCACAGCACCCACCTTTCAAGTGCCCAGTTGTCAACTTGCCTAGAAGCTAATGCAGTGACACCACTACTAGACGCTATATGAATATGCTTGGAAATATGATTTATTGTGTATTTTTGAAGTTTTCTGTTTGTTCTTAGTTTTATAGACCTTTTATATTGCTTTTCTTTTTTTTTTTTTTAAATTTATTTATTTTTAAATTTA
>SJYV01043388.1:433927-464025 GCA_006410875.1 Neotragus pygmaeus | reverse complement strand
GGAAAAAAAAAAAAAAAGTCTTCTTAAATGAGCAATGCAAAGAAATGAGGAAAACAATAGGAAGGAAAAGACTAGAGATATCTTCAAGAAAAGGTCAGTTTTTATTCCAATCCCAAAGAAGGAAATGCCAAAGAATGTTCAAACAACTGTCTGCTGCCTGCTAAGTCACTTCAGTCATATTTGACTCTGCAAACGTATGGACCACAGCCCTCCAGGCTCCTCTGCTCATGGGGATTCTCCAGGCAAGGATACTGGCCCTCCTCCAGGGTATCTCCCCTAACCAGGGATCGACCATGTGTCTCTTATGTTTCCTGCTATGGCAGTCAAGTTCTTTACCACTAATGCCATTTGAGAAGTCCTCAAACTACCGTATCATTGCACTTATATCATATGCTGGTGAAGTTATGCCCAAATCCTTCAAGCGAGGTTTTAGCAGTACATGAACCAAGAACTTCCAGATGTACAAGCTGGGTTTCAAAGAGGCTGAGGAAACAGAAATCAAATTGCCAACATTCATTGGATAATGGAGAAAGCAAGGAAATTCCTAAAAAGCATCTAGTTCGGCTTCATTGACTACATTAAAGCCTTTGACTGTGTGTATCACAGCTTACCTTGGAAAATTCTTAAAAAATGGGAATACCAGACCATCTTACCCGCCTCCTGAGAAACCTGTGTGTGGGTCAAAAAGCAACAGCCAGAAGTGGACATGGAACAATGAACTGGTTCAATATTTGGAAAGGAGTATGTCAAGGCTGTATATTGTCACCTTGCTTATTTAACTTATACACAGAGTACATCTTGTGAAATGCCAGGCTGGATGCATCACAAGATGGAATCAAGATTGCCAGGAGAAATATCAATAACCTCAGAAATGCAGGTGATACCAATCTAATGGCAGAAAGTAGAGAGGAACCAAGAAGCCTCTTGATGAGGAGGAAAGAAGAGAGTGAAAAAGCTGGCTTGAAACTCATTCTTAAAAATACTAAGATCATGGCATCCAGTCCCATCACTTTATGCTAAATAGAAACAGAAAAGTGGAAACAGTGATAGATTTTATTTTTGGGGGGTCCAAAATCACTGCAGACGGTAGCTTCAGCCATGCAATTAAAAGATGCTTGCTATGACAAGTAAAAGAAGCAGAAGATATTAAGAAGAGGTGGCAAGAATACACAGAAGAACTGTACAAAAAAGATCTTTNCCAGATGATACAGAAAAGGTCTTATAAGTATCCTTCCTATACTGGGGGAAAATATTTCAATATTTCATGCTCAAATATGAGGTTTTTTTAAGGTTTTTTCATATACCTTTCTAACATGAAAGCAATTCCATAGTATTCATAATTTTCTTATAGGTTTTGTATGCAATCAGTCATGTTACTATTTTACTATTTTTCTTTCAATGAAATGAGAAAAATTTTAAATGTTTTTGAAATATCTCTTTCCTTCAAGTGTTGACCAATTATGCATTCCTGAAATGAAACCACAAAAATCATTCTGCATTTTCTTCCTTTGAAAAATCACTGCATATATCATATCTAAATTAAGATGATTTTCTTCATTCATTATCACAAAGAGTTTGGACTGAGTCCATTAATATTATGTAACTTGACAGGTTTTATTATCAAGGCTCTATGGAAGCCTTTGTTTTATGGTGAAAGACTTGGCATAGTTTTAAGTGTTATTATTCACTACTGTTACCACTAGGGCTCCTAGAATTTTTTGTAGGAAGGTTTATACAGTGAACTTAATATATTTAATACATGTTAAGCTTATACAGGTTTATAGTTGTTGTACTACATTTGGTAATTTGCATTTTCTAGACATTCTATTTCATATGGATTGTAAAAAGTTTTTATAATACAGTTCTATTGTCTGTTTAACAACCATAAAAACCATAATGGTTTTTTCATGTTTCAGTTCAGTTCAGTCACTCAGTCATGTCCGACTCTTTGTGACCCCATAGACGGCAGTATGCCAGGCTTCCCTGTCCGTCATCAGCTCCCAGAGCTTGCTCAAACTCATGTCCATCGACTCGGTGACACCATCCAACCATCTCATCCTCTGTTGTCNGTTCAGTCACTCAGTCATGTCCAACTCTTTGTGACCCCATAGACGGCAGTATGCCAGGCTTCCCTGTCCGTCATCAGCTCCCAGAGCTTGCTCAAACTCATGTCCATCGACTCGGTGACACCATCCAACCATCTCATCCTCTGTTGTCCCTGTCTCTTCCTGCCTTCAATCTTTCCCAGCATCAGGGTCTTTTCCAATGAATCAGTTCCTCCCATCAGGTGGCCAACGTATTGGAGTTTCAGGACTGATTTTCCCCAGGATGGACGGGCTTGATCTCCTCCCAGTCCAAGGGACTCTCAAGAGTCTTCTCCATCACCACAGCTCAAAGGCATCAATTCTTCAGTGCTCAGCTTTCTATAGGGTCCAACTCTCAAATCCGTACACGACTACTGAAAAACCAAGCTTTGACTAGACGGACCTTAAAGTAACGTCTCTGATTTTAATATGCTCTCTAGTTTGGTCATAGCTTTCCTTCCAAGGAATAATCGTCTTTCAATTTCATGGCTGCAGTCAAATCTGCAATGATTTTGGAGTCCAAAAAAATAAAGTCTCTCACTGTTTCCATTGTTTCCCCATTTTTTTTGCCATAAACTAATGAGAAGAGTTGACTCATTGGAAAAGACTCTGATGCTGGGAGGGATTGGGGGCAGGAGGAGAAGGGGACGACCGAGGATGAGATGGCTGGATGGCATCACAGACTCAATGGATGTGAATCTGAGTGAACTCCGGGAGATGGTGATGAACAGGGAGGCCTGGCGTGCTGTGTGCGATTCGTGGGATCACAAAGAGTCGGACACGACTGAGCGACTGAACTTAACTCAACTGATTGGGACTGGATACCATGATCTTCGCTTTCTGAATGTTAAGTTTTAAGCCAGCTTTTTCACTCTCCTCTGATTTTCACCATGAGGCTCTTTAGTTCTTCACTTTCTGCCATAAGGGTGGTGTCATCTGCATATCTAAGGTTATTGATATTTCTCCCAGCAATCTTGGTTCCAGCTGTGCTTCATCCAGCCTGGCATTTCACATGATGTGCTCTACATGGAAGTTAAATAAACAGGGTGACAATATACAGCCTTGACATATTCCTTTCCCAATTTGGAACCAGTCCACTCTTCCATGTCTGCTTTTAACTGTTGCTTCTTGAGCTACATACAGATTTCTCAGGAGGCAGGTCAGGCGGTCTGGTAATCCTATCTCATGAATAATTTTCCACAGTTTGTTGTGATCTATGCAGTCAAAGGCTTTGGCATAGTCAACAAAGCAGAAGGTGTTTTTCTGGAAGTCCCTTTCTTTTCTGATGATCCGATAGATGTTGGCAATTTTATCAACAACAAAGAATCAAATTGCCAACATCTATTGGATTGTCACGGAGAAGGCACTTGTGACCCACTCCAATGCTCTTGCCTGGAAAATTCCATGGACGGAGGATCCTGGGCTGCAGTTCATGGGGTCGCTAAGAGTCGGACATGACAAAATGACTTCACTTTCACTTTTCACTTTCATGCACTGGAGAAGGAAATGGCAATCCTCTCCAGTGTTCTTGCCTGGAGAATCTCAGGAATGGAAAAGCCTGGCAGGCTGCCGTCTATGGGGTCACACAGAGTCGGACACAACTGACGTGACTTCGCAGCAGCAGGTGTATTGGATTGTCATATTTATTTATATAGATATAAAAGATTCATGTCTTCTCTATTCTACACTTGTCATTTATTGATTTTATTATCTTTCAAATGAAAATAGCTTTAACCCTTTTATTCCCCTCTATTGTAATTTTTTCTTTGTCATGATTTTTCATATTTTCTAGTTTCTTAATTTGCCTTTATGTCAATTACTTTAATTTCATCAAAATTGCTTTTTCATTTCAAGTTTCCTGTCAAGCATGCTCAGATTTCTTCTTCTTTTTGTTTATAATGTATGCATTTAAGGCAATTAATATGTCACAAGACAGAATCTTGCTGTTACATTTTCCTTTTAATTCATATAAAATTATGAAATTTGACTTTGATTTTTCCTTGGTTCATATGTTATTTAGAAATAGATTACTGAATATAAAAACCGATAAAGATTTTCAAAATTTTGGTTATTGACTTCTATTTTAGGTAAACTAGTTAGAGAATTTTTCATGAATCTGGAAATATTCTGTATGTCTATTACATATGGCTGATGTGACTAGGAAATCAATATGAAATATTTATTTCTTCTAATTAATTAAAAATTAAATTTGAATATTCACATTTCAAGTGCCAAGTTGCCAAACTTGGCTGGGGGCTAGCGCTGTGACACCATGGTTCTGTAGCTTTTTTAGTAATGTAACTGGACTTAGGCATATATAGTGAATTTGGGGGAAATGTTCATTTGAACTTAAAAAATAAGAATATTCTTTGTTAGTGTATGTGTGTGTTCATATATGTACTGGTTACTTGTCTAGTTTAGATATTTCTATTGCCTACTGTTATATCTGCTTGCTTGAGAAGCAGCAGTGATAAATTGTTTAAATCTCCATTTATGATTATTTATGCATAATTTTCAAATCTGTGTTGACCTTGTACTATTCAGTACATACATTTTTTAATTGCTAATAGTTTAGATACTCAATATATAATTATTAAACATGCCCCTATTTTTTTGTAATGTGGTTCTTGCTTTATACTGTGAGAGTACATTAACTAAAGCAGTTTGTGTTCTTTTCTTTACTTTCCTGTTCATGGCTTTTGATAAAATAATGTGGCTCATTAAGTTAGCAGTTATTAAAATAACTGTTTTACATACATAGCAGTGTTAAAATATTTGAAAATATAAACATTCTTAAAATTTAAATGAAAAGCTATTCCATATATATTTAATATAAATTTAAGATTATCATATGCTCTATTTACATGTATTATTTATAGGTAAGTACATATAGTTAATATTTAAGTATAATATATTGTTGCTTTGAAATCTACATTATGTTGTTTTCTTAGCTTTCACAATAAATATTTTTAACTTTCTTTTATAAGAATTTATAAATTTAATATGTCTTAGTTCTACAAATGAAGAAGGCAATGGCAACCCACTCCAGTACTCTTGCCTGGAAAAATCCCATGGATGGAGGAGCCTGGTAGGCTGCAGTCCATGGGATCGCTGAATTGGACATGACTGAGCGACTTTACTTTCACTTTCACTTTCATGCATTGGAGAAGGAAATGGCAACCCACTCCAGTGTTCTTGCCTGGAGAATCCCAGGGATGGGGGAGCTTGGTGGGGTGCTGTCCATGGAGTCGCACAGAGTTGGACACAACCGAAGCAACTCAGCAGCAGTTCTATTAAGTACCCTACATTTTACAGCATGCGTTCTTTACTCAATAGTAAGTTCATATTTTTGTACTTTTCTGAAACAACAAAAAGACATAATTTCTCTCTACTGTTTTCACTGCTCATACCATTTTTGCGCCCTTGAATTCTAATACAAACATAAATTCACAATTTGATACTTTACCATTACTATTTTACCTGTCAGTATCTATTTGGATATATCCACATAACTTCTTTTATTCAGTTCTTCTTTACTTTCTGCATATCCAAATTTTCAACTAGAATAAGAGTTTCTTCATTATAAGACCTTAAAATGTTTCCTTTACACAGAGTTATTTCATAATTTTTTCAATTTCCCTCACTTTGAAAAACTTCCTTGAAATGAATCCATCTAGCCATCTTGTTAAAAGGATATTTGCACTTACTATGGACATCTAATTTATCTATATCTCTTAGGTCACTAGGTACTGCCATTTTAGATTTAGTCACAAACACATTTTATATAATAAAGAGTAAATTCAAAATACTCTTAGTATTTTGAGTATTTATCTTGGCTCTAGGTGGACTAACCATATATTTTATTAAAGTTAAATGCCAGAAGAGTCAACATGTTTGGGCATGTAACCAATGACATGATGTGTACAAAATTATTTAATTGAAACCAGCAAAGTGTATGATAACATGAATAATACATTTAACACTTACCTTGTAGTTCAGCTGGTAAAGAATCCGCCTGCAATACAAGAGACTTCAGTTCAATCCGTGAATTGGGCAGATCCCCTGAAGAAGGGAATGGCTACCCACTCCAGAATTCTCACCTGGAGAATTTTATGGACAGAGGAGCCTGGTCGGCTACTGTTCATGCATTTGCAGAGTTGGACACAACTGAGTGACTTTCACTTTTCACTTCAAATTTTAAAAGTGAATGTTACTGAATTTTACATTATTTGGCATCACTAATGAATGCTTCACTTGCTATAATTCAATCAAGTGGGTAATAGAATATTATTTATTTAGTTTATTAATATAAAATGTAATAAAGATAATCACCATACAGGTAGCCATTAGAAATTGCTATAGAAAGTTCAAATATTAGTCTATATTATTAGGACATAATATAGCTTGCAAATAGCTTACAAACAGCTTACAAATACCTGAGAAAAGAAGAGAAGTGAAAGGCAGAGGAGCAGGAAAAGATACCCAACAGAATGCAGAGTTCCATAGATTAGCAAGAAGAGATAAAGTCTTCTTAAGTGAACAATACAACAAAATAGAGAAAAACAATAGAATGGGCAAGATTAGAGATATCTTCAAGAAAATTGGAGATACCAAGGGAATATTGCATGCAAAGATAGGAACAAGGGAGGATAAAAGTGGCAAGAACCTAACAGAAGCAGAAGAGGTTAAGGAGAGGTGGCAAGAATACCCAGAATACCTGTGCAGAAAAGCTCTTAATGACCCAGATGACCACAATGGTGTGGTCACTCACCTAGAGCCAGACAACCTGAAGTGTGTAGTTAAGTGGTCCTTAGGAAGCCTTACTAAAAACAAAGCTAGTGGATGTGGTGTAATTCCAGCTGAGCTATTCCAAATCCTAAAGAATGATGCTGTTAAAGTGCTGCACTCAATATGCCAGCAAACTGGAAAACTCAGCAGTGACCACAAGACTGGCAAAGGGCAGTTTTCATTCCAATCCCAAAGAAAGGCAACGCCGAACAATGTTCAAATTATCCTACAATTGCACTCATTTCACATAAGATCAAGATTATGCTCAAAATCCTTGAAGCTAAGCTTCAACAGTACATGAACAGAGAACTTCCAGATATTCAGGCTGGATTCAGAGAAGGCAGATGATCAAATTGCCAACATCCATTGAATCATAGATAAAGCCAGGGAATTCCAGGGGGGAAAAAAATCTACTTTTGTCTCATCGACTCTGCTAAAGCCTCTGACTGTGTGGATCACAATCACCTGTGGGATTCTTAAAGAGATGGGAATACCAGACCAATTTAGCTGCCTCCTGAGAAATTTGCATGCAGGTCAAGAAGCAACAGTAGAACAGGACATGGAACAATGGAAAGGCGGGTTGGTTCAAAACTGGGAAAGAAATACTTCAAGGCTGGATATTATGACCCTGCTTATTTAAATTATATGCAGAGTACATGATGTGAAATGCTGGCTGAATGACTCACAAACTGGAATTAAGATTGCAGCAATAAGTATCAACAACCTCATATAGCAGATGATACCACTTTAATGGCCGAAAGTGGAGAGGAACTAAAGAGCCTCCTAACGCAGGTGAAACAGGAGAATTAAAAAGATGGCTTAAAGTTCAACAATCAAAATCAGAGATCATGGCACACAGTCCCATCACTTCATAGTAAATGGATGGAGAAAAAGTGGAAACAGTGTCAAATTCCATTTTCATCGGCTCCAAAATCACTGTGTACAATGACTGCAGCCATGAAATTTTAAAATGTTTGCTCCTTGAAAGTAAAGCTATGACAAAATTAGATAGCATATTCAAAAGCAGAGACATCATTTTGCTGACAAAGGTCCATATAGTCAAAGCTATGGTTTTTCCAGAAGTCATGTATGGATGTGACATTTGGACTATAAAGGCTGAGAGCCAAAGAATTGATGTTTTCCAGCTATGGTGCTGGAGAGAATCCCTTGGACAGCAAGGAGATCAAGCCAGTCAACCCTAAAGGAAATAAACCCTGAGTATTCATGTGAAGGACTGATGCTGAAACCAAAGCTCCAATACTTTGGCCACCTGATCAAAGAGCTGACTCATTGGAAAAGATCCTGATGCTGGAAAAGATTCAATGCGAGAGGAGAAGAGGGCTACAGAGGATTAGATGGCTGGATGAGGTCACTGACTCAATGGACATGTGGTCGTGGGTGTGCCCAGTCTCTTCAGCCATGCCCGCCTCTGTGACCCCGTGGACGGTAGCCCGCTAGGCTCCTCTCTCCATGGAATTTTCCAGGCAAGAATACTGGAGCTTGTTGCCATTTCTTTCTCCAGGGGATCTTCCTCAGCCAGGGATTGAATCCGAGTCTGTTGCATCACAAGCAGATTCTTTACCATCTGAGCCACCAGGGAAGCCCATCATTGAATGTGAATTTGAGCAAACTCAGGGAGATAGTAAAAGGGAAGCTTTGCCTGCTGCACTCTACAGGGTCACAAAGAGTCAGACACAGCTTCATGTCTGAACAACAATAAATTGGTATATAACTACAGATTTATATTCCATTTTTCTAGATTTTAGAAAGCTAAAAATTAAAATAAAGTTTAAAATGTAGTAACTCTTCTGAATCAGGGACAAGTATCCTTAAATACGAACTGTCAATGGAATTATGATTTCCTCCATTATGATAGAAATGACACAATGAGATTATAAGGAAAAGAAATAAATAATGCCTAGATTTAGCAAACTTATCTAAAAGTAAAACTGAAACATTGAAGTTACTCTTGACAAGGCATAGATGTTCAGCATTGATGAATGAAGTGAAAGCAAGTTAACAGCAGGGTGATCATGTCCTTTGTCCCCCTATATCTTTTAGAAAGTGAAATCAATTCTCAGAGGAACTCATCAAAGAACAAACTAACATACACTACATATCCAAAGTCTCCTCTATTCTGGAGCTCTGTGATGAGATAAACTTCTTCAAAATACCCAAGTGTAAGAATTTCCTGTTTCAGTGACATGGTGATGAGAAATGAACTTTCTCCACTATTGCTTCACTCTGAGCCTTCACAGGGCAGTCTGTGAAGACCACAGACATTGTTTGATTTTCACAGTAACCTGGCCACTCAGAGAAGAGGCAGGACTCTGGCCTGTAGAAGGTATGTCTCCCTGTCCTTCCTAATCCCTCATCTCATCTTTCAGGAGATTACAAATGCCAACGTGGTTCAGTTTAGGGACAATTGCTAAGCAAACAAATTAAAGAGATATTGGTATCTGTATTTGATATTTTGGTATTTTAATTTTGGGAGAAAGTAAGAATAAAATATGAAGTATTTGGGAAGATTTCTGAAAATGTTCAGATTCTTGCCTGCAGATGTTATTCAAGTGAATATATACATGTATAACTGATTTTGTTAATCGATACAATTTAAGATGAAGTATCAAGAGCATCAGAACAAGGGACAGTTAACATTGTATTTTGTCATCAATAGACATATAATTAGATATAGTATTAAATACTTAACTCAGCCCTTAAAAATAGGTTCTTAAAATGGATTCATAGAATTGTGGATGGCCAATATAATTCTTCACAGATCTAGGTAAAGTAAAAATCACAATATGGTACCTCCAGTAAAATGCTGGATTAACTCAATTATATATAAACAAATGCTTTACAAAAACTTGACCATAATATTGAAAAAACATAAATCACACTAACACAGAGATTTCTCTCTAATAAATTATATGGCCTGATGTGAATAATAGCATGGCAATTGTATTAAAATAAGAAATAAAATAAAAGTCAAATTTAATATTAGGTGTTTTACATGCTTTATATCATACATATTTTTATTTTCATTTTAGATCAGTAAATTCATTTGCTAAATACTAAATAATTTTTAAAGATCATACATTATAAATTTCAAAGCCAGAATTAATTGCATATTGCATTGACTATTGACTGAATTATTAAGGCACATTATTGACTTATTATAATTGCTGATACAACTAAAGCTACCCTCATTGACTAAACAGCCTCAGGATATTCCTGGAAGTTTGTACCAACATTGTTCTTCTATAAATGATGTATGCTTTTCCTTATCATTTTATAATTTCATATCTTAGCCACTGTCAATTGTCAATTACTCATGTAAAATAAGTATTTATTTAATGACATTTTAACATTGTTTTGTCTTTATATGATAAAAAGTTTTGGAGAATTTAATATGTCATGTACCATTTTTAACATGTAAAATATTTCTTTAATTTTTTAATGATTTTTTAAAGCTCCACAATCACTCAAAATAGAAGAATTATTTGATAGCATCTCACTCTCTTTTCATTAATGAATGTCCCAATTAAAGTAGTTTAATGCAGAGTGTACCATATATGCCAATACTGTTATTCCTTCATCATAGAAAGCTGTCTTTAACTTTTAATGGATTTTAAACTTACCTATATAATTGCTGCATTTTTTCCAATATGGACTTTAATTTGAACCAAGATATTACAACAATTTTAAAGTGTTTCTGTGAATTTTGACTTTCAATTCATCAGAATATTACTATTCATGAACTTTTTCAGTAATCTACTAATTTTCATTGTTCCAATAAACAGGTAACATTATGTCAAACAAAGAATATTTTTTTAACATTTATTTGTTTATTTATTATTTATTTGTTTGATTTCTGTCATACATCATAACCATAGGTGTACATATGTCCCCTCCTTTGAGTTTCCCTCTCACCTCCCGCCCATTCTCACCACTCTTGGTTATTAAACACCAAATATTATTTTTAAAACTACTTACTCTACCATTAAACAGTTGTCTAAAGGTCTGCTGAAATGAGAACCAAACGTGAATTTGCTCAGCTGCTAAATGAGTGCTGTTAACTGATCTCACACATCACTCAGTTTAACTTTTCAAGGTTTCTTGTGATTTTATACACCATTTACTAACTACTTATGTAAAGTTTCCATAGAGCAACATCCTTGACATTAAACAGCCACATAGATGAAGAACCAAAATGAAAACTACTCAGAACCGAGTCTGGTTAAGGATACCAGGAGACAGCATATGAGAGGTAAGATGGTGAAAAGATCAATTTTAACAGCTGAGCAGGAGAAAACCTACATGGAATTAAACTTTCAAAATGCCTTTTGTTATGTCAATGGACTGACAGGAACTACCACTGCAAGTATAAAGCATTTACTCGCTTACATGTTTTTATTAATGAGGCTTAGAGCTGGAGTTTGCAATACAATCTTCTAATATGACATATGTGCCGCGCTGTGCTTAGTCACTCAGCTGTGTCCGTCTATTTGCAACCGCATGGACTGCAGCCCGCCAGGCTCCTCTGTCCATGGGGATTCTCCAGGCAGGAATACTGGAGAAGGTTGCCATGCCCTCCTCTAGGACTACCTACCCAGGCATTGCTGTAATTTGTAGTCTTTGATCTACAACTCGTGAAGCCTTATATTCTCTGAAAAAGGAACGGCATATTCTGAGAAGAGGATTGCAATGGTAGATATTGATTTGGGGTCCAAGCTGGTGTCTTTGAATTCTCATGGATGTGGGATCTTTTGTTCTTCTAAAATAACTGTCTCCATCACTCCTTTCTCTTTTCTCTCCCTGCAGATTCACCATCAGCTCGAGAGAAGCTCATTGTTGTGATCCTGGGAATCACCTGTTTTGTCTTGATGTATACGATAGTGAGAGTGATAACATTTATTCCACGTAAGTCAAGTTTTGAAAGATTATAGTTGAAACTTTCATTTTAATGATCATCAGTGCCTCTAAAATTTCATATTATTATGGAATAGAACTCTTATTTTAATGTGTGTATTTAGCCTAAGTATTGAATGGTTATTCTGAGTTGAGCAAAGCATAAATTACAGAATGATTGTAGGGAAAATTAAATATATACACAGATATTTTCTGATTTAATAACTCAAAGATATATTTTAAGAAACTGAAACACCTTATTGAGAAAAACAAATTAATTCTTGAGATTGCTCGAACCAAGTATTGTAAGAGGTGGTAGAGTCTTTGCTCTAAGATTTTTGAAACATACAACCCCCAGTCTTCGTTACCTCATTAATTATTCTTAAAGCAATATTTTCCAGATCATCCTAAATCCTCAAAACACCATGATTAAACTAAAAACTAAAATTATTATGATTTATTTAGGTCAATGTAAATATTTTAAAATATTACTTTCATTTTTTCCAGGTACCCAAATATCAGAACAGAATAAATCCTCTCTGGTAACAAAGCTCCAGAAAGGTACATAATGATTTCAAACTTTTATTATAAATATAGTTTGTATTTTGCCTCTGTCTTAGGCTAGTGAAGATAGAAATAGATTTCTGGATAAAACATAAATTATAAAATCAAGCAACAATATTCCTAAATAATGATTATAGGAGAGTCTTTCTTCCTATGCGACAATATGATCACCATATCCATTGTTGGCAATTGGCTGTAATTTCCTCCTGCTATTATATGATAAGAGACAAATAATTTTGCTATTCTAAAATAGAAGTTCATTTCTTGATTTTCAGGACATGTAAAGAGGAGATATTTCTATGTGTTTGCTTTATATGGGGACATAAATTGGGATATGAGAGATGGACCCTCTCTATGAATGCATGACTGAGATTTGTTTTATATGTACCAGCCTTGAGGTTGCATAGATATGTTATTTTATATATATGTGTGTATGCATACATATGTCTACCTCTATGCATATGTGTAAGTTAATTTTTATTTTTCAAATTCAAATTGTTTTTGAACCTTTCTTCAGAATATCATAGTGGTCATTGCCCAAAAGACTGGCTTACATATTCCAAAAACTGCTATTATTCTAGTTTGGAAAAAAAATCATGGAATGAGAGTTTGATATCCTGTGCTACTAAGAATTCTACTCTGCTTTATATAGATAATGAAGAGGAAATGGTAAGATACTAAATGTTTCTAACACTTTGCTAAAGGCTTGATTTAGTCAACATTATATTTGTTAGGATTCACTTGTGCTTTTATACATATTTATTTTAAGGTCTGCTAGTTTATTTTTAAACTAGCTTGTTTATTTTAAGGTCTGCTAGTATTCCATTAAACAATGGAATATAACTTTATGATACTTTATTTACATTTTTATACCATTCATGCATGTGTGGTAATTTCTGGTTCTTGCTTTTCAGAGAAAACCATGCTTCTACAAATGCTATTAAATTCTAAATTACACTGTGCTATCTAATTTTACCATACATCAAGGAAAATAAACATATGATTTTGCCTATAGAATTATGTAATTGCACATCAGATCTTGGAATAGAAGTTTCAACTTCCCAGCAGCCCCATCCTCTGTAATACCTTATCACTTCTCCACCTCCTAATTTACTCACTGTCCTGACTTTTGATATTATAGAATCTCTTTGATTGCTTTTGAATCATATNAACCTAGACAGCATATTAAAAAGCAGAGACATTACTTTGCCAACAAAAGTCTATCTAGTCAAAGCTATGGTTTTTCCAGTAGTCATGTATGGATGTGAGAGTTGGACTATAAAGAAAGCTGAGCACCAAAGAATTGATGCTTTTGAACTGTGGTGTTGGAGAAGATTCTTAAGAGTCCCTTGCAAGGAGATCCAACCAGTCTATCCTAATGAAAATCAGTCCTGAATGTTCATTGGAAGGACTGATGCTGAAGCTGAAATTCCAGTACTTTGGCCACCTGATGGGAAGAGCTGACTCATTTGAAAAAACCCTGATACTGGGTAAGATTGAAGGTGGGGGGAGAAGGGATTGACAGAGAATGAGATGGTTGCATGGCATCACCAACTCAATGGACATGAGTTTGGGTAAACTCCAGGAGTTGTTGATGGACAAGGAGGCCTGGTGTGCTGCAGTGGATGGGGTCGCTAATAGTTGGACATGACTGAGAGACTGAATTGTCTGATGATAAGCAAAGCTATTACAAACCTAGACAGTATATTAAAAAAACAGAGACAACACTTTGCTTACAAAGTCCATATAGTCACAGTTTTGGTTTTTCCAGTAGTCACGTTAACATGTGAGAGTTGTTCCTTAAGGAAGACTGAGCTCTGAAGAATTGATGCTTTCAAATTGTAGTGCTAGAGAAGACTCTTGAGTGTCCTTGGACTCTAAGGAGTCCAAACAAGTCAATCTTACAGGAAACTAACCCTGGATAGTCATTGGAAGAACTGATGCTGAAGCTGAAGCACCAAAACTTTGGCCACCTGCAGGCCGAACCCACCAACCTGCACACCCACAACAATTGCAGTTCAACCACAAGGGGACACATGCAGCCCATACAGGAGATCCCCGGGGCACCTGGCCCAGTGACCAGAGTGGACTGTGCCACTGGGCCCCATAAGACGAGGTCAACTTCATAGATTCTGAGGAAAAACTGGTGTTTGCAGAGAGAAGAGAAGTGGGAAGCTGGGGAAAATAGATGAAGGGGGTTAAAAGTTACAAGCTTCTAATTATAAAATAAGTAAGTTACTGGGAATATAATATATAGTCAGTAATATTGCAATAAATTTTTGTGGTGACAGGGTTACTAGTCTTTTCGGGGGAGGAGGTGACTCATCTTATTGTAATGATCAATTTACGGTATAAATAAGCATCAGATTACTATGTCACATACCTGAAGCTAATAATATAATACAGTATGTCATCTATTCTTCAGTGAAAAGAAAGGAAGAAAATGTGAGTGTATTTTATTCCCCCACTGAGCCTAATGCCTTCCACATGAAACAAAGCATTACAAATCTGTGAAACTGAGCAATGAGATTAATGCACATGGATTTTGCACGTTAGGGCAAAGCTACAATATATAGAAGAAAATGTATTTTAATTTTGCTCCAACTGTTCGTGAATCTCAGTGAAAGTATTAATATCAAGTAACAAAATTACCAGTGAAAAGTCACCAGGCTTTAACATTCTGCTTAATGAAGTAGTCCTTCTTTTTAAGGTACCCCATGAGCCTACCCTCTTCATTGAATTAATCATATTTTTAACCACTTTTCTCAGTAATGTTTTTGGGTTATATAATCTTAAACATTTGGGTGTCCAAGGGCCCAGACCTTAGCTTTCCTGATGTTCACTTCCAGCCTCATAGTATTAATACCATCTCTGCATTGAGGCATGAATAGACCTCTCATTTGAACTTGATAATAATGTACCAAGATGTTCATGTGACATCCTGCAGGTAATTAAATGTTTAATATATTTATCCACCATATATCTAAAACTGAAGTCCAGATATGCCCCATCAAAATTACTGGCAATTATTCTTATAGTTGCTAACAAAGAAGCTTGAACTCTCTTCTTTTTACCTCCATCACAGGAAGGTATGTACACCTTATATACCTTGTATACCTTATATAGCACCTTTATGACAAAATGTACTGAGCTGCATATCACGTCATAACATTTACAATCCTCTAATATGCTATATAAATTACTTGGTACTTTTTGGTACATTCATTCCTACTGCCAAAGAATGAGGGTAGATATAGTGCTTTTTGAATGTGATTATCTGGGGCCTGAGATGTGCACTTAGTTGCTGGGCTAAGAAGTGAAATGACTGGAATTAAAGATGTTCCCTAAATTCCCAAGGACCATTTCCTGTTTTTGACCTATAATTTATGAATCAGGTACTGAGAATGAAAGGGAGTGGGGAGACTATGAAATAAAATCTTACAGATTCTTAGAAACGCTTGTGTCATCAAGCCACTTCCAGGGATGATGAAACCCTCTTCTCAGTAATCCAATCCAATGATTGTATTTTATTTGTGATTGAATGAGGACCTGTGGGAAAATTAAAATCACTAGCATTATTCATAATATCAATAATACACTTTACTACAGGGAACTCTCATAAGATGCTGGGCACATTTGTTTTTAAATACCCCTATGACAAATAGAGTAGGCACTAATTTCTCCATTATGAAGAAAAGAAATGAAAGTAGAAAGGCCTTGTGAATGAACCACTCTATTCCTCATGTCTGGAAGAAATATATAAAAGAATAAACATGATGAACTTAAAAAAAATCACCATGTAAAATAGATTACATAGGTAAACATGACTGCTCTAAACCTAGTACTTCTCTTCATCATAAGATACTTCAAAGAATACAAAAAGACAAGTCTGAAATCTGCAGATGTCTGTAGTGATTTAGTTTGATGAACAAACAAAATATCCCTATAAATCAATAAGAAAGCAAAGTTATTCAATAAGAAAAAATAAGCAAAAATTAAGAACCTATATTTCAAATAAATAAAACACAGGTGCCATAAATGTGGAGATGTAACAAGCTCACTAGATGTCAGGGAGATGCAAATCAAAAGTACAAAGATGTATCGACAGTTATTCACTTGGTAAAAAGTTAAGAATAACAATACCAAGCTTGTTTGAAGGTAGAGAAGAAAGGTATCTTTAAAACTGTTGCTAGGGACTTCCCTGGTCACCCAGTGGTTAGGACCCTGTTCTTCCATGGCAACGGGCCTGGCTTCAATCCCTGATCAGGGAACTAAGATCCCACAAGAAGCCAAAATTAAACAAGTAAACAAACAGAAAAACTTCTGCTAAAATTATATTGAAAAATAATTTGGAAATATTATATGAAGTTCAACTCTTACATACCTAGTGCTTCCAATCCTAGGGTGATGTACGATAAAACATAGGGCAGAGGGAAAAATCTTGCAGAGATGTGTTTAAGAATGTTTAATGAAGGACCATTCACAACAACAAAAACTGGGAATTACCCAAATTCCCATCATCTAGACTATGAATAAAGTATAACTGCAGTACAGAATAGTATACAGGAGTGAAAATGAAGAAACTTACCTACAAGTTTTAAAATAGGTCATCCTATTTACTTGCATGTAAACTTAAGCAAATAAATTTTCTTAAGCATTCTCTTTGTCTATAAAATGGGAATCATATTATCTGTTATGGAGATTTTGTGTACTAAAATAATGTGTTCAGTGTCTGAAACATCTTTGACATAAAATATTGTTAGTTACCTGTAATCATTATTCCAATTGGTATATTTTACTCACATCAGTTATTTTGAATGGACACAAATGTAAAGCAGTAAATTCTCTTTCCTAAAAGTAACATCTCAGTCTCTGTTTCTCTCACAAACACATATACAAGTCAATATTTTTACACCATAATAAAATTGTATAAGAGGAATATTTTAATAGTTTATTTTTAAAGCCAAGGAAAAATGTATGGATATTGTATAGACATGTCGAAAATATACTTTATTATTTCTAGAACTTTGAAGAATATCTATTAGTTCTTCATTTATATATTTTTGCTAGATGTTAGGTACATAAACGCATAAAAACCAGTCTCTCTTTTCAAATATCACTGGATTTAAGTCACTGTTCTAATTACATTCTTATGCTCTGTAACACAGCAGAAGACAGAAAATCTTAAGGGTTAGTGTGAGAATAATGCTGTTCTAGGACAAAGTCCATCTCAGAGTTTGCAGAGTGTACAGCTCACAGCTTTTAATACTGACAGCAAGGCAATCATCAAAAGAGGTAACAGAGTATGAAGCAAGGCTTTTGCTCTAAACAACATCAAAATTTTTTCAGAAATTTCAAAGGAACTAGAATAGTTCGTGGAAATACAGAAATAACAGCATAAGCAGATTCACTAAAGCTCTAAGCCCAGAAACTTCAATGGCAGGAATAAAACTGAAGAGAACAGAATTGGAAATTACAAGAAAAATAGGGATTAAAATAAACTCTCAGGGGTAAAATAAAACTTGTATCACTTGGGAACTCATTACAACTGAGGTTCAAATTGATCAAGGAACTTGTAATCTGTATCTGGATATTTGTATTTCTTTGGCTTCATATCCCACTACTTATTAGTAAAGATTGATTCATTCATATTATTATTAGATAATATAACTTTCATAAACTAGAAGACATAGGGCTTTAACCTGTACTTCATGAGACACTAATATAAATAACATTTCCAGGACTAAATATTAAGAATTAAATTCAATGCCTGAACTGAATCATTAAAAGGAAATCTACATAATCTGCTAGATAAGCTTTATATTCTCAAATCTTATAAGTGATGGCAAATGCGATCTAGATTTTCTCTTTCAGGAAAAAAGAAGCTTCCTCTGTCACTCAGGATTATAAGTAAGGTAAAAATTTATTTTTGAAGAATCATTCCAGGTAGTTTCATTCACTTTTATTTTCATTCTATATTTCCTATGATCATGAAAATAAAAAACTCATCCTTCTCTACAAATGTGTTCCTTCCTGAACACTAATGGTGAAAGAATAGAACTCAATACAATGAGATGTTGTCTCTTTTAAAGTGTTCATATCATTGAAGGCAGTTTTTCATTTGCCCTGAACTAGCCCTTAGGGGCTGAATACTGAGAAATCTGATGTATACTAAAATGTGAAGAGGCAACACATATAATCGAAAGACTGAAAATCATCCCATGGCACTCACATCCGCAGGAAAGCTATTTCTCTTGGTTTAACAAAAACTCTTCCACGTCTTTGTTACACCTGTGTGCCCTCCCCTGCAGGTAAGTCTGCACCTATATGGACCAGGGCCTCAAATAAAACTGATGAAATAACATTGGAGGAAAAGTGTATACAATTATCCTAACTTAAGACATACAAACTTCTAAAGCACTTATTCAGTTGTAGTAAAGTAAACATACCTGCTCCTCTTGGTCATCAATCTTAATGAGACTAGCGCCCAGGTCTTGGCATGACTTCTTACTCTCCATCCAAGTTTTCTCTTTTTTTGAAAAATAGTAACAGTCTTTTCCACAGCAGGACCACTTTCCTTGACATGTACCATAGCCTTTAACTTGGAAATAAAAGCCAGCATCATCCACAACCTCAAGACCATTTAGAGACCTGCACTTTTCTGTATTTCACTGCTTACTTCAAACTGAATGAACTCTCCTGCATCCCCAAAGTTATCTTAGAAATAGCTCTCCTGCCAAACTCTGTAGATAAGAATACTGTTGAGCCAGAGACTGTCTATGACAGACCCAAGGCCATTGTTAAGATGGATAAATCTTGACTTCTTGAATAAATAGACCACAGAAAAATGGAGCAGTTCTCCCTGAAGGAAGAAATCCATCAGTGTAAGTATAGAGAAATAGTATTAATTCCAGGCTTCTCTGTGGCTCAGATGATAAAGAATTTGCCTGCAATGTTCAGGAAACCCAGGTTCAGTCCCTGGATCAGGAAAACCCCTGGACAAAGGAATGGCTACCCAACCCAGTATTCTTGCTAGGAGAAACCCATGGACAGAGGAGCCTGGTGGAGTCCAGGAATTACATAGACTCAGACAATGACTGAGAGACTGAGCATGACATAACCATTAATTCCAAGGAATCTATATAGGCAAAATTTCATCCACAAGCACAAAATAATCAAAACAATATAAAGGGCTAATAGGAGCTTCTTACTTTGGAAAGTCTGTGTTCAATTGACTATAATTGATAAAATTAATTTGATAAGAAAGAATGAGCATAATTAAGGGTCCACACAAAGTTGAGTGTAAAGTTTTACAATACTGAAAGGGCCTTTTAATTATGGTGCTGGAGAAGACTCTTGAGATTCCGTTGGGCAGCAAGGAGATCAAACCAGTCAATCCTAAAGGAAATCAACCCTGAACAATCATTAGAAGGACTGATGCTGAAGCTGAAGCTCCAATACTTTGGCCACCTGATGCAAAGAGATGACTCACTGGAAAAGACCCTGATGCTGGGAAATGAGAGGAGGGTGGCAAAGGATGAGATGGTTAGATAGCATCTCCAACTTAATGGACAAGAATTTGAGCATGCTCCAGGAATGGTGAAACACAGGGAAGCCTGGTGTGCTGCAGTACATAGGGTCACAAAGAGTAGGACAGGACTTAGCAAGTGACCAACAACACTGAAAGGGTACAGTCAGTCAGTTCAGTCGCTCAGTCGTGTCCGACTTTTTGAGACCCCATGAATTGCAGCACGCCAGGCCTCCCTGTTCTTCACCAACTCCCGGAGTTCACTCAGACTTATGTCCATCGAGTCCGTGATGCCATCCAGCCATCTCATCCTCGGTCGTCCCCTTCTCCTCTTGCCCCCAATCCCTCCCAGCATCAGAGTCTTTTCCAATGAGTCAACTCTTCACATGAGGTGGCCAAAGTACTGGAGTTTCAGCTTCAGCATCATTCCTTCCAAAGAAATCCCAGAAGGGGATAATTCCATGAAAAAAAATCTGTCAGCTATCAGCCTAAATATTTAGTACTTACCTGTGCCAAGTGGTAAAACTGAGTGATCCTCAGCTCCTGGTACAGAAGCATTCCTTTCACTTGTGCTTTTCATATCTTGTGTATTGCACTTAGAATTTGTCTGAAAATCTTTAATCCATATTGTAAAATTAAGATAATAAATGGCTTTAATAGATCATTTTATTACAATCATTTAATTCTGAATTACAAAATAAGCAATGTTGACTAAGTGAAAGTATGATCAGAGAAATGTAACATTAAAATATTTTAACGTGTCAGAACATAAAATTTATTTTTATATATAGCTATAAGTTATTATACTTTTTTAAGTATGTACAACAGTAATCAACATTTATAAAACAGAGAATATAAACTGTAAATAAAGAGTTTTTATGTCATCTAGTCTTCAAATAAAGATTTTGAAATTTGTGAAATTTAGTATTCACTATTTGATTTAGCATTTAATATTTTCATTTAAGGGTAACCTAAGGGATTTGGCTTTTTTTTAGCACAAGTTTATAATGGATTCATTGAACACCTATGGGAAAAGAACTCAGAGGGCTACTTCTAATGTGAAAATAAAGAGTTAAAGATCTCTGAGAAACAGCCATCTTTTCAAAAAATTCGTGCAAAAAAAATGTAAAAGCAAGTGTAGGAACATTTTTCAAAACACTGGAGAATTTGTTACAAAATTGAGAATCTTTGTTTCAAACTGTGCTAACACTCATTACCATTCAGCCAAATGCAATGTCTACTTGTAAAAAAGTTCTAGAAACATTAATTGCATAGTCTCTTAGTGTTCTTGGTAACAATAAATATCACTGTTGCTCCGATTCATTAATCCATTCCAATGTTTATATTTTGGACCTGAATTTAAAAGACACACCAAGACTTCTAGTTTATAAATACTGCCATTTCTTGTGATTAGTAGACACCCACCTCCCTTTCCTTTTTGTCTATCTAAGCCCACACAGGAAGTAACAGTTAGAACTGGACATGGAACAACAGACTGGTTCCAAATAGGAAAAGGAGTAAGTCAAGGCTGTATGTTGTCACCCTGCTTATTTAACTTCTATGCAGAGTACATTATGAGAAATGCTGGACTGGAGGAAGCACAAGCTATAATCAAGATTGCTGGGAGAAATATCAATAACCTCAGATATGCAGATGACACCACCCTTAAGGCAGAAAGTGAATAAGAACTAAAGAGCCTCTTGATGAAAGTGAAAGAGGAGAGTGAAAAAGTTGGCTTAAAGCTCAACATTCAGAAAACTAAGATCATGGCATCTGGTCCCATCACTTCATGGCAGGTAGATGGGGAAACAGTGGAAACAGTGGCTGACTTTATTTTTCTGGGCTCCAAAATCACTGCAGATGGTGATTGCAACCATGAAATTAAAGGACACTTACTCCTTGGAAGGAAAGTTATGACCAACCTAGACAGCATATTAAAAAGCAGAGACACTACTTTGTCAACAAAGTAGTCTAGTCAAGGCTATTGTTTTTCCAGTGGTCATGTATAGATGCGAGATTTGGACTATAAAGAAAGCTGAGAACCAAAGAATTGATGCTTTTGAATGGTGGTGCTGGAGAAGACTCTTGAGACTCCCTTGGACTGCCAGGAGATCCAACCAGTCCATCCTAAAGGAGGTCAGTTCTGGATGTTCATTGGAAGGACTGATGTTGAAGCTGAAACTCCAATACTTTGGCCACCTGATATGAAGAGCTGACTCATTGGAAAAGACCCTGATGCTGGGAAAGATTGAGAGCTGGAGGAGAAGGGGACAACAGAGGATAAGATGGTTGTATGGCATCACCAACTCAAAGGACATACGTTTGGGTGGACTCCAGGAGTTGGTGATGGACAGGGAGTCCTGGCATGCTGCCGTTCATGGGGTCACAAAGAGTTGGACACGACTGAGCAACTGAACTGAACTGAAGGCCACACAGTAGAGAACTAATTTGGGCAAAACTTCCAACAATTTGCAGAATAGTCTTTAGGCACATCTGAAAATAGCCAACTCTGATAGTCATGTATCACTCATCTCATCACATTGCCTTCCCACAAACTTATGAAAGTCCAATGACAAAAATGTCGAAAAACTGTTCAGATACAAATTAGTGCGGATCAACATTTACAATTCTCATCATTATTATGCTCTTCAATACTACCCAATGTGTTTATTGAGTCACATTCTTTTCGTAATTCAATAGCTATTCAGTCTTTTCCTAATTATCTATGACCCCTCCTGACTCTCTCTCAAAAGATAGCGTCATGTGCTATCAGTGCTTCACACTCACTATCTTGCTTCTGTTTTTATAAACACACAGGTATCCATCAATCTATTGCAGAAAAAATTTGTGCTTCCCACTGAGCAAGTCTGAAATTCTCGTCCCTAGTCTGTGTCAACTAAATATATATATATATATATATATATATATATATATATATATATGTATGTATTCACAACTTAAAAGTTGAGAGTTATGTTACTTAGTGGGATTTTTTCAAACTTCAAACCCTGGGAAAGAAGTACCTCAAGTAACTCTGAAAGAACGACTCTAAAGAGGTGAGGGTAGGAGGGAGAAATAGGTTATATAGGAGTTTGACAACAAAAGGCAGGTAGTCTAAATTTCAAAAGATTATTGTTATCTAAGCAATAAAGGAAACTAGATATTTCAAGTTAAGAAATTCGGCATTTTTCTTTGTACAGGAATATACAAGAGTCTGGGCTCACATAAATCACTCCTTATATGCATCTCAGCTATCTAGGGCCAGTATGCTGTGTTTTCATATACTGAGTGTCCTTGGGGCTCACAGTATGGAGTAGCTAGAGTCTGATGGCTGCTAAATCACAGGTATTTTGTTTTGCTTCCTGAGTTCCCTCAGGGCTCACCAGCTTACCACCCCCGATGCCTACAATCACTGATGACTGTGACATCCTTTGTTTACTGACATGGCAGGCAACATTTCATTTCTCATCTGGATATAATCCCCTATCTGATCTTTCCAGTCTACCTTGACTGGACTTTCCAGGGTCCAGATCTGTTCATGTAATATGAGTTATGCTTTTCCTTAATGTAAAATACTTCAATTGTTTCCTTTGTTTTTAAGGCAAATTTAAAATTTCTTAACATGATACAAGGGCTTCCCAGTTGATTCAGTGGGTAAAGAATCCGCCTGCAGTGAAGGAGATATAAGAGATGTAGGTTCGATTTCTGGGTCAGAAAGATCCCCTAGAGGATGGTATGGCAACCCACTCCAGTGTTCTTGCCTGGAGAATTCCATGGACAGAGGATCCTGGCAGGTTATAGTCAATAGGGTCGCAAAGAGTCTAACACAACTGAAGCGACTTAGCATGCATGCATACAATATGGTACAAAAGATTTCCATGAAGTTACATACCTAGCCAAACTTACATCTAGCCACTTTTTTTTTTTTTTTTTGGTCCAAAACCTGAATATTCCCAGCACGTACATCTGTCCATTTTTCATGTTATTCTTTATCTGAATGAGCCTTCCCTACCCTGAGCCTCCTGAATATTTCTTACCTCCCCTTTTTATCAGTTATTAAATCCTACATGAGAGCTTTCTTGACCTCAGCATGCCAAATGCCATTCATCTGATATCTTCATGCCATCATCCTTACACTAATAATATTTTATTTTAAACACAGGTTAATTTTTTAAAAATATTTTCCTTTAGACTGAGCTCATTGAAAAAGGACTTTTACTTTAATTTTTGTATCTTTGATGCCATACATAGATCCTGATCCACAAGAGATCCTCAAATTGTTTGTTGAATGAGTGAAACAAAGAATTAATAATCATGAGGAAAAGATGTTGGAAACAAGCATTGTATAAGAATTTTTGAAAATTTATATGAACTATGTAAAACTGATAACATTTAAGCATATAGAAAATAAATCATTTATTTTCCTTTGTAATTTAAACATTATTATCTTTAAGTATGTAACAGTATGCTTAATGCATATAATAATGAATGTAATATTCAAATAAATATTTTTCCAACTCTTTGGTCATATGGAAAACCTCATCCTACTTGAAAAATAAGTTCCACTGTGTGTGTAAACAACACCATATAATCAGCAAGATTTTTGTGCCATTGCACTTATCACACTATTCCGTGTGGCATAAACACTCAGTGACAGCAAAATAATAAAATCATCATCATCAATATTATCATCAATACCATCCGTGATCACTAATGATTTCTATACAACTTTATAACAACAGAAGTTCATTAGTTATAGTATTTCACATCCTGACTCTTTTCACTAGTAAGAAATGTATATATATTGTACTCACACATATATCCTAAGACTGTGATTGCCAGTAGGAGAAACAAGCATACAATTCCCAGGATTATTGCAATGATATGCCATGGAGATTCTGTACAAAATAAAAAAACAACAACAACAACAAAATATATATATATATAGATAGCATCAAGCATTAAAAAAACAGAATTAGAACAAAATGGGAATTTGTTCTGGAGTTTAAAATTAATATCTATAATTACTGTGACCACAGATCTCATTATTATTATGTTTTTACATCCCTCAGTATATAAGTGCTGGAAAAAACTGTTGAGAGTCCCTTGGAAGGCAAGGAGATCAAATCTACAATTCTAAAGGAAACCAACCCTGAATATTCATTGGAAAGAATGATGCTGAAGCTGAAACTACAATGCTTTGGCCACTTGATAAGAAGAGCTGACTCATTAGAAAAGACACTGATGCTGGGAAAGACTGAAGGCGGGAGAAGGGGATGACAGAGGATGAGATGGTTGCATGGCATCACCAATTCAATGGACATGAGAAAACTCAAGCAAACAGTGAAGGACAGGGAAGCCTGGCATGCTGCAGCCCATGGAGTCACAAAGAATCAGACATGACTGAGTGACTGAAAAGCAACATATAAGGGTTTCCCTGGTGGTTCAGAATCTACTTTCCTTGGTGGTTCAGAATCTACCTGCAATGCAGGAGCTGCAGGAGATGCAGTTTCGACCCCTGGGTGGGAAAGATCCCCTGGAGGAGGGCATGGCAACCCACTTCAGCATTCTTGCTTGGAGAATCCCATGGACAGAGGAGCCTGGCAGGCAACAGTCCATAGAGTCTCAAAGAGTCAGACATGATTGAAACAACTTAGCATGTATGTACACCTCAGTATATAAAGAAGTAGGCATGTAATATAAAATATGTGTGGACACAATTGATTTCATTTTTTCTTACTTAACATCATAGTATTTTCAGAAAACAAGAAAACAAATAGAAAAGAAACTTACCTTTCCTTTTGTGACTCTGATATCTTTTGTCCTTTTTCTTTGAATACAGGAATTTTGGCTCCATGTATATCACTTTCTCCTGGCTCATTTCTGAGGGCTGGAGGCAAAGAACACAGCAAGAATTCTTTGCAGCATTGAATAAGGCATTTTAATAGCATTGAAAAATGGCAACATTTATCATGAAATAATAGAAAGAGCTGAATGAGGGATCAGCATGATAATCTGAAATAAGTGATGCCAAGTAACTTTTGATCTGAAAATATCAGAAAAAAATACTTTTAAAATTTCTCTTTGCAATGACTTACAACAGTCTGTACATGATTAACTAACAGGCCATTACAGTTCATGGACATGTTATGTTAAGCTTTTACTGTTTTTAAAATAAATGAATTCATTGCAACAATTTTGGAAGTGGTATATTTCATTCTCACATTAATATCTAGAATTATAGCTTCTCTTGCAAATTTGTATTTGGTCACTTAGTGCCTGTATCATGCCCAAATGGCAACCATAGTCTGAAACTGAATAATCCTCCTTTAGGACAGACACACACACTCAAATTTAACAATCTTCTCAGTTTGAGTAAAAGGCAGAAATTGTGGGATTCAAGAAAAGGCATTTTAGGAAGTGACATCAAACAACAGAGAAAGAATTTGTAATTCTAACATCACAGTTCAAAAGCATCAATTCTTCAGCACTCAGCTTTCTTCATGGTCCAACTCTCACATCCATACATGACTACTGGAAAAACTGTAGCTTTGACTAGAAGGAACTTTTTCAGCAAAGTAATATCTCTGCTTTTTAATATGCTGACTAGGAGCAAGCATCTTTTAATTTCAGGGCTGCAGTGATTTTGGAAAAGAAAGTCTGTTACTATTTCCAATGTTTCCTCATCTATTTGCCATGAAGTGATGGGACCAGATGCCACGATCTTCATTTTTTGAATGTTGAGTTTTAAGCCAGCTTTTTCACTCTCCTTTTTCACCTTTATCAAAAGGCTCTTTAGTTCCTCTTTTCTTTCTGCCATAAGGATGCTGTCATCTGCATATCTGAGGTTATTGAGATTTCTCCCCAAAGTCTTGATTCCAGCTTGTGCTTCATCCAGCCCAGCATTTCACTTGGTGTATTCTGCATAGAAGTTAAATAAGTAGGGTGACAATATACAGCCTTGACATACTCCTTTCCCAATTTGGAATCAGTCAATTAATCTATATCTGGTTCTAACTGTTGCTTCTTGACCTGTGTACAAGTTTCTCAGGAAGGGTGTAAGGTGATCTGGTATTCCAATCTCTTTAATATTCTTCCACAGTTTGTTGTAAACAAAAGGCTTTGGTTCAAATGAATAAATATATATAAGTACATACTAAAGTATATATTTTATATGTAATATATATTTAGTTCAAATATGTGTATATATCAATTGCTTCTAAAATTACAAAAATATGATCCTTTGCCTACACATAGTTTATATAAACACTTCCACAAAAAATACATAATGCTGTCTCTTCCATAGAAATATAAATAAATGACTAAAGAGGAAAAACATTTTTCAAAAAATAATGTTTTTGGTAACTCGATAGAGTGAACCAGTTAACTGATCTTCCTAAATAGATTTTATTCGTGGTTCTTAAAATATTAATATCACAGTATTTCACCTTTTAATTTCTTTATAATCTGAGGAAACTTGATTTGAACAATCATCAAATGATGAATATACTACCAACTGTTTTTCAATAAATATTCTTTCTACCACAGTGACAAATTGCAAAGTAAATCCTTTTTCAAGGACATATTTTCCTAGCTCACTGATTTTTATTTAGTTACTTTATAATTCAATAACTGTCTACCCAAATAACAAGAAAATACACTTGTTATATAAACCTGGGGATATTTTCATGGAAAAATAATCAAATTATCCAAACAATTGAACTTTTTTAATTGCATTTAACTTTAAGACAAGGGAGTTCAAGCTTTGCATAATTAGTTGCTAACCAGTTGGCTGCCACCCCTAGAGGTGAGAGAAAAAAACCCACAAATTTATATTACCTAAAAAAGAGTTACATATTCCCCAAAACATTTGAGTATATTTAAAACTCATATTCTGCATATTAAGTATTTTGACCCATAGGGTCAAACAGGGTTAACATTAGATATTAATTAACATGGACCCCAAAGTGAATTCTTTCTTGCAATGATACAAAATCCTTGTAACTTTCTACATGGTCTCCCACTAGCAAATTCTCCTTTACCTGCTTTATCCTTCTTGTTCAACAGCGTAACAGCAAAAGCACACCCACAGTGCCTGAGAGTACCTGTGTTTATGCCTTGAGATTTCACCAGCAGGAGGACAAGCTTGGTCAGGAGCACAGCTGGGTTGAGCTCACTCTGCTGGCCTTTCACTTCTGCTTTGAGACTAGGAGGTCCTTGTTGAAATGTATGACTGGCCTTGAGAGATAATGTCAGAGAAAAAGATAGCCAATGATCAAACGGCCTTCAATATTCCCACACAGAAAGTTTCCACTGGTGTCAGTATCTCATTTACTCCACACTGTCAGACAAGAGTCACAAAGGACTAAAGCCCCAAATTTTGAGGACATCTGTAGATCAGTTCAAATCTGAACTTTAGCAGTTCCCATAAATCGGAAATAAAATGGTCATCTCAGGATCTCATGAGATTAGAAAATGGTTAATAACAAAATAAAAGGTTATATTGATAAAAACAAAAGGGCAAATATCCATGTTCTAGCTGACATGATTCATACATTTTTCTTTTTAAAGAATGAAGGTAAATCCCTAAAATATATATATGAGATAAAAACTGTAAAAATAAGTAAATGTCAAAATGTGATTAAGCAACTTATATCTTTAACAAACATTTTGATAACCACATTGCTTGACAGATTACAGTCATATAAATACACACATGATGGGGCTGGCCAATTTGAATAAGAATAGACTTCTAGTTATTTCTTGTCTTCTCTTTAAATTATCTAAAGAAGCAGATTTTCTTTTAAATAATAAATAGAAATCAAGAAAGAAACAAAGGGACAGGCTCTCAATGTTGAGTGGGGTTGAATGTAGTCCTCTTAAGCCATCAAAGTAAAAAATCATCTGTTCTAGTTATAGCCAAAATGGTCAGAGCATGTATTTATAAATTATGATTTGTTTAAGTCAATGAATAGTTCAATGCCCCATTTAACCCTCGAAGTATGTGGTAGACAGGAACAAAAGTGTTGTTTTCTTTTTTTTTATCAACCACATTGACCTGTGCATCAAAGGACCCCTCTGTCCGATGCTTTAAAATTCTTCTTAGAAATGTATAGTAATAACCAAAACCCACTTGTATGTCAGCTATATGGTTTGAAGTCTTTTCAAAAGCACTTTTCCATGGCTCATGTTTCCTTCCCCCATTGCTTCCAAAGCAAAACTGTCTTATCTCCTTTAAATAATGGTAGTACATTTGAAAATTTCTATGTTCTGTCCTTATATGTTTGTCTTTGACTTATTTTTCTTTGCTAGGATCTCCTGGGTTGCTTTTGGGGAGGAGGTTTCTGACATAAATAAAGACAACAAGGAAAGTGTTCTAGAAATTCTCCATGCATGAGGACTTTATTATCATAAAGGCAAAGCTTAGTTTTTAGGCATACTTGTGTGTCACGAACTTCAAGGCTCATGGATGTAATTACTCTACTTGGCTGCGGTACATCTCAATTTACACCTTCTACGTCAAATTCTCCAATCCTAAAATGTGTCATTGAACAGAAATGCATTTGATAACTATTTGTTTTGTCACTAAATAGCATTCTTATTGGTAAAGTATAATTAAGACAGTAAATTGACTTCGAACATGTATTCTAGGGGTGAATACATGATTTCAATGCTCTCGGTGCAGGGATTACATCCAGTGGTATGGGTGGTAAGAGCTGACTGCAGTTCATACTTGTGACTTTCTCTGTAGCAAGAGTGAGTGAGGCAGCTAACTTTGGAAGCCTCATCCTCTTCAGCAGCATCGGGAATACCTTCCACACAAGTGTAGTCTGTTGGGAGGCTTAAGGAATCTACTAGGTGGTATTTAATAATGTTTTTATTATAATATAATTCTTTACAATATTGTGATAGTTTCTTCTGTACAACGAATCAAATCAGCTATATGTATACATGTGTTCCCTCCTTCCTGGACCTTCCTCCCACCCCACCCCACCCCCACCCATCTTGATTATCACAGAGCACCGAGCTGAGCAACCTGTGCTTTATAGCAGATTCTCACTAGCTGTCTTATATATGTCAATTCTAATCTACCAATTCTCCTCACCCTCTCCTTCTCCCACTGTATCAACACACCCATTCTCTTAGTCTGTGTCTCTATTCCTGCCCCGGAAATAGGTTCATCTGTACACTTATCTGTGAAATCTTAAAAAAAAAAAAAAAAA
>SJYV01043388.1:418546-433210 GCA_006410875.1 Neotragus pygmaeus | reverse complement strand
TTTTTTTTTTTTTTTGGTCCAAAACCTGAATATTCCCAGCACGTACATCTGTCCATTTTTCATGTTATTCTTTATCTGAATGAGCCTTCCCTACCCTGAGCCTCCTGAATATTTCTTACCTCCCCTTTTTATCAGTTATTAAATCCTACATGAGAGCTTTCTTGACCTCAGCATGCCAAATGCCATTCATCTGATATCTTCATGCCATCATCCTTACACTAATAATATTTTATTTTAAACACAGGTTAATTTTTTAAAAATATTTTCCTTTAGACTGAGCTCATTGAAAAAGGACTTTTACTTTAATTTTTGTATCTTTGATGCCATACATAGATCCTGATCCACAAGAGATCCTCAAATTGTTTGTTGAATGAGTGAAACAAAGAATTAATAATCATGAGGAAAAGATGTTGGAAACAAGCATTGTATAAGAATTTTTGAAAATTTATATGAACTATGTAAAACTGATAACATTTAAGCATATAGAAAATAAATCATTTATTTTCCTTTGTAATTTAAACATTATTATCTTTAAGTATGTAACAGTATGCTTAATGCATATAATAATGAATGTAATATTCAAATAAATATTTTTCCAACTCTTTGGTCATATGGAAAACCTCATCCTACTTGAAAAATAAGTTCCACTGTGTGTGTAAACAACACCATATAATCAGCAAGATTTTTGTGCCATTGCACTTATCACACTATTCCGTGTGGCATAAACACTCAGTGACAGCAAAATAATAAAATCATCATCATCAATATTATCATCAATACCATCCGTGATCACTAATGATTTCTATACAACTTTATAACAACAGAAGTTCATTAGTTATAGTATTTCACATCCTGACTCTTTTCACTAGTAAGAAATGTATATATATTGTACTCACACATATATCCTAAGACTGTGATTGCCAGTAGGAGAAACAAGCATACAATTCCCAGGATTATTGCAATGATATGCCATGGAGATTCTGTACAAAATAAAAAAACAACAACAACAACAAAATATATATATATATAGATAGCATCAAGCATTAAAAAAACAGAATTAGAACAAAATGGGAATTTGTTCTGGAGTTTAAAATTAATATCTATAATTACTGTGACCACAGATCTCATTATTATTATGTTTTTACATCCCTCAGTATATAAGTGCTGGAAAAAACTGTTGAGAGTCCCTTGGAAGGCAAGGAGATCAAATCTACAATTCTAAAGGAAACCAACCCTGAATATTCATTGGAAAGAATGATGCTGAAGCTGAAACTACAATGCTTTGGCCACTTGATAAGAAGAGCTGACTCATTAGAAAAGACACTGATGCTGGGAAAGACTGAAGGCGGGAGAAGGGGATGACAGAGGATGAGATGGTTGCATGGCATCACCAATTCAATGGACATGAGAAAACTCAAGCAAACAGTGAAGGACAGGGAAGCCTGGCATGCTGCAGCCCATGGAGTCACAAAGAATCAGACATGACTGAGTGACTGAAAAGCAACATATAAGGGTTTCCCTGGTGGTTCAGAATCTACTTTCCTTGGTGGTTCAGAATCTACCTGCAATGCAGGAGCTGCAGGAGATGCAGTTTCGACCCCTGGGTGGGAAAGATCCCCTGGAGGAGGGCATGGCAACCCACTTCAGCATTCTTGCTTGGAGAATCCCATGGACAGAGGAGCCTGGCAGGCAACAGTCCATAGAGTCTCAAAGAGTCAGACATGATTGAAACAACTTAGCATGTATGTACACCTCAGTATATAAAGAAGTAGGCATGTAATATAAAATATGTGTGGACACAATTGATTTCATTTTTTCTTACTTAACATCATAGTATTTTCAGAAAACAAGAAAACAAATAGAAAAGAAACTTACCTTTCCTTTTGTGACTCTGATATCTTTTGTCCTTTTTCTTTGAATACAGGAATTTTGGCTCCATGTATATCACTTTCTCCTGGCTCATTTCTGAGGGCTGGAGGCAAAGAACACAGCAAGAATCCTTTGCAGCATTGAATAAGGCATTTTAATAGCATTGAAAAATGGCAACATTTATCATGAAATAATAGAAAGAGCTGAATGAGGGATCAGCATGATAATCTGAAATAAGTGATGCCAAGTAACTTTTGATCTGAAAATATCAGAAAAAAATACTTTTAAAATTTCTCTTTGCAATGACTTACAACAGTCTGTACATGATTACGTAACAGGCCATTACAGTTCATGGACATGTTATGTTAAGCTTTTACTGTTTTTAAAATAAATGAATTCATTGCAACAATTTTGGAAGTGGTATATTTCATTCTCACATTAATATCTAGAATTATAGCTTCTCTTGCAAATTTGTATTTGGTCACTTAGTGCCTGTATCATGCCCAAATGGCAACCATAGTCTGAAACGGAATAGAGTAATCCCCCTTTAGGACAGACACACACACTCAAATTTAACAATCTTCTCAGTTTGAGAAAAAAGTAGAAATTGTGGGATTCAAGAAAAGGCATTTTAGGAAGTAACATCAAACAACTGAGGCATAATTTGTAATTCTAACACCACAGTTCAAAAGCATCAATTCTTCAGCACTCAGCTTTCTTCATGGTCCAACTCTCACATCCATACATGACTACTGGAAAAACTGTAGCTTTGACTAGAAGGACCTTTTTCAGCAAAGTAATGTTTCTGCTTTTTAATATGCTGTCTAGGAGCAAGCATCTTTTAATTTCAGGACTGCAGTGATTTTAGAAAAGAAAGTCACTGTTTCCAATGTTTCCCCATCTATTTGCCATGAAGTGATGGGACAAGATGCCATGATCTTCATTTTTTGAATATTGAGTTTTAAGACAGCTTTTTCACTCTCCTTTTTCACCTTTATCAAGAGCCTCTTTAGTTCCTCTTTTCTTTCTGCCATAAGGATGCTGTCATCTGCATATCTGAGGTTATTGAGATTTCTCCCCAAAGTCTTAATCCCAGCTTGTGCTTCATCCAGCACATGGTATATTCTGCATAGAAGTTAAATAAGTAGGATGACAATATACAGCCTTGATGTACTCCCTTCTCAATTTAGAATCAGTCAGTTGTTCCATATCTGGTTCTAACTGTTGCTTCTTGACCTGTATGCAGGTTTCTCAGGAAGGGTGTAAGGTGATCTGATATTCCCATCTCTTTAAGATTCTTCCACAGTTTGTTGCAAACAAAAGTATTTTGNTACTCCCTTCTCAATTTAGAATCAGTCAGTTGTTCCATATCTGGTTCTAACTGTTGCTTCTTGACCTGTATGCAGGTTTCTCAGGAAGGGTGTAAGGTGATCTGATATTCCCATCTCTTTAAGATTCTTCCACAGTTTGTTGCAAACAAAAGTATTTTGTTCAAATGAATAAATATATATAAGTACATATTAAAGTATATATTTTATATGTAATGTCTATTTAGTTCAGATATGTTTATTATGTCAATTTCTTCTAAAATAACAAAAATATTATCCTTTGCCTGTGTGAAGTCTCTCAGTAGTGTCCGACTCTTTGTGACCCCATGGACTGTAGCCTACCAAACTCCTCTGTCCATGATATTTTCCAAGCAATGGTACTGGAATGGATTGCCATTTCCTTCTCCAGGGGATCTTCCCAACCCAGGGATCGAACCCAGGTATCCCACGTTGTAGACAGACGCTTTACCATCTAAGCCACCAGGGAAATCCCCTACACTTAGTTTATTAAACACTTCCACAAAAAAATATATAATGATGTCTCTTCCCTAGAAATATAAATAAATAATGATGAAAGAGGAAAAATATTTTTCAAAATATAATGTTTTTGGTAACTCGATAGAGAGAACCAGTTAACTGGTCTTCCTAAATAGATTTTTTTTTTTGGTTCTTAAAATATTAATATCATAGTATTTCACCGTTTAGTTTCTTTGCAATTTGAGGAAATTTGATTTGAACTATCATCAAGTGATGATAAGATGTATGAATATACTACCAACTGTTTTTCAATAAATATTCTACCACAGTGACAAATTACAAAGTAAATCCTTTTTCAAGGACATATTTTCCTAGCTCACTGATTTTTATTTAGTTACTTTATAATTCAATAACTGTCTACCCAGATAACTATAAAATATACTTGTTATATAAACCTGGGTATGTTTTAATGCCCAAATAATCGTATTATCCAAATACTTGAACTTTTTCTATTACATTTAACTNAAAAAAAAAAAAAAAAAAAACTGGTAACACAGCAGAAACAGACTTAGATTGTTTCTTAGACTCAGACTTACAAACACTCACAGACTTAGAGAAAGAACTTATGGTTACCAGGGGGAAGAACATAAGAAGGTGATAGAGTGGGAGTTTGATTAACATGTACACACTGTATTGTGTATAGCATGAAGGGATAAATAAAAAGGTACAATCTACTTGTAGGACAAATATTCAGTTAGCCTTAAAAATGCATTCCAATATACTATGAAAATGAAAGTGAAAATCGCTCAGTCATGTCTGAGTCTTTGCAACCCCATGGACTGTAACCTGCCAGGCTCCTCTGTCCATGGAACTCTCCAGGCCAGGATACTAGAGTGTGTTGCCATTCCCCCCTACAGGGGATCTTCCCAACCCAGGGATTGAACCCAGGTCTCCTGCATTGCAGGCAGATGCTTTAATGACTGAGCCACCAGAGAAGCCAATTTACACTAGGTACAGGCAAATATTGTTTGATTCCACTTACACAAGGTATCTAGAATAGACAAATTCATACAGGCAGAAAGTACTGATACACTAGCAGATGCCAGGGCTGGAGGATAAGGGATGGGGAGGGGGAAGGGAAAGTTAGTATTTAATGGGGACAGTTTCACTTTAGGAAGGTGAAAATCAAGGAGATGGATAATGGAGAGTTGCATGACAATGTAAATATACTTAATACCACTGAACTGTACACTTAAATATGGTTTTAAAAGTATGTTTTACACTATCTACTTCAATCACAATAAGAAAAAAATTAATGAGCATACTGCTCATTTGAAATGTGTATATTTCAAATACATAAAGGACTGATTATGTAGTACAACTTCATTTCAGTTCAATTCAGTCTTTCAGTCAAGTCCAACTCTTTGCAACCCTATGAACTGCAGCATGCCAGGCCTCCCTGTCCATCACCAACTCCCGGAGTTTATCCAAACTCATGTCCATTGAGTCAGTGCCATCCAACCATCTCATCCTCTGTCATCCCCTTCTCCTCCCACCTTCAATCTTTCCCAGCATCAGGGTCTTTTCCAATGAGTCAGCTCTTCTCATCAGGTGGCCAAAGTATTGAAGTTTGAGCTTCAACATCAGTCCTTCCAATGAACATCCAGGACTGATCTCCTTTAGGATGGACTGGTTGGATCTCCTTGCAGTCCAAAGGACTGTCAAGAGTTTTCTCCAACACCACATTTCAAAAACATCAATTCTTCTGTGCTCAGCTTTCTTTATAGTCCAACTCTCACATTCATGCATGACTACTGGAAAAACTGTAGCCTTGACTAGACAGACTTTTGTTGGCAAAGTAATGGTAAAAAAGCATATTAAATGCTTTTTAATATGCTGTCCAGGTTGGTCATAACTTTCCTTCCAAGGAGTAAGCATCTTTTAATTTCATGGCTGCAGTCACCATCTGCAGTGATTTGGGAGCCCCCCAAAATAAACGCTCCCATTGTTTCCATTGTTTCCCCATCTATTTGCCATGAAGTGGTGGGACTGGATGCCATGATCTTAGTTTTCTGAATGTTGAGCTTTAAGCCAACTTTTTCCCTCTCCTTTTTCACTTTCACACTGCTCAATAGTCTGTAGAAACAAAAATGGGAAAAGAATTTGTAAGATAATAGATACATGTATATGGATAGCTGAATCATTCAACTGCATGCCTGAAATATAACACTGTAAATCAACTGTGCTCCAATAAAAAATAAAAATTTTTTAAACATGTTGATGTATGGCAAAACCAATACAATTTTGAAAAGTAATTAACCTCCAATTAAAATAAATACATTTATATTTTTTAAAGGCAGTTAGAAAATTGACTCAAAAAACTAACATATATTTACAGTAATGTGTTGTCTCCACTGATTTTAAAAGTTGTACAGACTTTTTGGTTATCATTGTCTAATAATAAGCCCCATAGACTGTATCCCACCAGGTTCCTCTATCCATGGAATTTACCAAGCAAGAATACTGGAATGGGTTGCCATTTCTTCTCCAGGGGATCTTCCCAACCCAGGGATCAAATCCAGGTCTCCCACATTGCAGGCAGATTCTTTATCATCTGAGCCACAAGGGAAGTCTCAACCGATACATCTGTATTTCTAAAAAATTGGGATAAGTCATCAAGGACAACAAGGAGGTCAAACCAGTAAATCCTAAAGGAAATCAACCCTAAAGATTCATTGGAAGACTAATGCTGAAGCTGAAGCGTCAATACTTTGGTCACCTGATGTGAAGAGCCAACTCATTAGAAAAGATCCTGATGCTGGGAAAGAATAAGGGCAGGAGGAGAAAGGGGTGACAAAGGATAAGATTGGTGGATGGCATCCCTGACTCAATGGACATGAGTTCCAGCAAAATCCAGGAGATAATAAAGGATAGCAAAGCCTGACATACTGCAGCCCATGGGGTCACAAAGAGTCAGACAGGACCTAGTGATTGACCAACAAGCAAGGAAAAGCAATTATTAGTGGTATTCAATCCTGAGCCTTTTAAAATCAACTACTGGGTTTACAGCAATTAAAACATATATGATAGGATTTAGAAAATCTTTCTAACTGTATAGATTTGAATATTTTACAAGTGTCTATAGCAAGTAAAAATATAAAATATTATCAGACTATATAACAAATCCTCAAAATCCTTTGAGGATTTTTTGTTACCTTTTTAACTATTTTGAGTAAAGAATGAGGCCCTTTTTAGTTGTTTGATTATAAACACATTTTCCCCCACTTTTTTGTCCCTGAAACACCCACATACTTTCACACCCAAAATACCGATGTATTTTTAGTGCTTTTTATAATGTTTTCTGTACTTACTTTTTTCATCCAGTTTTATTTAGCCTTTCTTGTCCCACTAAACTATAAATCATGTTTCACTATTTTTACATCCACCAAGTCTAACCAGTATCAAAGAAAAAGGATAAACTATTGTCCTTGATTGAAAGGACAATAAATTTGTAGAAACCAAGATGCAACCTCAAGACAAAACAAATTAATAAGTAAATGATATGAGACATAAAGAGAGAAATATTCCTGATAAGGGAGGAAACAGGCAGAGTGCATACAATTTTGAAATAAATTTCCAAAATAAGTTTGTAATTTTTATTTTTGTATTATGTATTTCTTATAAGCAGTTTTCATCTATTTGTTTTTTTTTTCATTTTAAAGTGGGTAAAAAACTAGGTGAGTATGAAGAAATTGAGTCCAAAACTCTTGGTTATATTAGAATGTAAGGAAAAGAGAAAAATGAGTTAACTAACAAATAAACAGGAAAGTATGTGACAAGAAATAAAAGAAATGAAGGGAGATAATTTGCTTTATTTCAGATCTTTAAAATGTCTCAATATGTCATTTTTGTTTAATAACATGTTGTTGGTCGTTATTGTTCAGTCATGTCCAACTCTTCGAAATCCCATGGACTGCAGCAGGCCAGACTTCCCCATCCTTTACCATCTCTTAAAGTTTGTCCAAACTCATGTCCATTGAGTCGATGATGCCATCCAACCATCTCATCCTTTGTCGCCCCCTTCTCCTCTTGCCCTTTTGCCCAGCATCAGGGTCTTTCCCAGTTAGCCGGCTCTTTGCATCAGGTGGCCAGAGACACCCCCATGCACAGTATGAAAAGGCAAGGAGATAACTAATATATTGATACATCAAATTTTAAATTATTTGGGAACATTTCTGCTTACAGTTTTGTCTTTAATAACAAAAGATTGAGGTTTTTATTTGCCTTCTCCAGTTACTGCTTCTGCTGGCAATTTTTCTGCCTTATCTATTTAAAAAACAAAATATTAATAGTAAGTGTTGACAAGAATGTGGAAAAATTGAAATCCTTGTGCACAGTTGGAGGGAATGTAAAACGGTGCAGTCACTTAAGCATCACATCAGTAACCTCTATGTGAGCCCTGAAGGAGACCCATATCTCCTGTAGAGCTGAGATCACTAAAAATTAAATTCAGAATTTCAACCTGCTTCTAGCTGAATCACAATACAAATTGAACTGTCAACCTCAAAGGGTGCCTACCTTTAACATGAGGGCATGAACAGGGCAAGATTGAGATCTTCTAAGTTGGAATGGGGCATTAGGAAGACCCTGATGAAGCTGGAGACACTTTTTTTTTTTTCTTGAAGAACCTCCTTTAAGATTTCTTTTAAAGCAAGTCAAGAAATGAAAAATTCCTTCAGATTTTCTTTGTTCAGAGAAGTCTTTATCTATCCCTCATTTCTGGAGGACAGCTTGGACAGGTACAGTATCTTTGAACAATTTTTATTTCAACAGTTTAAATGTCATCCCAATCTCTCATGGCATGCAAAATTTCTGTTGAGAAATCCACCTGTTGTCTTGTGAGGGTTTTCCTTAATATGATGAGTTGCTTTCATTTTGATTTCCTTCAAAATTCCTTCTTTGTCTTCAACTTTTGGCAATTTATTTATAACATGTCTTCTTGTTTTGTTGTTGTTATTCATTTGCTATGTGCTCTCTGACTTTTTTGAGACTCCACGGACTCCAGGCTCCTCTGTCCATGGGATTTCCCAGGCAAGAATACTGGAGTGGGTTGCCATTTCCTTCTCCAGGGGATCTTCCCGACCCTGGGGTCAAACTTGTGTCTCCTGCATTGCAAGGGATTCTTTACGGCTGAGCCATCTAGGAATCAAAAGTCCCATAGGCTTTTTTAGTCCTTATATCTTATTTTTGCTTTTCTGATTGGATAATTTCAAATGACCGATCTTTCAGTTTAGTGATTATTTTCTGTTGTTTTTTTTTTTTTTAATCAAATGAAGTTGAAGTTCTTTATTGATTTCTTCAGATTAGTCATTGTATTATTAAATTCTAGAACTTTTGTTTGGGAATTCTTTCTGAGTTCAATTTCTTTTTTGAATTTCTTGGTTTCGTTTTTTTTTTTTTAATGCAGTTTTCCGAATTTTGTTAGTCGTCCATCTGTGTGTTATTATAGGCCACGAAATTTCTTTAAGAGGATTATTTTTAATTCTTTGTCAGATGGTTCATAGATCTTCATTTCTTTGGGGTCAGTTATTGGGGCTATATTAGTTTCCCATATTGATGTCATGTTTACCTGATTCTTTATCATCCATTATCCTTGGTATCTGCACACTTGAGTAAGCCATCTTCTCATCCAGATTTTACATGCTTCATTTGGAAGAGATCATCCTGCACCAGCCAGCTCAGCTTGGGGTTCTGGATGGGTCAGCTGAGAGCATTCTTAGTCAGGCAAGGCTTGCCACTGGGGTTTCTATTTGGGCAAGGGCATGCCCTGAGTTCTGAGGTTGCATGACGCCAGTGGCTGAGAGCAGTTGAGTAGGACTACTACCTTAATTTTTTGCCCAGGCAATTGTAAGATGGGCTCTGTGGATGCTCAGGCACCCTGTTCAGACTTCACAGTTGAGTGGGATTATGTGTTCTACTCAGCTGCTGGGCAGGTCTGTAAACTTGCTTGCCTGCCTGGGCAGGGCCTGAATTGAGGACCATAGCATTGCAGCTCAATAACTGGGTACCTACATCTGGTAGAGCTGCCCACTAAACTCCTTGGCCAGATGGGGCCACTGGCTCAGCTTTGCAGGTGGGCAGAAGCACTGCCTAGGCTTTCTGCTTAAGTGTTATCATAAGATGGGCTACGGGATAAGCTATACTGGTTGCCAGATGTTCTGATTAGGCTTCCTGGTTGGCTGGAGCTAGAGGCTATCTTCAGCCATAGACCATCTTTGAATCAGTTTCCAATCCAGTCAGAGGCATAGAACAACAGTTTCTATGCTGGTACAGCTTCTTGGCTGGGGACCCAAATTGGGAGGGACTCTTGACTGGGATCCCCTGACAGATGAAGCAAGTGGGCAGAGCTGCTCAGCTCAGGTGGACTCTGCTCTATGCTCAAGCGTTCACTTCAAACCAGGCTGTGTGCTGGGCTATGCAGACTCCTGGATGCTTCGGTCAGGCATTGTTGAGTGGGATTCAAAGCTACCCTTTGAGATACATAGAGCCACAAACCCACTTTCCTGTTCATGCAGGGTGACAAATCAGGCTCAAAGAAAGGGTCAGCTGGTCAGTTGGAGACCCAAATGAGGCAGAATTTTGCACTAATCATCCTGGTCAGACAGCACCATCAGCTCAGCTCTACTGGCTGGATTGCCTCCTCAGGTGCCACTGTAGGCAGACTAGCACTTGAACTACACAACTTCCCAGACGCTATGGTTACGTTTACTGGTTGGGTGGGCCTGGGGGCTGTATTCAACAGTAGTGGGTCTACGCAATCTGAGAGAGACAGTAGAACAGGCCTGCACATCTTGTCATTTGTTGTTGTTCAGTCACTCAGTTGTGTCTGACTCCTTACAACCCCATGGACTGCAGCACACCAGGATTCCCTGTCCATCACCAGCTCCTGGGGTTTACTCAAACTCATGTCCATTGAGTCAGCGGATGCCATCCAACCATCTCATCCTCTGTCATCCCCTTCTCCTCCTGCCTTCAATCTTTCCCAGCATCAGGGTCTTTTCTAATGAGTCAGCTCTCTGCATCAGGTGGCCAAAGTATTGGAGTTTCAGCTTCAGCATCAGTCCTTCCAATATTTTTGTTGTTTAGAGGCCCAAATTAGGCAGAACTAAACAGGGAGTTCTCTGGCAGACAGAGCCTCATCTTATATCTGCAAATTACTGTGGTCCCCAACCTTTTTGGCACCAGGGGCATTTCACAAAGACAATTTTTTCATGGACTGAGGTGGAGGGGATGGCTTCAAAGTGATTCAAGCACATTGCATTTTTTGTGCACTTTATTTCTCTTATTATTACATCAGTTCCACTTCATGTCATCAGGCATTAGATCATGGAGCTTGGAGTGTGTGTGTGTGCTTAGTGGCTCTGCTGTGTCTGACTTCTGTGACCACATGGACTCTTGTCCACCAGACTCCTTTGTCCACCGGGATTCTCCAGGCAAGAATACGTGCACTCCTCCAGGGGATCTTCCCAACCCAGGGATCGAACCCAGGTCTCCTGCCTTGCGGGCAGATTTCTTACCAAACGAGCCACCAGGGAAGCCCCTGTACAAAGGGCCTCAGCTGCTGGCTGGGATCTTCACTCAGGCACCACCATGAGGAGACATATTGTCGGCCGAGATGCAAGTGCTGCTTGCTCCAGTAAGTGCTGGTTGCTCCAGCACTAAGCTCCATGTCCTNACATTGCATTTTTTGTGCACTTTATTTCTCTTATTATTACATCAGTTCCACTTCATGTCATCAGGCATTACATCACGGAGCTTGGAGTGTGTGTGTGTGCTTAGTGGCTCAGTTGTGTCTGACTTCTGTGACTACATGGACTCTAGCCCACCAGGCTCCTTTGTCCACTGGGATTCTCCAGGCAAGAACACTGGAGAAGGCAAGAATACGTGCACTCCTCCAGGGGATCTTCCCAACCCAGGGATCGAACCTAGGTCCCCTGCATTTCAGGCACATTTCTTACCAAGCAAGCCACCAGGGAAGCCCCTGTACAAATGGCCTCAGCTGCTGGCTGGGATCTTCACTCAGGCACCACCAAGAGGAGACGTATGNCCCAACCCAGGGATCGAACCTAGGTCCCCTGCATTTCAGGCACATTTCTTACCAAGCAAGCCACCAGGGAAGCCCCTGTACAAATGGCCTCAGCTGCTGGCTGGGATCTTCACTCAGGCACCACCAAGAGGAGACGTATGGTCGGCCGAGATGCAAGTGCTGCTTGCTCCAGTAAGTGCTGGTTGCTCCAGCACTAAGCTCCATGTCCTTTCTCTGTTCCAATCTGATGTCCATGCTGAAGCCCCACAGATTCTTGCATCTTCTTGATGCAAGACCCTGATGAATCACCCAGGAAGTGAGCCACAATGCTGGGAAGCTGGATGGCCACCTTGGGCTCTCTTTTACCCACTGGGAGAAGCTGTAGGCTCAGAAAGACCCTCTGCAGTGCTGACCTGGGGGAGGGACAAGAGGTCAGACTGTGACCATTCTTCTCATCCTTCTGTGCAATCCTTCTCCATCTCTGTGAACCAGTGGAGTACTTGAGCCTCTGCCCTGTCTTCTGGGACTTTTGTCATAACGTGTTGTCTGTAAGTAGCTTCTAATTGGTCTTCTGTGAGAGACTGCTTTAAAATATCTGAATTCTACAGGATAGTTAGAGAGTTTGGGATCGATATGTACACACTGCTATATTTAAAATGGATAACCAATGAGGACCTACTATACAGCACAGGGAACACTGCTAAATGTTATATGGCAGCCTAAGGGGGAGGGGAGTTTGGGGGAGAATGGATANGACCATTCTTCTCATCCTTCTGTGCAATCCTTCTCCATCTCTGTGAACCAGTGGAGTACTTGAGCCTCTGTCCTGTCTTCTGGAATTTTTGTCATAATGTGTAGTCTGTAAGTATCTGCTAATTGGTCTTCTGTGAGAGACTCTGCTTTAAAATATCTGAATTCTACAAGGATAGTTAGACAGTTTGGGATCGACATGTACACACTTATATTTAAAATGGATAACCAATGAGGACCTACTATATAGCACAGGGAACACTGCTAAATGTTATATGGCAGCCTAAGGGGGAGGGGAGTTTGGGGGAGAATGGATACATGTAACCTCAGATATGCAGATGACATCAGCCTTATAGCAGAAAATGAAGAAGAACTAAAGACCCTCTTGATGAAAGTGAAAGAAGAAAGTGGAAAAGTTGGCTTAAAGCTCAACATTCAGAAAACTAAGATCATGGCATCTGGTCCCATCACTTCATAGGAATTAGATGGGGAAACAGTGACAGACTTTATTTGGGGGAGCTCCAAAATCACTGCAGATAGTGACTGCAGGCATGAAATTAAAAGACGCTTACTCCTTAGAAGGAAAATTAAGACCAACCTAGATAGCATATTAAAAAGCAAAGACATTACTTTGTCAACAAAGGTCTGTCTAGTCAAGGCTATGGCTTTACCAGTAGTCATATATGGATGTGAGAGTTGGACTGTAAAGAAAGCTGAGTGCTGAAGAATTGATGCCTTTGAACTGTGGTGTTGGAGAAGACTCTTGAGAGTCCCTTGGACTGCAAGGAGATCCAACCCGTCCATTCTAAAGGAGATCAGTCCTGAGTGTTCATTGGAAGGAATGATGTTAAAGCTGAAACTCCAATACTTTGGCCACCTGACATGAAGAGCTGACTTACTGAAAAAACCTTGAAGCTGGGAAAGATTGAGGGCAGGAGGAGAAGGGGATGACAGAGGATGAGACGGTTGAATGGCATCACTGACTCAATGGAGATGAGTTTGAGTTCCAGACATTGGTGATGGACAGGGAGGCCTGGTATGCTGCAGTCCATGGGATCACAAAAAGTTGGACATGACTGAGTGATTATATTCTTTGCAGCCAAATATGAAGAAGCTCTATTCAGTCAACAAAAACAAGACCAGGAGCTGACTGTGGCTCAGATCATGAACTCCTTATGGTCAAATTCAGACTTAAGTTGAAGGAAGTAGAGAAAACCACTAGACCATTCAGGCATGACCTAAACCAAATCCCTTATGATTATACACTGGAAGTGAGAAATAGATTGAAGGGACTAGATCTGATAGATAGAGTGCCTGATGAACTATGGACAGAGGTTCCTGTCATTGTACAGGAGACAGGGATCAAGACCATTTCCAAGGAAAAGAAATGCAAAAAAGCAAAATGGCTGTCTGGGCAGGCCTTACAAATAGCTGTGAAAAGAAGAGAAGAGAAAGAAAAGGAGAAAAGGAAAGATATTAGCATCTGAATGCAGAGTTCCAAAGAATAGCAAGAAGAGATAAAAAAAGCCTTCTTCAGCAATCAATGCAAACAAATAGAGGAAAAGAACAGAATGGGAAAGACAAGAGTTCTCTTCAAGAAAATTAGAGATACCAAGAGAACATATCATGCAAAGATGGGCTTGATAAAGGACAGAAATGGTATGGACCTAACAGAAGCAGAAGATATTAAGAAGAAGTGGCAAGAATACACAGAAGAACTGTACAAAAAAGATCTTCACGACCGGGATAATAATCACGGTGTGATCACTCACCTAGAGCCAGACATCCTGGAGTGTGAAGTCAAGTGGGCCTTAGAAAACATCACTATGAATAGTGCTAGAGGAGGTGATGGAATTCCAGTTGAGCTATTTCAGATCCTGATAGATGATGCTATGAAAGTGCTGCACTCAATATGCCAGCAAATTGGGAAAACTCAGCAGTGGCCACAGGACTGGAAAAGCTCAGTTTTCTTTCCAATCCCAAAGAAAGGCTATGCCAAAGAGTGCTCAAACTACCACACAATTGCACTCATCTCACACGCTAGTAAAGTAATGCTCAAAATTCTCCAAGCCAGGCTTCAGCAATACGTGAACCATGAACTTCCTGATGTTCAAGCTGGTTGTAGAAAAGGCAGAGGAACCAGAGATCAAATTG
>SJYV01043388.1:374991-403263 GCA_006410875.1 Neotragus pygmaeus | reverse complement strand
CCCTTGAAGGAGGGTATGGCAACCCACTCCACTATTCTTGCCTGGAGAATCCCATGGACAGAGGAGCCTGGCAGACTACAGTTCAGGGGGTCACAAAGAGTCAGACACAACTGAAGTGTCTTAGCATGCACACACGCATATTTGTCTACAGAATACTAGTGTGAATATACAAACTAATCCGTTCTCCTTTAGTTGAGAGAAGACAGTTTCCTGAGGTCACTGGGAGACTTGTATTCAGCTGGTACATGCTGATAAGACTATGCTTGTTCTGATTGGTTGGGGCCTGGCTACACAAATCCTTAAATGTTTGGCTCTACGTCTGAGTTCACACAGCTAATAGACCAAAGAACTGAAAATACCTCCCTACCCTCTTGTGTCCTCTGCCTTTAAAAACTAATGCTTTTGTATGCAAAATATGGAAAAATAGATGCATATGAAATTTTTGAAAAATGATAAGAAGGGTATGTGCTTAGTCTCTCAGTTATGAGTATAGATAAATGTATTTATCTATGTAAAAGAAGATACTTTTCCAGATGAAAGGCATTTTAACTTGTATTACAGATTCTTTGGAAGGGCAAATCCATCAGCAGGATATCATGAGCTATCTAAACACTTGTTCACCTTCCTTTTAAAAATTTTTTCTCTAATTTTTTAAAGATTTTTAAAAATGTGGACCATTTCTTAAAAAGTCTTTATTGAATTTGTTACAATATTGCTTCTGTTTTATCTGTTTTGGTTTTTCGGCCCTGAGGCATGTGAACTCTTAGTTCCCTGTCCAGGGATCTAACCTGCAATCTCTGCCTTGGAAGGCGAAGTCTCCACCATTGGACAGCCAGCGAACTGCCCATCTTTCTTTTGTTGACAATTACATTCTCAGCTGTTGTGTTGTTTAGTTGCTAAGTCATGTCCAACTCTTTGTGACCCCATGGACTGCAGCCTGCCAGGCTACTTTGTTCATGGGATTCTTCAGGCAAGAATACTGGAGTGGGTTGCCATTTCCTTCTCCAGGAGATCTTTCCCACCCAGGAACTGAACCTGCATCTCCAGCACTGGCAGGTGGATTCCTTGCCACTGAGCTACCTGGGAAGCCATTCTCAGTAGGATACCAGCACATGTGACCTCTTCACGCATACATGAATACACACTGAAAAAAATCTCTCTACTCTCATTTTTTCATGTATATTTGTAAATGAAAGTCTCACTGTGTTCCTCTCAAGGAGCTGTGATAAAAATGCCCAAGATTTGGCAATGATCAATGGTTAAACAGACTGTTTAAACCTATTAGGCTGGTTATTTTATTTAATTTAACCTATTTTTATTTAATAGGTTTTAACCTATTAGGTTTAACCTAAACCTAAATAGGCTGGTTAAATTGGTTTTAACAAACCAATACGACCCAGAAGTCAGCTGGAGGAGGTGAGGATGCTTTCTGATACGTTCACCTCTGTATCCCCAGAATCTACAGTCACCTGCCACAGGACTCAGCATGTCACCACGGCTCTCATTTGATAACCAGTGGTGGATGTCAACACCCCAGAAGACGTAAATTCTGAAATATTTCAAAGTCCATGTCTATTATCTGGAGACCCTGTACCTCTGACGGCTGAGTGACAAGAGAAGTCGAGAGAAAACGAGAAAGCACAAGGGAGTGTCTGGAGAGGTCTCCGTAAACAGCAGAGATTGAAGGTAGTGTTGGGAGGGGCAGAGGGTGAGGGTTGAGGTGAGGGAGAGCAGGAGAGACAGGCGATTCGGGTGGAAGCGGAGAGAGTGCGGGAGCAGGACAGGGCGGGGGTTTTCTCTGATGGCAGGCGGCACAGGCGGGGGAGAGGGGAGGACGGGACTAAGAGTTGAGAGGAGTCACTGGAAGGGTCTAGAAAGCCCTTCGACAGCAGTCCACCGTACTTCTGCACTTTGCTCATCCACGGTGCTCTGTACACGGAGGATGCAGAGCCTCAGCTGGGTAATACACAATTACACTTTAAAAAGCCCAGTAGGGAGATACGGCACTACACCCCAAAACAACCAGAGAGACAGACATCCGTACAGAGGGTTGGCCTTTGGGACCAAGGGGCCGCTGCCCTGGGCAGGAGGGGAGCTCACCCTGGCCTTCAGCACCGTGTGATGGAGTTCTTCCCATCTCCCCTGCACAGTGTCCCTCTTTGCAGCAGATATGCCCCTAGAGATGTGTGTGCTTAGCTGCTCAGTCGTGTCCGACTCTGTACGACCCCATGGTCTGTAGCCTGCCAGGCTCCTCTGTCCACGGGATTCTTGACAAGAATACTAGAGTAGGTTGCCATTCCCTTCTCCAGGGGCTCTGCCCAACCCAGGGATCGAACCTGGGTATCCTTCCTGTGTTGCAGGCAGAGTGTTTACCATCTGAGCCATCAGGGAGCCCCCAAACTCTAGAAGTTACACTAGACATTACCTTTATTAAAAAAAGAAAAACTTTATCATAAAGTATACTATGAAGTTTCATATCTGGTTAATTAGGCAAAGGAAAACAGGACTTTATAGAATACTGGAGAAACTTTTGATCCCATTATGGCTCTTGGGAGATTTGCTGAGCCAAGTTGGAAAAGGTTAATGTCTAACCAGGGTTTAATTTACGATCTGAGTGTACAAACCCCTTTCAAGACCAGGTGGCTGACTAATGAATTTATTAGGGAGATTAATGCTTATTATCTGCTATTTCAAGCTGTGCCAGTGTGTGCTCACTTGATAGTCATACTTGGAACACGCTGGAACCTTCTGAGGTTCACGTGAGCACTGGGCATGCTTCCCAAGCCCAAGGCTCCCCACAGTGTAAAGCAGGGGATAGAAAGGAGTCACCCCCTCTCCTGCACTTGCTTCTGTGCCCTGTGGTCCATCTCCAGGGCTACTGCCACCCAGGAGATGGGCGCATGCTCCCTGCCCAAGGCTAGCCTCAAGGACAAAGAGACGTGCCTGCTGCAAGACACCCTCTCCCAGCCAAATGACCACCTCCCTTATGGAAAACCAACAGATTTCCTTCCACTGCCACTCACCCTCAGCCCTCTTAGCCCCATCTAATACACATGAGCAAGCGGACCACACTGTAATCCTGACAGAGACAGACTCATCAAGGCAGAAACTGCAAGGCAGGGCCGATTACCTGATTCACCCCCGCCAAGCGCCAGAGTCTTGTCTGCAACTGTCCAAGTCTTGCTTTTCCTTCAACTCTGCCCAAGACCAACTCAAAACTCATCACTTCATGCATTGACTAGGAGCACCAGGGGCCTCCTTAAACTGAAAGGAGAGAGAGCTGAAAATAACCACCTCTGTCTCAAACCGTGGTCACTTTAAGTGTGGTGTGCTCTCAAATCTGACCCCCCACAGGCTGGGGACACCTGCCCATTATTTCAGTGTGACTCTTACTGGTGAAATGATGCCTGGGTTGGCAGAGCCCCAACTCTGGATGGATCTGAGGTTACAACTCTTCCCTTTTTTTGGCTATAGTTTCTTTTCTTAAAATTAATATTTTTTCAATTTTTATTTGATATTGGAGCATACTTGGAGCTTCTTAGGTGGCGCTAGTGGTAAAGAACCCGCCTGCCAATGCAGGAGGCATAAGAGACACAGGTTCATTCCTTGAGTTGGGAAGATACTCTGGAGGAGGAAAGGCAACCCACTCCAGTGTTCTTGCCTGGAGAATCCCATGGACAGAGAAGCCTGGTGGGCTACAGTCCAGAGGGTCAAAAAGAGTCAGACACGACTGCAGCAACTTAGCCCACATGCACATATAGTTGATGAACAGTGCTGTTTTAGTTTCACGTGTCCCGCAAGGTGATTCAGTTGTACATGTATCTATTTTTTCCATAAACTCTTTTAATTAACCAATGTGTGCATCCCTAACTTCCCACTGGTGTTTCTCGGCCCCGAGTGTGTCTGGGGCGGGGGGAGGCTGCGGGGGTGGGGTTGGCCTTAGCTCTGTTCCAGGCGAAGACAGCCCTCCCTTCCTCTCCCCGCTGTGAACACGGCTCCTAGCCCCTCCCTCCCTGCTCACTGGCCTCTTCTTAGAGGCTCTTTCCTACAGCAGCTGGCAGTAGATCCATCTCAGTCTAAGAGAGATGCTCAAAGTGTGGAACCTCCAAAGGGCATCAGGGCTGTCACAACAGCAGTTTCTTCTGTTGCCATGAACCTTTCCTGCCTCTCCCTCTGAAAACAGCTCTGGAAGGTGCGGGGGTGCAGAACAGCAGACACCTCCCACTTTCCTTTGCCCTTGGGGGCTCTTCCTGGAAAGTTAAATACTGGCCATCTCCACCGCCCCACACCCATTCCCTTCCAGACTAATACATATAGAAAACAGTGCTGCACTTGGCACCCCATCATGGACAATCTAGCAATTTCTGATTCCTTCTGCTCAAGAACCGTTGTTGGGGGGTGGGAATGGACAAGGTATCTCAGACAAGGGAATCGCCCTGTTCTGCTGTGGTCTGAAGTTTTCCTCTGTGGGGTCCTGCTGATTGCCCCTGCAATATCGCAGCTCCCAGGGCTGCTGATACACTTGAAGTTCACATTTTATTCTTTGCGCTTGTTTTCTTCACAGGCGGGAACATACACATGTGCTTTAAAACTGTGAGCTGCTGTTAAACACATTTCAGGTAGATTTGTCCTCGGTTTGCAAGGTGCAACTGCTTTTCTCTCTACCCTGGGCGGGCAAGGGTCAACGTTATGGACGACAGGTCTGAGCTCCTCCCAACTTCTTACGTTAAAACCCTCCCTCCATATAAAATATTAAGAGGTGGGGCATTTGGAACATGATTAGGACTAGCTGAGGTCAAGAGGATTCCCAGGTGGTGTTAGTGGTAAAGAATCTGCCTGCTGATGCAGGAGACACAGGAGACGCGAGTTCAATCCCTGGATCCGGAAGATCCCCTGGAGGAGGGCATGGCAACCCACTCCAGTGTTCTTGCCTGAAGAATCCCATGGACGGAGGAGCCTGAGGGATCTTCAGTCCACAGGGTCGCCCAGAATCGGACATGACTGAAGCAACTTAGCATGCATGCAGCTGAAGTCATGAGGCTGGAGCCCACACGAACGGGATTCGTGTCCTTATAGGAGTCCTGAGGAACTTGCTTCTCCTCTCTGCCATCTACCAAGTGAGGATACAATGAGAAGTCGGTCATCTACAACCCTGAGATCGCTCTTGCCAGAACAAGGCCTTGCTGGCAACCTGACCTCAGACTTTCAGCTCCAGTAACATGAGACATAAATAAACAAAGCTTGTGATGTACTGTTATACCAGAGCAAACAGACTATGAAAGTCAGCAGTCTCTTTCAGTCACCAAATATCCTGTGGGTTTGGGGGAGGGTGGGAGATATCTTTATTCTGCTGCTTTTGATATGAAGAATTATTTCCTGATTGAAGTCTGAGCTGAAGTCAGGTTTTCCCCCAGAAAGACAGACACAGTGATATCATCATGCTTTTCCTGCCCACCACCACTGAACACAGCTGGCTCCTCCAGTTCGAGGCACATTTTTGTTGACATATCTTATGCACTATGTCAAGGTGGTTTTGCAAACTTATTTTAGTTCTTGTCACTGGCAACTAAGTTGCTAGTCTAAATCTGGGAGACGAAGAAGGTCACTCGTTCAATTGACCCAAGAGCCCAGTCACCAGGGGTTTCGGTTATGTTTCAACACAAGCACAGGGTTTGTATACTGAAAATGCAAGAATATTCTTCAAGTTCAAAAAGAAGCTTGTGCATTCCTGTTTTCCTTGAAATATAGCTCTCAGTTTATCTTTTGCTCTCTCACTCTTTTTTTTTTTTTAAAGTTTATTTGACTGTGCCCAATCTTAGTTGCAGCATGTGGGATCTTCTAGCTGTGCCATGTGGGATCTAATTCCCTGACCAGTGATTGATCCCTGGGCCCCTGCATTGGGAGCAAGGAGTCTTAGCCACTGGACCACCAGGGAAGTCTCTGGTATCTCACTCTTAATAAAGGCATGGGCCCAGATAAATATTTCTCTCCTTCAAGAAAAATAACATAGCAAGTACCATTATCAATAAAGAAAACCAGGCATTGAATAAGGTCATTCCTGGTGACTTGCCCCCATCCAGGAGCCCACCCAGAGTCATCTCACTGGAACAAGAGATATTGCTGTCACCCAGGAAAATCCAAGGGGTTTAGGAGCCCTGTGTCAGAGACAGGGTCGAAGACCAAACACTGGAAAAAATACTTCTGGTGTTCTTATCAGTTAGGAAATTGCAAGAGTTTTAGGGGCTCTGTGCCAGGAATTGGGGGCAGAGAATAATCTTTCTCTATTTTTTTTCGCCTATCTCACAAATGCTCAGCCTTGTCCTGAGGGATATGGGAGGGAATGATGGGAACTGTGGCACCCTGGGTGTGGGGTGGTCACTAGCTAGTTCCAGCTGATTTTTATCATACAAGGAATGTGAAGTGTCCCTATTTTTAAACTTTGGCTCAGTTTTTGTAGAAACACTGTGTAGTCCAAGCTAAACATGTTTATGGGCCAGATCTAGCCTTTGGGCTACCAGTTTGGAGCCTGTGATGGGAAATGATAGCATCTGAGAAGCAGAGAGGTGCCCGGTATTATAAAGAAAGCAGCGGGCCCCTGGGCTCACTCTGAAATCGCTACAGGAGAGACTGGCTGGAGCCACTCAGCATGTCAAGCACTGATATTCACGGAGTTACTGTTTTTCCTTGAGAATAAACCACACATTACGAAGAACAACATGTCCACCTTTCATCATCCTCTAGCAGACAGAAAAGAGCTGCATTCTCTCCATTGGTCCAGGGGGAAAAAGATTCAGAGAACATGGTTTTCTCAGTTTGAATGAGAAATTTCGATTTGGAAGTAGCTAGGTGATAAGGCAGAGAAGGCAACGGCACCCTACTCCAGTACCCTTGCCTGGAAACTCCCATGGATGGAGGAGCCTGGTAGGCTGCAGTCCATGGGGTCGCTGAGTCAGACACAACTGAGAGACTTCACTTTCATTTTTCACTTTCATGCATTGGAGAAGGAAATGGCAAACCACTCCAGTGTTCTTGCCTGGAGACTCCCAGGGATGACGGAGCCCAATGGGCTGCCGTCTGTGGGGTCGCACAGAGTCGGACATGACTGAAGCGACTTAGCAGCAGCAGCAGCAACAGGTGATGAGAGTTTGAGACAGGTCACTGGTGCCGTTTTCACCTGCACATGGGACAGAAAGGGCGAGCACGCTAGTTTCTGTACAATGAGGGAACACAGTGGGGTGAAAATGGAAAGAGGTGCTCAGTTCTAGGGATGTTTGAAAATATCCTCCCAGCTAGTATTGTTTCAGGTGAGACAACAGTGAGTGGCCTTGAGGACCTGCCCAAGAATTGAACCAGGAATGCTAGCTGCTACTCCACCAGAGGCAAAGTAGGCAAAGCTGCCCCGGCTGTTGCTCCCGTTGTAACAAGAATGTTTTAAGGAGGCAAAAACAGGTGCCAAGTTCGTTATTAGAGATTCAGCGCAACATGTGGGAGAGCGCACAAAGAAACAGCAAGTCTGAAGCAAGGCAGAAATACACACCCAGGAAGGAGTGCAGGCGTTCCAACAAGAGGTGATTTAAACCACGTACGTAGGGCAGTTCTTCCAGGTCTTTGTTGCCCTCTTGCTTCTTTCCCACACCTGACCTGTCTTAGCGCCCTCCTCATATGCGTGCACATCTTTTGGCCAAGACGGATTCCAGTGCCAAGGCTAATGGGAGGGTGACATCACTCCCTAGTACGGGGTGACCCTCCCTCCCTTTCTGACCCCCAGGGAGCCTTCCCCGCACACGTGGAGTTGGGGAGGTTTCCTTGACCTCTGGAGTGATCTGTTTGCTCCTTCTCAGAGCTCAGCTCCTGCCACTCACTTGGTCTTTGTTGGGTTGGAGAAAACAAAGTTCCAATATACTCCACTTGACAAATCCCAGCTGCTCAGGGCAGGCTCCCACCTATCTCCTACCTCAGTATCGAGAGGCCAGGGCATGGATGAGTCATTGAAACCGTCAGCCATTGGACACAGGCCTGACACGTGAGCCCCGAGAGCGTGCTGTTTCCACTTACTAATGGAAAGGCAGCAGTCGTTCTCATTCTCCACTCTTTCATTTAACAAAGGACCTGGAGTCAGTCAGTGCAGTGTTCCTGGGTGATACATGAGGCACCCACAGAAGCTGTTCTATTCCTTTCATAGCTCTGGATTCCAGACCATTCTTACTGGTCCCCTAAACTAGATGACACCACCCTTATGGCAGAAAGTGAAGAGGAACTAAAAAGCCTCTTGAAGAAAGTGAAAGAGGNGCTGAAGCTGAAGCTCCAATACTTTGGCCACCTGATGGGAAGAGCCAACTCATTAGAAAAGACCCTGATGATAGGAAAGACTGAGGGCAAAAGGTGAACAGAGTAACAGAGGATGAGATGGTTGGATGGCATCACCAACTCAGTGGACATGAGCTTAAGCAAGCTCCAGGAGATGGAAAGGGACGGGGAGGCCTGGCGGGCTACAGTTCACAGGGTTGCAAAGAATCAGACATGACTGAGCAACTGAACAACAACAAAGCTAAGTTATAATCTTTTCTCCTCCAAGTATTTCCCGTAATAAAAATAGAAACCAGGGGATTTCCTTGATAGTCCAGTTGTTAAGACCTCACACTTCCAGTTCAGGGCACGTGAGTTCAATGCCTGGTTGGGGACCTAAGATCCCATATCCTGCACACCATGGCTAAAAATGTAAAAAAAAAAAAAAAAAAGCATTAGAGCATTAGAGTTATTGCCTAATAGTCTCATTGGATTATATCACCCAAGAGGTGTGAGTCTTACCTGACTTTGTCATTAATATATTCTTGTATTTCAAAGGATAATGCACATTATAAACACTGAATACATGTGTGTGGCATTATCTAATAGACAAATAATCTTTGACTCTTTATACCGAAATATGGTCTCTTATCAACTTAGATTTTTATGTATTTCAGATCAAAGTTAAACATAGGAATTTCATAAAGCTTTTAATATAAAGGTTCAAGCATCTCCCTAAATAAAATATCATATTCATTTAAAATTTACATGCAGTAATTGTCATCCTTTTCAAGAGTATCGTTTGATGAGTTTTAACACATATGTAGTTTGTACCCACATGCATAACAGAGATAGAGAACATTTCTATCTCCCAAAAAGTTGCCTCATGCCCCTTTGTAGACAATCCCCTCACATAAGCCTTGGCCCTGACAATTACTAATCTGATTTTTTTTTCTCTATAAGCTTGCCTTTTCTGCAATGTGAGTGAAATCATAATGATGTTTAGGTTTTTGATTATGACTTCTTTCTCTTTTCACAATGCTACTGAGATTTACGAATATTGTTGTATATATCAGTATTTCATTCTTTCTTACGGCTGAGATTATTCCATTGTATAAACCATTATTCATTAAACAATTATTCTATTGTCATTCCTTCCCAAGGTGGTGAACATACGGCCTGGTTCTGGTGATAATGATAAAGTCATAACAATAATGTTACAGGGCTTTGTGTGGATGTCTGTTTTCATTTCTCCAGTGTGAATTTGTTGTTGTTTAGTCACTCAGTTTTGTCTTACTCTTTTGCAACCCCATGGACAGTAGCCCACCAAGCTTCTCTGTCCATGCGATTTCCCAGGCAAGAATACCAGAGCAGGTTGCCATTTCCTTCTCCAGGGCATCTTCCCAACCAGGGGATCAAACCCACATCTCCTGCATTGGCAGGTGGATTCTTTTCACTGAGCCACCTGGGAAGCCCTAGTGTGAATACCTAGGTATTCATTTCTGGGCCATATGATAAGTGTATATTTAACTTCATTAGAAATTTCTAATTGTTTTCTAAAGTGGCTGTACCATTTCACATTTGTATGAGGATTTTCAGATATCTCACACNACCTGGGAAGCCCTAGTGTGAATACCTAGGTATTCATTTCTGGGCCATATGGTAAGTGTATATTTAACTTCATTAGAAATTTCTAATTGTTTTCTAAAGTGGCTGTACCATTTCACATTTGTATGAGGATTTTCAGATATCTCACACCTTCAGCAGCACTTGGCATTGTTCATATTTTAAATTTTAGCCATTATGATAGGTGCATGTACCTTGTTGGCTTTAAATTGCATTTACTAATAACCAACCATTTTTTTAAATTTGTCATCTGTATATCTTCTTTGGTGAAGTATCTGTTCAAATCATTTAACCATTGTTAATTGAGATTTATATAAACAGACCATCAGTTGCTTGTCAGGTGAGCCTCTCCATTGGACAGCTCACAACATGGCAACTGGCTTCTCCCAAAGGGAGTGAGTGAGAGAGAGAGCGCCCAAGATGGAAGCCTATTGCAGCACTACTTACCGTAGCCAGGACATAGGAAAAAAAACCTAAATGCCCATCAACAGGGGAATGGATGAAGAAGACATGGTGTGTGTATATATATAATGGAATATTACTAGGCCATAAAAAGGAATGACATCATGCTATTTGCAGAGATGTGAATGGACCTAGAGACTATCACACAGAGTGCAGTAAGTCAGAAAGAGAAAAAGAAATATCATCTATTAAGGCATATATGTGGAATCTCAAAAATGGTACTGATAAATTCATGTGTAAAGCAGAAATAGAGACACAGAAGTAGAGAACAAATGTATGGACACCGAGGTAGAGAAAGGGGGAGGGAGGATGAATTGGGAGATTAGGATTGACATATATACACTATTGATATTATGTACAAAATAGATAACTAATGAGACTCTAATGTTTAGTACAGAAAACTCTACTCAGTACACTGTGGTGATGTAAATGAGAAGGAAACCCCCAAAAAAGAGAGGGTATGTACACATATGGATGACTCATTTTGCTGTACAGAAAAGACTGACACAGAAGTGTAAAGCAACTGTACTCCAATTTAAAAAGAAGCAAACACTTCTTGGCTGAGCAAGCAGAATAGAAAACAAGCTAAATTATTTAACTGAAGACTAACCGACCGCAGATTAACTAACTGACTAACTGACTTTTCCCATTCAAGCTTTGTTCTTCAGGATCCCACCAGCACGTATTTACCATATTGTGTGGCTGGAGATGTCTAAGCCCTGTGATCAAACTGCTAGCCTGAGATCTGGAGACTGGTGCTTCACCTGAGCATTAGGAGTACGTGTTCTTCTCTCCTGAACTGCTGCATTAAAGGGAAAACTAAATTTCTCTAAAGAGAAATGGACACATATTTTAAAATATATGGAAGTCTAACCAAAGAAGTGACATATTGTTATTTTTACCATGTTTCCCAGGTGAGGCTTCCCTGGTGGCTCAGACAGTAAAGAATCTGCCTGGGAGACCCAGGTTTGATCCCTGGGTTGGGAAGATCCCNAAATGGACACATATTTTAAAATATATGGAAGTCTAACCAAAGAAGTGACATATTGTTATTTTTACCATGTTTCCCAGGTGAGGCTTCCCTGGTGGCTCAGACAGTAAAGAATCTGCCTGGGAGACCCAGGTTTGATCCCTGGGTTGGGAAGCTCCCTTGAAGAAGGGCATGGCAACCCACTCCAGCATTCTTTCCTGGAGAATCCCATAGACAGAGGAGCCTACAGTCTGTGGGGTCAGAAAAAGCCGGACATGACTGAGTGAATCTCTGTCTGGGTCCCAGGTGGCTCAATGCTAAAGAATCTGCCTGCCAATGTAGGAAACAGCAGCAGCAAGAGCATACTTAGAAGAGAACCACAAATCAACACCTGCGTAGGCAGAAATAGAAGGGCAAAATAGAACACAGGAATCACGAAAGGCCACTGTAGAGGCTGCCTACCACACTCATATACAAATACAATTATACATGGGCTATATATCCTGTAAATTTCATACAATTACTTATTAGTTGTCATATCTCTTTTGTAGATTCTTTGAGTAAACTATGTACAATCAGAGCCTCTGCAAATAAATTTGTCTTTCATTTTTTCTAGTCTATGCATTGTATTTCTTATTCTTGATCAGCTACATGGTCTGGAGCCGATACAACGTTTTAAAAAGGTAGGGAGAGTGTATATCCTGGCTTTGTTTTCAATCTTAGGAGTAAAGCATTCAGTCTTTCACCTTTAAGTATGATGTGAGATACAGTTTTTCTTTGTCTTCTTTAGGTGTGCTTGCTAGCAGGTTATCTTTTGTTCACAACTTTCTAAGACCTTTTATCAAGAATGAAAGTTGGATTTTTCTCATGTATTTTTCTGTGTGTGGGCTTCCCTGGTGGCTCAGCAATAAAGAATCTGCCTGCAATGCAGGAGTCGAGGGTTTGATCCCTGGGTTGGGAAGATTCCCTGAGAAGGAAATGGCAACCCACTCCTGTATTCTTACCTGGAGAAGCCCATGGACAGTGGACCCTGGTATGCTACAGTCCGTGGGGTCAGAAAGAGCTGGACACAGCTTAGTGACTAAATAACAGCAACATGGTTATTTTATACTGTGTTGAAATAGAGAATTACATTAATTGGTTTTCAAATGTTGAAACAAAATTGGATTCTTGGGACAAATCCCATGAGGTCATGATGTGTTCAGTTCAGTTTAGTTCAGTTCAATCATTTAGTCATGTCCGACTCTTTGTGACTCCATGAATCACAGCACGCCAGGCCTCCCTGTCCATCACCAACTCCTGGAGTTCACTCAAACTCATGTCCATCGAGTCAGTGATGCCATCCAGCCATCTCATGATGTGTTTGTAATTTTTATATTGCTGGATTGGATTTGCTAATATTTTGTTAAGAAATTTTTATCTATCCAGGACAGATATAGGTCTGTAATTTTTTTTCTTTAAAAAAAATTTTTTTGTGGTAAATGCTGGTGAATGTTCCATGTTCCATGTGCACTTGAAAAAAATATGCTTTTTCTATTGTTGAGTAGAGGACGCTATATACGTCTGATATGCAATTTGGTTGCAAAGTGCTCTTTCAGATTTTCTAAATCCTTACTGTTTTTTTTTTTTTTTTGGCCTAAATATCCTGAATAATTGCTGATACAAGTATGTCAAAGTGTTCAAATGAAATTGAGGATTTCTGTATTTCCCCTTTCAATTATATCAGTTTTTACTTTATGTATTTTCATTTTCTTTTATTGGGTATATATGCACTTTGAATTTTTAGGCATCTTATTATGCTGATTCCTTCAATATTATGTAATATGTGTCTTTATCCCTATAGTAGTTAATGAAAGTTTCTTTCAGTACTACAAAGAATGTCAATTTATCACCTTCCAGTTTGCATACTTTCAGATGGGAAATCTGTGATTCTTACTCTCTCAAAGCTCTTGGATGATCTGTCAAGTTTCACTTTTTTTTTATTCTTTGTGACTCACTTGGGATATTTCTGTTGATCTATCTTCAGGTTTACTAGGATCTTTTCCCTCTCTCTCTCATGTGTCTAGTTTTCTGACAAGCCCATGGAAGGAATGATTTATTTCTGATATAGTTTTCCCCATCTAATATTTCCATTTGATTCTTTTTTAATATAATCTTCATCTCTCAGATAAAATTTCCCCATATACTTATGTATGTTTCCCTAAGTTTCCACTAGTATTTTGACAAGTTAAAAGTTATTCTCAAAAAGTTTCATGATGCTAATTCCAACGTCTTGAACATACCTGAGTTTATTTCAGCTGTGTTCTTCCCTTGCAGCTCAGTCAGTAAAGAACCTGCCTGCAATGCAGGAGAACTGGGATCGATTCCTGGATTGGGAAGATCCCCTGGAAAAGAAATGGCAACCCGCTCCAGTATTCTTGCCTGGAAAATCCCATGGACAGAGGAGCCTGGCAGACTACACGGCATCACAAGAGTCAGACATGACTTACCAGTTAAACCACCAGCACCACCATTTTAACTTTTTGCAGTGGGTCATTGTCTCCCTTTTTTGCACATGTGTGTCAAATAATTTTTGTTGAATGGCCAACATTGTATGTTTGGCTAGAAAAAAGATATCTCTTCTTCTGTAAAACTAATAGCATGGGACCTTGGGCTGGTTTAGAGTTCATTGTTTCTGAGGTCATCTTTGTTACATGCAGACTTCAAATTTTCAGCAACATGGTGCTGCAACCTAATGCTTACTGTGGGGTCTTGGTGACAAAGTTTTTTCTGAGTGGTTTTTTTTTTTTTTTTAGTTTTTTTTAATTTATTTATCTTAATTGGAGGCTAATTACAATATTATACTGGGTTTTGCCGTACATTGACATGAATTAGCCATAGGTGTACATGTGTTCTGAGTGTTTTGATTCAAGTCTACAATCTCAGCAGATCTGAAGGGGGTCTCTCTCCAAACTCTTGCCCTCCCCCAGTGGTAAGCTTCTATAGCTTGTAACATCAAGTATGACAGTGTGGGAGACAGTAGAAATTCGAAGTTCTCTTGATCTAGTCTCAGTCTCAGACAGATACTGTCTGCCTTAGCCTTGGGAGTGTGGCTTTCTCAGCATTCCTACTTCTCCTCCTCAGTAGCCAAGCTCTTTCTTGTATCTGTATGGGTTTTAGTCAGGAAAGAGTTTCCCTCTCTTCTGTAGGCGTAGCAGAACCTGGTTTTATATACAGTATATAGAATCCTTGGTCCCAGAGAGTTACTTGCCTTTCTCTCAGGATTAAAGATAATTTTATTCTAGTCTTTCCTTGGCAGCATCACCTTTTTGTCTAGGACCAGTGATGAAAGAGTTGCCTGTTCCACCTTGAGCAGTAGAATCTGCTGTTGGTGACGGTGCAAGGTCTGTGGTGGGAGCAATTATGGTTTCCTTTCTTTTCAGTTCAGTTCAGTTCAGTCGCTCAGTTGTGTCCAACTCTTTGCGACCCCATGAACTGCAGCATGCCAGTCCTCCCTGTCCATCACCAACTTCCGAAGTCTACCCAAACCCATGTCCTTTGAGTCGGCGATGCCATATAGTCATCTCATCCTCTGTCATCCCCTTCTCCTCCGGCCCTCAATCTTTCCCAGCATCAGGGTCTTTTCCAATGAGTCAACTCTTTGCATCAGGTGGCCAAAGTATTGGAGTTTCAGTTCAACATCAGTCCTTCCAATGAACACCCAGGACTGATCTCCTTTAGGATGGACTGATCTCCTTTAGGATGGACTGGTTGGATCTCCTTGCAGTCCAAGGGACTCTCAAGAGTCTTCTCCAAGACCACAGTTCAAAAGCGTGAATTCTTTGGTGCTCAGCTTTCTTTATAGTCCAACTTTCACATCGTACATGACCACTGGAAAAATCATAGCCTTGACTAGACGGACCTTTGTTGGCAAAATAATGTCTGCTTTTGAATATGCTGTCTAGGTTGGTCATATCTTTCCTTCCAAGGAAAAACTGTCTTAATTTCCTGGCTGCAATCAACATCTGCAGTGATTTTGGAGCCCAGAAAAATAAAGTCAGCCACTGTTTCCACTGTTNCAGCCAAATTAAAAAAAAAAAAATTAACAGTTTTTTAAAATATCTGCTCTTTTTATCTTATCCACTTTTATGGCAGCCACTGTTTCTCCCCCTGCAACAGATAAAGCTCTTTATGAGTTCTATCTTTTCTCAGGGTGGATTTGTGGGGGGAAGGGGAGCTTGTCCCTCTTTGGCACTGTTTACTTTGTGACTTTGTCACTCTGACATGCTCAAATAAAGTTAAAATTTTGTAGATGATCTACATTTTCATTGTCAGAGTGAGAATGACTTTTGATGTGGCCTTCTATGTTCTAAGCAGAAGATTAGATAAGATGACTTTTTTAAGTCAACTGGCTCAGTTTCTTTAAAAATGTATTTCTGAATTAGCATTATTGGATTGCTCTGCTAAGATTAAAAAACACTTTGTGAAAATAATTGCATTTTTGGATGGCTTTTCAATGATGGCATTCTAATAAGTGAATTGTAGGCTGTGTGTATATCCTTTATATATAGATATTTATAAAACAATAAAAAAATTAGTGGCAACTTTGCTGAGTCACTGTGGCTCCCTTAACAAAAATTTGAATCAAATTAAGGAAATCATGCATAGGAAATTAATGTGAAATAATTGATGGTGATCTTAAATTGACATAAATAAATAATTGATACCACACAAATCTGAAAATTATGATTACAGAACTCAATATTAATTTCCTTTATCTATTTATCAGCCATGTGGAATGTCTACAGTCATATGTTTATAGTTGAGTATTCATAATGATCATTTCTAATATTTTGAATTTTTAAAGCTTTATTTTTTATATTTATCTGAAATGTTAAGTTTTTTGTAAAGAATCTATAATTTTTTTTAATTGTCAGTTTAATTAAACAGGAAAATAAGTAACAGCTAGAAGGGAGTTTAAAAGAATCTTTAGGTGATTATGGATAATGAATTCTTTTCTTTTTTGTAATTTTATGCACTGTATTGATTTCTAATAATTTTAATTATAATCCAAATGTTTTAACTATATACTGTCATGCATTTAAGAATGTTGAACAAACTTTTTTAACAAATTCAAGTTTTATATTTGTGATCAAGTAGACCCTGGAGAAGAGTACACACAATAACTGCTGAATGTTGTTAAGAAATTCCAGAAATATGTTCAATATAGTGTAGAATTTTAAAGCAAAACAAAAAATGTATTTTAATTCTTGGTGATTACAAATAAAACTGCATTTGTACTGTGGATCATTAATTCTCTATCATCTTTGATCAGAGAGTAAAAGAAAAACCTTTGACATATATAGGACTTCCCTGGTGGCTCAGACAGTTAAGAATCTGCCTCCAATACAGGAGACCTGGGTTCAATCCCCAGGTGGGGAAGATGCCCTGGAGAAGGGACTGGCAACCCATTCCAGTATTCTTGCCTGGAGAATTCCATGGAAAGAGAAGCCTAGTGGGCTATAGTTCATAGGGTCACAAGAGTTGGACATGACTGAGCCACTAACACTAACATAACATACATATGTTAAACACACTTGACACATATATTAAAATAGTATACACTTAAATATTTAATTTACAATATACACATTTAATATATGGTTAAATACACACCTTTCTAACTTAAATAGAAAATAGTACAAGAGAGGGGAACTAATCTCTTTTAAAATGGTGGTTAGTACCGACGATAAATGGAAATTATGATGGAGTAATCACAGTTCAGGCATAAAAAATAGACTCAGCAGCCACTGACGATGTGGTTTCAGACATGACTCTGCACTTCTGAGAATTTGTATTTTCTCCAAACTGCATCAAACCCAAGGCCACTATCAGGTATATTTAGAACAACATCCACCAGCTGCAGCATTAAAGTCTTAAGGTCCCCTCTGGTAACTATGCCGCCATTTCAGGCCCCAACCATTCCTTGCTTAACAAGCACCCTTACACTTCGTCAGCTCAAATTATAATCCTTGACAAACAGCTTACGTAACTAACTGTGGCCTTGGAGTTTTGCTTCTATAGGCTTCATGCATTTGGTAGTCCATCAGAACACGATTCAAGCACCTCTTGAATCTGTGCCTCCCAGACTGCAGTTCTAACAAAACCCAAACAAATGCCTCTTTTATTTCAGTCAGGTCTCATTTATAAAATGTTGGTGAACAGTGTTAATTAAAGGCATTAAGAACTCAATAAATGCCTGTTGCATAAAAAAAGAATATATGAATGAATTAATATATATATAAGGGAACATATAAATATAGAAACAGAGTTATAGGGCTATTACTTGGGTTGCTTTCTAGTCCTCCAAGTTTTCCCTCCCTTTCACTCACCCTGAAAAGCACTCTTTCTTGCCCAGCCTGGAACAAAGCTGACACCGCTTTGTAAAGTCCCCTAGGAGGCTGAAGTGGAAGAACTTGTTGAGCTTGGTATTTTTCTCTAAGCACTGTGGAAGGGAAAAGCAGGAAAGCAGAGCACAAAATGAAATGGGAATGGAACTGATAAGAGACCCTTTCAACATAATGGGACAGAAAGTAAGAAATGACCCAATTGTCCGAGAGCATCCGTTTCCTACCACCTATCTAACTTTTTTGGGCAACTTACAGTTCTGAACACTTCTAAGCTCTCCTCAAGAGAAGGTATGAAACTAGGATACCTTGTGTGGGGTTGGAATCACAAAAGAATTCTGACACCTGACCAAAATGGAAGTGAACTGAACTCCTTGTTTACAAGTTCCCTGGTGGCTCAGACAGGAAAGAATCTGCCTGCTAATGCAGAAAATCTGGGTTTAATCCCCGGGTTGGGAAGATCGCCTGGAGAAGAGAATGGCTACTCACTCCAATATTCTTGTCTGGAGAATTCCATGGACAAAGGAGCCTGGCCAGCTGCAGTCCATGGGTCGCAAAGAGTCAGACAAAACTGCGCAGCTGACAATAGTTCTAACAATAATTCCCATGTGAACAAGAAAAGAAAGAAAATTCTACTACAGAATAAAAGAATGAAACTTAATAAGAGAAAAGATATAGAAACTTTCATTCTGAGAGCAGACTTTATCAGAAAAATAACAATCAGAAGACATAGCTTTGAAATGGAAATGCTAGTTGGAACCTTGCCTGAAGACATATACAGCAATTTCTCTTGTCTAAGAATGCAATTCCAAGAAAGGAATTCTCAGACTGATGCACTCAGAGGGCATTGGTTAAAATAATTAATGGGTTGCAAATGAGTAGGACAGAACTTAGCAACTATGCAACAACAAAAGCATAATTAATACTTCCACTGTGAAATAATTAAAAATAAAAGAGCAGAGGCCCTTAAGCATAGCCCCTGGGACCAGAATCATTGTGTCACCTGAGAACTGTTCAAAATGCAAATTCCATAGCCACACGCCAGAATCACTGAATCAGAAATTGAGATGGAGCTCAACATTCTGTATTTTCACAAATTCTCCAGATGATTCTGATGCAACCTATAAGTTTGAAATCCACTGATACTAACATTGGAAGCAAATGAGTCACAGGTATTAACAGTCCCTCCCTTTAAGCCCGGAGAAACAAAAAAATGAGAAACCAAAAGGTTGAATGACGCTGAGGTTAATCATAGTTCAAAAGTAAGGATGTACCTAAAGATAAAAGTCTTTCTTAACCTAGATACAAAATGGGAGGGAATATGTTCAATCATTTATGCCACTTCCCTTTATGTTTTTAAAGAATAACAACCAGGCTGAATTGCCACTCTATGTTTTTGCCTTCATCTCAAGTTTTGATACCTGAAAAAGGTAAACTCCAGGTCCAGACCAATAGAGCATTATTGCTCATTTGATAGCAATACACCAAGATCAAGCATGATGCTAGAGAGATTCAATTCAACCTAAATAGAGATGAAGCCCTGAACTCACCGTTCAGTGATACATCTGGTGACTTATCCTCTTAGTGAATTTACATTTGCAATTTTTCATGCTCACCTAATTTCCTACCAGCACCTCACCCTTCTTAGCCCACTTTCTTTGGTTACGAATTAGTTAAAGCTCAGGGAATGTGATCGTTGGACATTGCTTTATCAAAGTGTATTTGAACCAATAGTAAAATTCAAATGATAATTAAATAACACATAAGTGAGTTTTAGATCACCTGCTGTTTGTCTCAATTTGACCCTCCACCATCATGAGGACAATTAAAAGTACATTCTAAAAGACATAGCAAAATGCTCTACAAAAATGAAATATAAAAATAGACTGAGACTTCCTGAGAGGTTGTCAATATCTACTTCAGCAGAGGAAGAAAAACAGCTAGAGGTACCTCACTATCTGAGCTAAAACCACACAGGAAGTCTCAAACTCAAGGAGCTCACGGCACTGAAGGCTCAGGGTGATGTACATTTCACTGTGCAAGGCAGGGTGACCCTGACAAGCACTTCCTCTCTTTCCTCACTTTCATGCAAGGTCTAGAAACAATGAGACAAAAGGTAAAACTTTTAAATATTACTAATTTGAGATCTACCTTTAAATCCCTGGCTTTAATTTAATCACTTTAAATTTGGCCTCTTGAGAATGGATTCCAGTACAGTAACAGTAAGAAACATACACATGAGAATCTGATATTATGTTAAAGTGTCTGATGATTGCAAATGGAGTGTTTGATCCCAGAAGTTGTTGTTTTTGTGTGTACGTGCTCAATCCTGTCCGACTCTGTGACCCTGTGGACTGTAGATCACTAGGCTCCTCTCTCCATGGAATTCTCCAGGCAAGAATACTGCAGTGGGTAGCCATTTCCTTCTCCAGGGCATCTTCCAAACCCAGGGATCTAACCTGTGTCTCCTGCATCTCCTGCATTGGCAGGTGGATTCTTTAACACTGAGCCACTTGGGAAGCCCCGGTTGTGTTTTTAGAGTAGTTTTTCTTCTTTGCTCAGAGATGACTAAGTGTGAGCCAATTCTTTTTGCTATCATCTTTCGTCTATTGTTTACTAAGCGAAGCAAACTAGCATTTAGGAAATCCATGTGTCACGCATAGTTTGGGGGAATTTGAGGGTATTTTTGTTATTGTTGCTGTTTCACTTAAGCCATTTCATCTGTTCCTCAATAAATGTGATAATAGATTGTCTTCATCATTTTATTGATGAAGACACTCAGATGTAGGAGCATTAAGTGACTACAAAAGGGAACACAAATGCATATATGTGACTTTATGTAGAATATTTATATTTACTTTTAAAGATTTATATTTACTTTTCCCTTGTGGCTCAGATGGTAAAAGATCTGCCTGCAATGCAGAGGACCCAGGTTCCATCCCTCAGTTGGGAAGATCCCCTAGAGAAGAAAATGGCAAACCACTTCAGTATTCCTGTCTGAGAAATCCCATGGACAGAAGAGCCTGGTGGGCTACAGTCCATGNGTGGCTCAGATGGTAAAAGATCTGCCTGCAATGCAGAGGACCCAGGTTCCATCCCTCAGTTGGGAAGATCCCCTAGAGAAGAAAATGGCAAACCACTTCAGTATTCCTGTCTGAGAAATCCCATGGACAGAAGAGCCTGGTGGGCTACAGTCCATGGGGTCACAAAGAGTCGGTCATGACTAAGTGACCTACACTTTCACTTCACTTTCGCTTTTACAAATAAAGAATAAAGTGTACATTAACGTAATGAGAATTATTATGTGCACATTCTCATCCCACTTTTCTGTTAATAACAGAAAATATTTCATGAAATTCCAAAAACCAAAACAAAAATACTGGACTTTCCACAGAATCATTTTGCTTTTTACATTCAAGAGCTATCATGCACAAAATTTAATTATGAGAGACAGGAACAAACTGGGCAGACTAGATGTTTGCCTCCAATGACCAGTATGAGCTCACAGTATCAGGAAATGAGTGAAGAGAGAGGAAGTGGCTAGTTCAGGGGTCTAAAAGAAGGCAGGCGGGGCATTTCTAGAGAACGATGTGGGGAGAGGAGAGAAGCACCAAGCTCCAGCACCGTTTGCAGCCTAAATTAGTACCAGCTAAAAATTGTAGTTCACCATCTGGTTCTGACAAGGATGAAGTCACTGGCCCCTGCGGTCCTGACCTTGAACAGACTCTGAAAGGAGTCCAAGGTGGAGATCAGGAATGAGCCCTCTGTGCTCTGAGAAAAACTGGCAGAACAGGCCTTCACATAGTTAGATATTTTTAGGAGAAGAGTTTACAAGCCCAATTTTTTACATCTTCTGATATCTAGAGAAGCACTAAAATCATTAAAGGAGAGATTGCTCCTCGTGACTAGCAGCAACCTTCTCGTGACTAGTAGCAAACCTCTACCAAAATGTGTGCTTAACTACACAACCCCCCCTTCACTAATATATGTACGTATATATACTGATCTTACTCCTCACTTCTTTGGAGCAGTTTCTCAGAACTATCTGACATGCTGTTTCCTGGGCTGTGGTGCTCATTTGGCCCAAATAAAACTCAACTCACAACACTCACGTGGTGCATTTTTTTCCACTGGACACAAGGAAAGTTGTGCTTTGTTGAGAGCATTTCCATTCACTATTTTGCCTTCAAAACAATTGTCCAATATCTCTCTCATCAGTACTGCATCTTAAATGTTTAGCAAGTGAAAAAGAAAGGCCATGGATCAGACCTTCTGTTCTTCTTGGAGAGAAAGATCCACCTCCTATCCTCAACCCCACACCCTCCCACCACCCCAATCTCCTTAACACACCCTCAGGCCCACAGTCCAGCAATACCTTAGCGGCCTGTGGCGCTCAGAACTTCACACCCCAGTGCTAGTCCATACTCATTCAGTCACATCCCTCTAAAGAGAAGAAAAGCAACCCAAATTACAGGGTTTTTCTCAAAAGGGTAATGCCTCTCCAAAAAGAGCTGCCCACGTGTTTTCCTTCTTCACACATACACTCTGTTGTGCTAAACCAGAGAAGAGGGAAAACCTTTTGAAAATCTGTTACTAAAACTCATCTCAGCCTCACAATTGAAATTCTGGTAACCTCAGACAAGCAAGTTTTTCATAGCAGCTGTTCTATATCATCCTCCACCTTAATCACAGCAGCAACAATCCATTTCTCACAGGTGGATAATATCTTTGCCAACAGAATGGTACTCGTAACCACTGGATGGATAATGTAAATATTATTTACTTGTGTGTCATGGCTGTTCTTGGAAATTCTTAATGAAAAATATGCGTATAGTTCAGTAAATCACAGTCACAAATCAAATATTGGAGACCAAAATGGAGAACTGAGGGAATTTCCTGGTCCAGGGTTTAGGACTCTACACTTTCACTGAGAGGGTCCGGGTTCAATCCATCTCTGGTCTGGGAACTAGGATCCTGCAAGCCCCGTGAAATGTAGGGGAAAAAACCTGGGAGAGCTGAGACTAATGAATGAGAGAAATAAAATGTATCAGTCCATTAATAGTCTTATTCATTGCACCTGTCACAGTACTTTATATAGTATCTGTTTATACATCTCTCTCCAAGTTGACCATATGTTCAATAAAGACAAAAACTGTGTCTTATTTTCTTTGCTATAACCATCACCCAGTGTGATGTCTGACATGTAAAAGACACTAGATAATCATTAGATAAATGAATATTTTTATAGTAGAGGACAAAATTTTTAATTATGATTAGCACAAAAATTTTTATCCCTTTCTTCTTTGTTCTCACACTTGATTTCTGCTTATTAAAAAATATGATGCTATTTCCAGCTACTCCATTACTGAAAATTGGAACAAGGAAAATATGAAGGAAAAAAACTAAAAATCTCATTATAAAATTATGCTAATATGTTTCCTTTCCATATTTCCTGTGTATATATTGTGCATAGGAGGAGTTACACATTATTTTATGATTTTTCAACTAACATTGTATCAGGAGCATTTCTTACATTTTGAATACTTCATTAATATAATTTTTAAATTTTTGTATTTTTCAATTGTAGGGTAATATCATATATATTTAACCTTTCTCCTATTGTTGGATACAAGATTTTCCTAGTATTTAGCAAGCCAAATAATACTGAGATTTAAAAAAATCAAATTGTGTAGTATCTTATTCATATGTATTATTTTTTGAAGACAAATCTCTAACGTGGAATCATTAGTTCAAAAAGTGTTAACATTTTTAATACTACAGATATATTTTGCCAAATATATTTGCAATACTAGTCTACTAACATTCCGGGTAGCAGCTTATGAGAATGTGTTTATTTCTTTATTCTTAAGAGTAAGACATTTTCAAATTGAAGCAGCTTAATTTCAGAACTTGATTTGTATGACGATGCCATCTGGTGGCCATAATGCAAAATTACAAAAGCAGAAGTGGAGGAGCCCCTTTGGAAAGGGCAAAATTGTGGTGACTATTATCGGTCTTACAGGTTTTCAAAAAGTGCTCTTGCTTTACAATCTTTCAAATGATACTTATTAATGCATCTTTTTCGACCTGAATTTCTGGAGAACTTCACACGCTGACTAGTCTATCGCCTGCTGAAGACAGGGATGAGTCACAAGTTATGACCTCAAGGTCATAGTTTAACAGGGATACACAAAGGCAAACTGATCCTTGCAAACGTGACCAAAAGCTTTTGCAAATGGAAAATAAAATTTACTAATATTTGTGATTTGAATCATCCTGATTTTATAAAATGCACAAATGGCGTATCTCATAGTACAGGCAACCTCTACAGTGGCCCCCAATCACAATTTGCCTGGTGGCTCAGAGGGTAAAGTGTCTGCCTGCAATGTAGGAGACCTGAGTTTGATCCCTGGGTCAGGAAGATCCCCTGGAGAAGGAAATGGCAACCTACTCCAGTACTCTTGTCTGGAAAATCCCATGGACAGAGAAGCCTAGTAGACTACATCCATGGGATCGCAAAGAGTCGGACACGACTGAGCGACTTCACTTTCACTTTAATATCCATACCATTTTGGAATCCCCTTTCCAAGAGAGCCAAAGCATTTCCATCTCTCTTTCTTTCTCCAGTCTCTCCCCCACCCTCATAGAAGCAAACTGCTGTGATGTGAATGGTGGTGGCAGTTTAGTCGCTCAGTGGGGTTCGACTCTTGCAATCCCATGGACTGTAGCCTGCCAGACTCCTCTGTCCATGGAATTCTCCAGGCAAGAATGGAGTGGGTTGCCATTTCCTTCTCCAAGGGATCTTTCCAAACCAAGAATCAAACCCGGGTCTCCTGCATTGCAGGCAGACTCTTTACCAACTGAGCTATGAGAGAAGTTCCTATGATGTGAATAGCCCTATGAGAAGACCAACATGGCAAAGAATTTAGGTCTCCAGTCAATAGCCAATGATGACCTGAGACCAGCCAACACCCATGTGAGTGAGCTTGGAGGTGGGACCTCCCTAGTCAAGCCTTGAACTGAGACCTCACCCCTGACCCGCACCTTGAAAGCAGCTACCTAAGGAAACTGAGTCAGTCACCCAGCTTATCAGTGACTCACTGTTTGTTCACTAATAAAGACAATTTGAAACCTACTAAAACATTTCAACATTAATTTTTAATTAAGTACTCAAATTAATTCCTATTAAATTTTTAAATTTCAGTTAAAGTATCTAACTCTTTTGAACACCTTAAGAAGCAAATACAAGTAAAATTATCACAAAACCTATTGCTCTTCTTGCACTTAAATCTATTTTAAAATGAAGCAGTAGCTTTTAAACTTCATTTCGTGTGTTATTCCTATAATTTTTATACTTCTCTAAGGTTATAACTGTACTTAAATTGTCCAATAGTTACATTATTAGATCCTTGAATACTTTTCTAGTTTTCAGTAATCTCCATGGACCAAAAAAGCAAAATAGTTTGTCAAACAACTGATTTTTAGATTGTTTGCTTTCTCATCATGACTGAACTCAAGCTGCAGGCCATTAAGTTGGCTCTTGTTTTAAACTTAATTTATTATAAAAATGCAACATTTGGAATTCTCACTTCTCAGATAGATTTTGCATTTCTTAACCTAATATCTCCATTACAAATGATACATGTTTTAAGTCTCATTTTAGCTAACATTTAATTATGCATTATGCTATCCTTTTTATATATTGCTATTATCTGTTAGCACTATTAAAAATTGTGTATGCATTCTTGTAGCATGTAAATTTTCAGGCCATTTAGAAAGTCTAAGCCCTAGGAAAAGAGGAATCAAACTCTCGAAGCTAGTCCCCTTTTAAAACGTGTGGTTAAATCATCATTTTAAAGCACGAAATTGAGCTCTCTTTTCCTCTTTCTGCTTTCTTATAGTATATGATCATCCTCCTTTGGGTTCTGCTTTTTCTGGGCTGACATAATGTCCAATATTTTCCCATCTTTACTTACACAGTTAAAACAAATACCTCTCTATACTTCACAAACATATATTAATATAAGCATATTCAAAATCATTTAGCTATATTAACACATTTAATGAAATTAACTTCTTGAAATACATTTCTGAAATATAATTTGTTAGAGTTCTCATTTCAGATTACAACTATCTATGCTGACAAACTTTTTTTTTAATTATCATTATGAACACATGACCTTGTAAAACAATTTTATTGATTTATATGTTTGTCTATTATATTATTACTATCATTAACGCTCAAAGTGTCACAAACTGTCCCAAATAGTTCCTTCAAGCTGATCTCTATGTACATTACCTTTAAAAGAATTCTTTTAAGACTTTATTCTTTTAGACTTCTTGGATCACAGCAATCTTCTTATGCTAAAACTTTTTTTTAATTTAAAATTTATTTTTAACTGGAGGATAATTGTTTTACAATGTTGTATTAGTTTCTGCTATAAAAGGTGAATCAGCCATAAGTATACATATATCCCCTCCCTCTTAACCCTCCTTCCTGCTCCCCCCACCTCTAGGTTGTCAGAGCACCAAGCTGAGCTCCCTGCATTATACAGCAGGTTCCCACTAGTCATCTGCTTTACACATGATAGTGTAGGCACGCCAGTCCTCCTCTCAGTCCATCCCACCTTCTTGTTGCCTGGCTGCGGATCACAGCAATCTTGAGGAGGGAGTTACAGAGATTTCTCAAGGAATCCCTACCCTGACATATGCATAGAGAGCCTCCCCTATTATCAACATCTCCTACCAGAGTGGGACACTTGGTGTCACTTGTTATAATCAATTAACCTGCCTTGACTCAGTCCATAGTTTACCTAAGAGTTCAACTTTTGGTGTTATAGTAATACATTCTATGGGTTTGGACAAATGTAAAATAACATATATCCATCATAATACAGAGCGTGTTTTCAGTGCCCTAAAAATCTTATGTGTTCTGTCTATTCATCTCTCCACTCCACATCCCTGATCTTTTTACCATCATCATACTTTTGCCTTTTCCAGAATATTGATGAACTTTGTCTTAAATGCTTCCTTATTCACAGATAACAATTAGATATATCCCTTCTCCAAACTTAATTTTTCCCTCTTCAAGCCATGAAATCAGCTAAATCTCAAAGAGCCCAGGTTCTTTCTCTTCTCCATTAAAAAGTTGCTAATACTTCCTTTCGAATTTAGGATGAACATTGAAACTTACCTCATTATCTGATCACTTCTTCATTTTCATTTCCTGTCATTTTCCCCACTACTTGTAGTCTCATTCCACACTGACCTCCTCCGAGATTTCAAATGCTCTGCAATAGGTATTTGATCATAATCTCTATTCCTGAGGATGTATTTTAGTCTAGAGGGAGAAGGCTTTGTGATAACCAGCAACAAAAACACAGTATCTCCTTGGTATCACTGGCACACAGCACCCAGAATGCGGCCGACCTGCAGTAAGCAGCTGCGATTAAATGAAAGTAAGGGGATTGGAAGGATAAACCCGATGAAAGCAATCAAGGTATAAGTTAAAGGTCTTATTGCAACAATGTTCAAACAAAACTAATATTATTTATCTAGGCAAACCAAGGTTCAGTTCAGTTCAGTCACTCAGTAGTGTTCGACTGTTTGCAACCCCATGAATCGCAGCACGCCAGGCCTCCCTGTCCATCACCAACTCCCAGAGTTCACTCAAACCCGCGTTCATCGAGTCGGTGATGCCATCCAGCCATCTCATCCTCTGTCGTCCCCTTTTCCTCTTGCCCCCAATCCCTCCCAGCATCAGAGTCTTTTCCAATGAGTCAACTTTTCACATGAGGTGGCCAAAGTATTAGAGTTTCAGCTTTAGCATCAGCCCTTCCAAAAAAATCCCAGGGCTGACCTTCTTCAGAATGGACTGGTTGGATCTCCTTGCAGTCCAAGGGACTCTCAAGAGTCTTCTCCAACACCACAGTTCAAAAACATCAATTCTTTGGTGCTCAGCTTCCTTCACAGTCCAACTCTCACACCCATACATGACCACTAGAAAAACCAGAGCCTTAACTAGACGGACCTTTGTTGGCAAAGTAATGTCTCTGCTTTTGAATATGCTATCTAGGTTGGTCATAACTTTTCTTCCAAGGAGTAAGCATCTTTTAATTTCATGGCACAGAAGCATAAAATTATTGGAGAAAACTGCAGCATAATAGGGCACGCTGCCCGATAAAGACATTTAAAAAAAAAGATATGTTTAAGAAAATTTTACCATAGTCAAGAAAAGAAAATTTTTCAAAAGAAGACTTTTTGGCCACGTGGGATCTTAGTTTCCCCAGCAGGGATCAAACTTATGTCCCCTATATTGGCAGTGCGCAGTCTTAACCACTGGACTGCCAGGAAAATCTCCCTCAATTTTTATATACGTCAACCCATAATGACTTCCTACAACATCTATGAATAAATGGCTAAAGTGTAGAAATTTAATATTTAATAAAGCATTACAGTGGAGAAGGCAATGGCACCCCACTCCAGTACTCTTGCCTGGAAAATCCCATGGACGGAGGAGCCTGGTGGGTTGCAGTCCATGGA
>SJYV01043388.1:335457-355492 GCA_006410875.1 Neotragus pygmaeus | reverse complement strand
TCTTTGAAAAAGATAATTTAGGTTTAAACAGAAACACATACATACACATGTACATTTTGCTCTACTGAAGGCAGGAAATAATTTAGTTTAGCTTTTAATTTAGTGAAATTGGAATAAACTAAACGAGTGAAGGGTATGTAAAGAGCATAATGGTCATGCTGAGTAAACCAAAAGATGTTTGTCCAATTTTTGTTGCCAGTAGGTATTCAAAACTTGCTTCATTTCAAATAAAGGTAATTGGAAAAACTGAGTTATTCCCTTTTATATGGTAAATCAATTAATATTGGAAATACACTGTTAAATTTTTGAAATTACATTCAATAAGCACATTACTGTACTCCATTTTAAAATATTCAATGAACATATACTGTATTCCAGACCCTATTCTGGATATGAAAATTGAGAAATAAATTAAACAGGTAAAATTCTTACTTTCCTGAAGCCTAAATATTGTATCACAAACTTAATTATAATACAACTTAGAGTTTAGATAAAAACCAACAGAATTCTGATGTTAAAGTTGTGATGGTGATTATAGTGGTGTGTGTGTACACATGTGCTTTAAGTGTCAGTTTCTGGCAAAACCAAAACAGTATTGTAAAGCAGGATAAAGTAACAATTAAAAAAAAGCATGAATAGCTAATATGTGCAATTCACTAATCAGGCATGATCTCTGAGAAGTCATTTATACATAAGAACATATATTAAAAGTGAAAAAAGACCCTTCCTGTTAACTACATTATTCAAAGTTATTTACTAGCACTCCAGGAAATACCAGAGGGCAATATAGAATAAATACTTACCAGCTTCCTTTCAACACTATGAATAAAATTACAAAGGGAAATGTCTTTATCGTTTCTAATAAGTACACATTTTAGTAACTTCAAAGTGGATGGCATAAATGTAAATAGTATAGAGAGGACAGATAATATACATATAGTTGTAAAGAATATACAGAAAAGTTGGGATTGCAGTTTTGTATCCTACATCTTCAATTTTTGTGTTAAGTAAAATAACTATTTGTTGTTGTTGTTCGGTCACTAAGCTGGTAAGTCATGCCTGACTCTGTGTGACTCCATGGACTGTAGCACGCCAGAATATCCTAGAGTTTGCTCAAATTCGTGTCCACTGAGTTGGTAATTCTAAGAAGCTCACCCTTTGCAGCCCCTTCTCCTTTTCCCTTAAATCTTTCCCAGCATCAGGGTCTTTTCCAATGAGTTGGCTCTTCACGTTAGATGTTCGAAGTATTGGAGCTTCAGCTTCAGCATCAGTCCTTCGAATGAATATTCAAGATTGATTTCCTGTAGGACTGACTGGTTTGGACTCTCAAGAGTCTTCTCCAGTACCAGAATTTTAATGAATCAGTTCTTCAGCACTTTGTCTTCTTTATAGAACAACTCTCACAGCCATACATGACTAATGGAAAAACTATAGCTTTGACTATATGGACCTTTGCTGGAAAAGGGATGTCTCTACTTTTTATTACACTGCCTAGGTTTGTCATTGGAGAAGGCACTGGCACCCCACTGCAGTACTCTTGCCTGGAAAATCCTATGGATGGAGGAGCCTGATAGGCTGCAGTTCCTGGGGTCGCTAAGAGTCGGACATGACTGAGTCACTTCAGTTTCACTTTTCACTTTCATGCATTGGAGAAGGAATGGAGAATCCCAGGGATGGGGAGCCTGGTGGGCTGCCGTCTATGCGGTCGCACAGAGTCGGACATGACTGAAGTGACAGCAGCAGCAGTAGGTTTGTCATAACTTTCCTCCCAAGGAGGGCTTCTCTGATGGCTCAGTGGTAACAAATCTGTCCACAATGCAGGAGACACAGGAGATGGGAGATAGATCTCAGCAAATGTCTTTTGATTTCATGGCTTCAGTCATCATTCCCAGTGATTTTGCAGCTCAATAAAATAAAACCTAGCACTGCTTCCACATTTTGTCCTTTTATTTGTCATGAAGTGAAGGAGCCAGATGCCATCATCTTAGTTTTTTTGACAGTTGAGTTTCAAGCCACTTTTGACCTTCATCAAGAGGCTCTTTAGTTCCTCTTTGCTTTCTGCCATGAAAGTGATATCTTCTGCTGTCAGTGTTGATTCCAACTTATGCTTCATCCAGCCTGGGCATTTTGCATGATGTACTCTGAATATAAGTTAAATAAGCAGGGCGACAATATATAGTCTTATCATACTCCTTTCCCAATTCTGAAACAGTTCATTGTTCCATGTCCAGTTCTGTTGCTTCTGACCCGCATATTTCTCTTTAAGAATTTTCCATACTTTGTTGCAATCCACACAATCAAAGGCTGTAGCATAGTTAACGAAAGAAGAAGTAGATTTTTTTTTTTCTGGAATTACCTTGCTTTCTCTATGAACCAATGAATGTTGGCAATTTGATCTTTGGCTCATCTGCCTTTTTTAAATCCACCTGGTACATCTGGAATTTCTGAGTTCATATACTGCTGAAGCCTAAGTTAAAGGATTTTGAGAATAAATTTGCTAGCATGTGAAATGAGTGCAATTTATGCTAGTTAGAACATTCTTTGGCATTGCCATTCTATGGGTTGGTATGAATGTTTTTGCTGACCTCTTCTAATCCTGTGGCCACTCTGAGTTTTCCAAATTTGCTGACATACCAAGTGCAGCACTTTAGCAGCATCATTTTTAGGATTTTTAAATAGCTCAGCTGTAGCAGAGCTATCCCATAAACTCCTCTAGATTTGTTTGTAGTAATGCTTCCTAAGGCCCACTTGACTCAACACACCAGGATGTCCACTCTTGGTGAATGACCACATCATAATGGTTATCTGGTTCATTAAGTCCTTTTTTGTATGGTTCTTCTATGTGTTCTTCTTAATTTCTTCTGCTTCAGTTAGATCCTCATAGTTTTTGTACTTTATTGTGTCCATCCTTGCAGGAAATGTTCTTTTCATATCTCCAGGTTTCTTGAAGAGATCTCTAGTCTTCCTTATTCTATTATTTTCCTCTATTTCTTTGCACTGTTTATTTAAGAAACACTTCTTATCTCTTGCTGATATTCTCTGGAATGCTGCATTCAATTGGGTATATCTTTCCCTTTCTCCCTTGCCTTTTTCTTCTCTTCTTTCCTCAGCTGCTTGTAAAGACTCCTCAGACAACCACTTTGCCTTCTTGCATTGATTTTTCTTTGGGATAGCTTTGTTCACTGCATCCTGTACAATGTTAATGAACCTCCATCCATAGATTTTCAGGTGCTCTCTCTACTAGATCTAATACCTTGAATATATTCCACTGCATGATCATAAGGGATTTAGTTTCAGTTCAATTCAGTTCAGTCGCTNACACTTGTTCCTTGGAAGATAAGCTATGACTAACCTAGACTACATATTAAAAAGCAGAAGCATTACTTTGCCAACAAAGGTTCATCTAGTCAAAGCTATGGTTTTTCCAGTAGTCGTGTATGGATGTGAGAGTTGGACTATAAAGAAAGCTGAGCACCAAAGAATTTATGTTTTTGAACTGTGGTGTTGGAGAAGACTCTTGAGAGTCCCTTGGACTGCAAAGAGATCCAAAAAGTCCATCCTGCTGCTGCTGTTGCTAAGTCGCTTCAGTCGTGTCCGACTCTGTGCGACCCCATAGACGGCAGCCCACCAGGCTCCCCCATTCCTGAGATTCTCTAGGCAAGAATAATGGAGTGGGTTGCCATTTCCTTCTCCAGTGCATGAAAGTGAAAAGTCTGAGTGAAGTTGTTCAGTCATGTCTGACTCTTCGTGACCCCATGGACCGCAGCCTACCAGGCTCCTCTGTCCATGTGATTTTCCAGGCAAGAGTACTGGAGTGGGATGCCATTGCCTTCTCCAAAAGTCCATCCTAAAGGAAATCAATCCTGAATGTTCATTAAAAAGAATGATGCTGAAGCTGAAGCTCCAATACTTTGGCCACCTGATGTGAAGAACAGACTCATTGGAAAAGACCCTTATGCTAGGAAAGATTGAAGGCGGGAGGAGATGGGAACAACAGAGGATGGGATGAGTTGGATGGCATCATCGACTCAATGGACGTGATTTTGAGTAATCTCCACGAGTTGGTGATGGACAGGGAAGCCTTGTGTGCTCCAATCCATGGGTTCACAAAGCGTTGGACACAACTGAATGACTGTGTTGAACTGAACTGGCCTCTTTCATCGCCTAGAGCAAGCAAGCCAAAAAATAGTACCTGTGAAGTAAAGAATTTTGATTGAAAAATGGAGGGGGGAAAATCATACTCTATATGAGTAGATAATGAAAGGAAGGCAGGAAGAGAAGAAAGGAGAGAGGGGAAAATCTTCACCATCCTGAATGCCGTTAAGAATATTTGCGATTCACGAGAAGAGGTCAAAGTATCAATATAAATGGGTATTTGGAAGAAGTGGTCTCAGCCCTCATGGATGACTTTGAGAGGTTCAAGATTTTAGTGGAGGAAGTAATGGCAGATGTGGTAGAAATAGCAAGAAAAGTGGAACCTGACAATATGGTTGAATCGTTGCAATCTCTAGTGATAATAATTTAAAGGATGAGGAGTTGCTTCTCAAAGATGAGCAAAAAAAGTGGTTTCCTGAAATGGAATCTAATCCTGGTGAAGATTCGGTGAAGATGACTGAAATGACAATAGTGGATTTAGAATATTACATAAACTTAGTTGATAAAACAGCAGCAGTATTTGAGAGGAATGACTCCAATTTGGAAAAAAAAAGTTCTACTGTGGGTAAAATGCTTTCTGAAAATATGGCATGCTACAGAGAAATTGTTCCTGAAAGGAAAAGTCAATTGATGTGGCAAACTTCACTTCTGCTTCCCTGATGACTCAGCGGTCATCTGCCTGCAATGCAGGACATGAAAGAGATGCGAATTTGATTCTTGACTTAAGAAGATACCCTGGAGGAGGAAATGGCAACCCACTCCAGTATTCTTGCCTGGAAAATTCCATGGACAGAGGAGCCTGGCAGGCTACAGTCCATGGCATCCCAAAAAGTTGAACATGACTGAGTACACATATGTAACACAAGTCTTAGTTTAAGAAATTGTCACAGTCACCCCCAAACTTCAGCAACCACCACCCTGGTCAGTAAGCCATAATCAAATATCAAGGCAAGACCCTCCAACAGCAAAAAGATTACAGCTCATTGGAGGCTCATATGATGGCTAGCATATTTTAGCAATGGAGCATTTTCTAAATAAGATATGCACGTTGGTTTTAGTTTTTAAATTTTTTTTACTTAATTTTTTTATGGTATGCACATTGTGTGTGGGGGGGTTTAAGACATAATATTATTGCTCACTTAATAAACTACAGGATAATGTAAATATAACTTTTATATGCACTGGGAAACAAACAAAAAAACAAAAACTGTGTGACTTACTTTATGGCAACATTCACTTTTTTGCAATACTGATTTGATTACAGTGGTTAGAGCAAACCTGCAACACCTCCAAGGTGTTATTATGTCACAGGATGCTTAGAATAAGGAAGTAAGAAAATATATAGTACCAATCAAAGCCCAGCAAGGAAAACAAATCTCTCTGTTTTAAAACAGAGGAAATTTTATTCAAGGTACTGGGCTTCCTTTGTAGCTCAGCTGGTAAGGAATCCTCCTGCAATATGGGAGACCTGGGTTCGATCGCTGGGTTGGGAAGATCGCCAGAGGAGGGAAAGTCTACCCACTCTAGTATTCTGGCCTGGAGAATTCCATGGACTGTGTAGTCCGTAGTCCATGGGATCGCAAAGAGTCGGACACAACTGAGCAACTTTCACTTACTTACTTACTGATCAATAAGGTGATAAAGATGCTAAGAAACTACTTAGAACTCAATAAGGACACTCAGAGTTTAGCCATATCCAGAAGCTTCTACTCCCCACTAAACAAGGGTTATACTTCCAGTATTTCTTTAGAGCCGAGTTCCCCAAGGTCACTTGACCTTGTTTTCTCCATTTGAGAAGCAGTGGCCAGCTCAGTTATGTGTCACTTGGTATTTATTTCCTATCCTCCTTCACCTCACTTCCTCTTTCCCTCAGTTTCATTGCCCTATAAAACATTTGCAGGGGAGGTGGGGGGTGGTATACTTGCTTTATAATGTTGTGTTAGTTTCTGCTGTACAACAAAGTGAATTAGCTATATGTATACACATGCCCCCTCCCTCCTGAGCCTCCCTCCCACGGCCCCACCCCACCCGTCTAGGCCATCACAGAGCACCAAGCTGAGCCCTATGCTGTACAGCAACACTGACTGTTGTTGTTTTTCAGCAGCTAACTCCTGTCAGACTCTTTGTGACCCCATAGACTACAGTACACCAGACTTTCCTGTCCTTCACTATCTCCCAGAGTTTGCTCAAACTCATGTCCAATGAGTGAGTGATGCCATCTAACCATCCCATCTGATCACTCCCTTCTCCTCCTGCCCTCCATCTTTCCCAGAACTGGGGGATCTTTTCCAGTGAGTCAGCTCCTTGCATTAGGTGGACCTTCAGCATCAGCGTTGATAGCACTTAAGTTTTGTCTCAGGGTTTGTCTGGTTAAAGACACCGGGAAATGCTGCTTGGAGGTATCGTTTCCCCACAATAAGAAGCTGAGGAAGGAAGAGCAAAGGATAGGTCTGAACACAAATAGGCCCAAAGGTGTGTATTCTAACCTTGTCGTTCATTGCCATCCTTACAGTCATATTTAAACTTTATGTAACAATGTCATGCTTCCATCTAATAAGAGGTTCCTCGTTTCTGTAATAGGTCAGGAAGCACAAGATGGAGAAATTATGCAGAGCCTGAACACTTGTAGCAAGGGGATGTCCTTCAGGGCAGTCTAGTCCTAGCTCCCTTCTATGCCTAGTTTGGCAGGATTTCTTCATGGGTAGTTGCTGCTGTTGTTCAGTCACCCAGTCATGACGGATTCTTTGTGACCCCATGGACTGCAGCACGTCAGGCCTCCCAGTCCCTCACCATCTCCTGGAGTATGCCCAAGTTCATGTTCATTGCATTGGTGACGCTGTCCAGCCATCTAATCCTCTGATGCCCTCTTCTCCTTCTGCCCTCAATCATTCCCAGCCTCAGGGACTTTTCAAATGAGTTGGCTCTTCGCATCAGTTGACCAAAATATTGGAGCTTCAGCTTCAGCATCAGTCCTTCCAGTGAACATTCAGGGTTGATCTCCGTTAAGATTGACTTATTTGATCTTCTCACAGTCATGGGTAGTTATATAAATACAATAGCCCAGAGATCCTGAGGTAACAGAAGACATAACAAAGATAGTCTAATTAAATAAAGCCTGGCTGTACAGTAGGACAGGAACAGTTGGGAGGGGTCATTACACTAGATAAGGGATCCCAACTGATAGGCACAGAATAAAGGGACAAAGTAAGTGATCACATTGTTAATGCCACTCGGGAACTGTAAGTAGAAAAAATATGTGAGACCTCTGTAAGTTAATGATTACTCAAGAAAGCAGGTTTTTGTTATTGTTTTGTCACTAAGTTGTGTCCAGTTCTTTTGCGACCCCATGAACTGTTAGCCCTCGAGGCTCCTTTGTCCATGAGATTTCCCAGGCAGTAATACTGGAGTGGGTTGCCATTTTATTTTCCAGGGCATCTTCCTGACCCCGGGACTGAACTGTGTCTCCTGCATTGGAAGGTGGATTCTTTACCGCTGAATCACCAGACTGGTCAAGTTGCATTTCAATTAAGTTCAGTTCAGTCAAGTTCAGTCACTCAGTCATGTCCGACTCCTTGTGACGCCATGGACTGCAGCACATCAGGCCTCCCTGTCCATCACCAACTCCCAGAGTTTACTCAAACTCATGTCCATTGAGTCAGTGATGCCATCTAACCATCTCATCCTCTGTCATCCCCTTCTCCTCTCGCCTTCAATCTTTCCCAGCATGATGTCCTCTGCATTTAAGTTAAATAAGCAGGGTGATAATATACAGCCTTGATGTACTCTTTTCCTGATTTGGAACCAGTCTGTTGTTCCATGTCCAGTTCTAACTGTTGTTTCTTGACCTACATGCAGATTTCCCAGGAGTCAGGTAAGGTGGTCTGGTATTCCCATCTCTTGAAGAACTTTCCACAGTTTGTTGTGATCCACACAGTCAAAGCCTCTGGAAGTCAGTAAAGCAGAAATAGATGTTTTTTCTGTAACTCTCTTNCTTCTTGACCTACATACAGATTGCTCAGGAGGAAGGTCAGGTGGTCTGGTATTCCCATCTCTTGAAGAATTTTCCAGTTTGTTGTGATCCACATAGTCAAAGGCTTTGGCATAGTCAATAAAGCAGAAGCAGATGTTTTCGTGGAACTCTCTTGCTTTTTCAATGATCCAGCAAATGTTGGCAATTTGACCTCTTGTTCCTCTGCCTTTTCTAAATCCAGCTTGAACATCAGCACGTTGTTGGTTCACATACTGTTGAAGCCTGGCTTGGAGAATTTTGAGCATTACTTTGCTAGCAAGTGAGATTAGTGCTATCGTGTAGTAGTTTGAGCATTCTTTGGCACTGCCTTTCTCTGGGATTGGAATGAAAACTGACCTTTTCCAGTCCTATGGCCACTGCTGAGTTTTCCAGATTTGCTGGCATATTGAGTTGCAGCACTTTCACAGCATCGTCTTTTAAGATTTGGAATAGCTCAACTGGAATTCCATCACCTCCACCAGCTTTGTTCATAGTGATGCTTCCTAAGGTCCACTTGACTTCATATTCCAGGAAGTCTGGCTCTAGGTGAGTGAACATATCATCGTGGTTATCTGGATCATGAAGATCTTTTTTGTAAGCAAAATCGTGTTTGCTTAACCACTAAACCAAGCAAGTTTGCTTAGCAACAAAGCCATGCAACAAAAGCACAAGACCTGCCCCCAAACAATAAAACAATGGTGGTATGAGACCCACGTCCTGCCCTGTGAGCTCAGAAAGTTAATGATCCCTAGGACATGCTCTGTGCACACATGAACAACAATAATTTATGAACCTAGCTTGACAATGTAAGGACAAGAAAATTCCCTTGCCCAACCTGGAGGAGGAGCCAATGATGGAAGCATAACGACTGCTCAAGAAAGACAAGAAAGTTCATCTCCCCATGTCTACTTTTCCTTTTATTATTAAACCATACCCCACTAAGTTCTCCGGGAATGGCATTTCTCACCCACCCACTTGCAAACCTCACAAGAGTCCTATTCTAATAAATCAGTTCTTATCTACTACTTTTCCTCTCGCTGAATTCCTCTCTGTGCTGAGACATAAAGGACTGTGGTACTGAGAGGGTAATAGGCGGGAAGGCTGGGGATCTCCAAACGGTGAAAATAGGCTGCAAGTGTCAGACAATTTTTATCTCTCCCTTAACTGGCAGGAAGAAACAAACTAGTGTTACAGTTTTTTCCCCTTCGCTGCTGCTGCTGCTGCTGCTGTTTCAGTCGTGTCCAACTCTGTGAGATCCCATAGATGGCAGCCCACCAGGATCCCATCCCTGGGATTCTCCAGGCAAGAATACTGGAGTGGGTTGCCATTTCCTTCTCCAGTGCATGAAAGTGAAAAGTGAAAGTGAAGTCGCTCAGTCATGTCCAACTCTTCACGACCCCATGGACAGTAGCCTACCAGGCTCCTCCATCCATGGGATTTCCCAGGCAAGAGTACTGGAGTGGGTTGCCATTGCCTTCTCCTCCCCCTTCTCTACAGAAATTTAAAAAGAATTTTTTAATGACACCTGGTTCCACCTGAGCTTCATTTTTCTCAAACCTTGAGCTAACTAATGCATTTTTCTTATGGAAATGTTTGTCTCAAGCTGNATTGCCTTCTCCTCCCCCTTCTCTACAGAAATTTAAAAAGAATTTTTTAATGACACCTGGTTCCACCTGAGCTTCATTTTTCTCAAACCTTGAGCTAACTAATGCATTTTTCTTATGGAAATGTTTGTCTCAAGCTGTGTTAGTGTGCTGTGTATTTACCCTAGACTCTGTCTTCAAGTCAGTTCCACCTAAAGGCTCAGAACCCTCAGAATCTACTTGACAAACCAGTATGTTATATTGTTGTAGCCACGCGTTCAGGGTAACAAACTAAGTGGAGTGCAATTTATGACACCGGCGGGCCCAAGGCAGATTCTGCTCTTATCCAAGGACCCCAATCAGTTTTGTGAAAACCTTATATACCCTCAGTGTACATGCCCAAACCCACTTCTCCAAATTCCCTGAAACTAGTCTAAACAAAGGAAAAGAAGAAAGATACAATTAAAGTTAATCCATGATTCATATGCCTTAAGCCTAGGTAGTTAACAGTGGACAATTATCAATAGGCCAGTGGTCATACCCCAATAAGCATAATAGAATGTATGATTCTATTCGGTTACACAGTTAATTAGGGTATTCTTTTAGGTGACTGAGAGTGCTGGGGCTCTTGCTTCCGGGGGCCTGGTTTTCCTGTTGGTATATCTTTTCCATAAATACCGGGCCTATAGCTCAAAGTCCACAGTCCGGCCCAAGATGGAGTCCTGATTTCAAGATAGAGCCTGTTCTGTTTCCTCCTTCAATACATTGTTCTCCTAATCTGTTAATGAAACTATATATTTGTATTGAAATCTGCCTTTCTTCAAGATTCATGTCAATTGTTTTATGGCCCTGGATGACTCACCTGGTGTCAATGTTGTCTCACAAATGCATGTTGTGGGTGAGGGGCCTTGTGCCATTCTCTAAGTTTTGAGACATTTCCTTTCTTTAATTAGCAGACTGCTAGTAGCTATATAACACCNGGTATTCCCATCTCTTTCAGAATTTTCCACAGTTTATTGTGATCCACACAGTCAAAGGCTTTGGTATAGTGAACAAAGAAATAGATGTTTTTCTGGAACTCTCTTGCTTTTTCAATGATACTATCAAGCACAACTGAACTATTAAATTCCATGTTTCCTTAAGGCAATAGACTACTGAAAATCAGTGTGTGTGTGTGCGCGTGCATATATGTTTGCATGTGTACGTATATTTATTTGACTGCAGCTCAGTGGGTCAAGAGGTCTACTTGGACCTCAACAACACAGGTCTAAGAAAAGATGAGGAAAAAAGGGAAAATCAGCCTCAGAATCAGTACAGAGCTCTCAGTCTTGGCAATGTGTAAAATGACTAAAAATTGTTTGCATCTCCAAATGTGTCTTCCTTTAAAAAATTTTTTTTATTTATTTAGATATGTTTGGCTGTGCTGGGTCTTCATTGCTGTGTAGGCTTTTCTCTAGTTGCAGCGAGCAGGAGCTACTCTGTAGCTGAGATGCGCAGGCTTCTCATCGTGGTGGTTTCTCTTGGCTCGGAACATGGGCTCTGGGAAACACATGCTTCGGCGGCTGCAGCTCGCCGGCTCTAAAGCGCAGGCTCAACAGTTGTGGTGCATGAGCTTAGTTGCTCTGCAGCTGTGGGATCTTCCCAGGTTGGAGCTTGAACCTGTGTCCCCTGCATTGACAGGTGGATTCTTTACCACTGAGCCTCCAGGGAAGTCCCAGTTAGTCTTCCTAATAATGAAGCTTATATGGAAAGAACACTGGCAAAAATAAACTAAAATGTCAAACAGAAGGAGCCTCTGAGATTACCTAACCTACCTACCTTCCTTTATTGATGATTTTACTGAAATTCAGATAGAGGAATTCCCCATGGTCATAGAGGTAGTCAGGAAACCAGTAGTCTCTGATATTTACTCTATGATTCTATCTCATAGGATCTATGTCACTTGTTCATTTTCTGTGGTCTAATGCATCCTGATTTANAGAACATTGGAGTGGGTTGCCATTTCCTTTTCCAATGCATGAAAGTGAAAAGTGAAAGTGAAGTTGCTCAGTGGTGTCTGACTCAGCGACCCCATGGACTGCAGCCTACCAGGCTCCTCCATCCATGGGAGTTTCCAGGCAAGAGTACTGGAGTGGGATGCCATTGCTACCATCTGTTAAATGAATGAAAATAAGGTCAGGTAAAAAAGATCCAGCTGTTTCTACTACCCGTGGTCTGCTAATTTCTATATGATCCTTCATCCCTCCTTTCTAAAAGACTCTCTCTTCCTTCAACCCCTGTATTTCTTTCCAAATTAATTTTCATCTAATAGTTTATTTCTGTTACAAATGGCTGCCAATCTAATAGGTTATTTGAAATGTGGAAAAGTTTAAATCTAAATATTTAACAATAGAAGAAGTTGTTAAATAATACATGACATTTTATGAAATCATTCAAAGTCATGCTCCAGAGAAAACTTAAGGGTTAAGAAAAATAATCTTACATATTCCAAGTGAAAGAAATCTTCTAAACAAATTATTAAAATAACAAATGTTTGTGGGGATGTATGCATTAGAGCCTTCAACTTCATAAAAATTAAAAAAAAAAGACGCTGTAATTCAGTAGTTGGAAGGGGTNTATTCCAAGTGAAAGAAATCTTCTAAACAAATTATTAAAATAACAAATGTTTGTGGGGTTGTATGCATTAGAGCCTTCAACTTCATAAAAATTAAAAAAAAAAAGACTTGCTGTAATTCAGTAGTTGGAAGGGGTGGAGGGAAACAGGGCCATATTTGGAAATATGTACTATGTCCCCAAATGTAATATATCAAAGTGACATAGTACATAATGTCTGGTTAAATGACTGAATATATTTCTAAATATAATTTTAATTATTTTAGTGCAACAAACATAAAAAATTATTTTATGACTTGACATCATAATTCTTTCATGTTATGATTTAAAATAGCTGCTAGATTTGCATAGAAATTTTGTTTTGTTTTTCTAGATAATAAGTAGAGATTTCAGACTGATAGCTGCAACCGTTTCTCTGTAAAAACACATTTTGTGTGTGTGGATAGTTTTTTATTTGCAATAAATTTAAAAGATAAATGCAATATTATTGTTACTATATTTTCTCTTTTTACAATTCTTTTTGAGAGATATACATACTGATATAATATATACAAATATTAATCAAGTAAATGCTACCTACATGCGTGCATGCTCAGTTACTCAGTTGTGTCCGACTCTTGAGACCCCAGACTGTAGCTGCCAGACTCCTCTGTCCATGGGATTATCCTGGCAAGAATATTGGAGTAGGTTGCCATTACCTCCTCCAGAACATTGCCTATGGATGCAATGAAAATTACCATAAAGCTAACTTGTAAAACTACCACCACTTTTATGTTTCTCATTATTATCTACATTTTGCAGGTGGGAAAACTGAGGCCCAGAGTGGTTAAGTAATTTGCCTAGGGTCACCCGGCTAGTAAGCAGCAGAACTGAATTCATTACCAAGCGGTCTGGCTCCTGGATTCCTAACAGTAACTACTAAACTACATTGCCTTTGGGTTTTCAGTTACCACCTTAGAGGAAAAAAATAACTGTTGGCTCCAGGCTGCCATTTACCAAAGGGTTAAGACTTCCCTGGTGGCTCAGATGGTAAAGAGTCTGTCTACAAATCGGAAGACCCGGGTTTGAGCCCTGGGTTGGGAAGATCCCCTGGAGAAGGAAATAGCAATCCACTCCAGTACTATTGCCTGGAAAANTTTGCCTAGGGTCACCCGGCTAGTAAGCAGCAGAACTGAATTCATTACCAAGCGGTCTGGCTCCTGGATTCCTAACAGTAACTACTAAACTACATTGCCTTTGGGTTTTCAGTTACCACCTTAGAGGAAAAAAATAACTGTTGGCTCCAGGCTGCCATTTACCAAAGGGTTAAGACTTCCCTGGTGGCTCAGATGGTAAAGAGTCTGTCTACAAATCGGAAGACCCGGGTTTGAGCCCTGGGTTGGGAAGATCCCCTGGAGAAGGAAATAGCAATCCACTCCAGTACTATTGCCTGGAAAATTCCATGGACAGAGAAGCCTGGTAGGCTACAGTCTGTGGGATCGCAAAGAGTCGGACACGACTGAGCGACTTCACTTCACTAAGTTCTTCATCAAAGGAAAAGCATGCTTTTTTTCAGAGTCCTAAGTAAAGGAGATGATTGCAGAGACCCAAATTGCATCTTAGAAGGGGTCTCCATTTTGGAACTAATCGTGCTCATCTTGATAGATAATATGTATTCAATGCTTATAAAATAGCAAGATCATATTCTTATTAGTAGGCAAGTTCTTCTGCTCATTAATTTTTTATCTTTTTTATGGAAAACAAGAAGATATTTGAGAATAGCATTCACCAAGAGGGGAATATTTACTAGGGATTGTGATGAATGCCACACAGCCCATCAGTTTCGATCTCCAAGAAGCAACGGCCACTCCTATCCTCCAGGAGGCTCTCTGTGTTACAGTCTTCATGTTCTTTGGTTCTTACTTTTAAGTAATTAGTTTAACAGAAGGAAAAAGATATTTCACTAGGAAAATCTGTTTGATTTTTTTTTTGAGACTTTTAACTTTACAATTTTTGTTCACGTGGCAGTTATGAGACAAGAAATAACTGAAGGCTCCTCTTTCTAAACTCCCACATTTTCTCAGTAACTTGGGCCCAAAGGTGAGAGACAGAGGCCTAGAGGATAAAAGTACACATAACAATCCATGATACCAGTTCTTTTGCATCATCTATCTTCAAAAGAGATGAATCGTGACTTCGGCAAGCCTGGTTACATCTCATCCAGTTATTAGCTTCAGCAGTAAAGTAGTAACAGTTTACTCCCCAACACCACCAGGAGACTTCTTTGAGTTTGCCTACAATACATAAGGAGAAGCATTAAATGTCTTTTCATCTGGTATTTTGTTAAGCAGAGGAAGACATTTATCATGAAAAACCTTAACAACTATCAATAATGATAATGTGAATTTCATCAGAAGTCTGGGATGCCGAGAGAGAACTCTGCATTGCCATAGTCTTTGCAGCACTATTCACAATAGTCGAGAAATGGAAGCAACCCAAAAGTCCATTGATGGATGAAGAAAATGTGATCTATCTAAAGGGAATATTAATTTTCCAGTACTGGGCTTCTGAGGTTATGAAAACAGAGATAGAGAACAGTTGAGAAGCACATTCTTGATTAACCAAAGGTGACTGCTTTTACAGAATCAACATTGTTTTTATTGCCCTGAATCAAGAAACATACAATTAACAGTGTCATGTTTACTTTTTTGTCTATTGCCAAAACTAAATATAGAGTTCATACATATAAAAAATAAAGCAGATATTACTCAGCCTTAAGAATGAAATCTTGCCATCGGTAACTGCATGGATGAAACTTGAGGATAATTATGCTAAGTGAAATAAGCCAGTGACAAAGAGCAAATATTGCATGATTCCACTTGTATGAGATGTAAAAAGCAGTCAAACAGAAAGTAGAAAAGGGGTAGCTGGGGGAGGGGAAACGGCTGTTGTTTCATGGGTACACAGTTTCAGTTACTCAAGGTGAATAAATTCTAGAGATCTGATGTACAACATGGTGCCTGTAGCTAATAATGAACCAAACACTTAAAACTTGTTAAAAGGGCAGACCTCATGCTAAGTGTTCTTACCACAGAGCAGAAAGGGACATAAGAAAACTTTTGAAGGTGATAGATATGCCTATTACCCTAATTGTGGATGGTTTTACCCATATATACATATGTCCCAACTCATCGAGTTGTATACATTAGTCATATGCAGCTTTTTACATATTAATAATACCTCAGAAAAGCTGTTTTTATAATAATAAAATTAACTTCATAAATGTTTAGAGATTCTGAAATGCCTTCTAAATAAAATTAAAATTATTCTTTGGAAATTTTTCTTGTCTTCATTGCTTAAAATATACCAAATCAAAATATTATTCATCCCTCAAAGTACGTTTATGATTATTTATAGAACGCAAAACTATCTAACAGTCTAATAAAGAAAACATTTAAATTGTTACAAATGCAATGCAATAATATACAACATTAAAAGACATGTTTGTGAGGAGTATTTAAAACTATGCAAGAGGCTTCTCTGGTGGCTCAGTGGTAAAGAATTTGCCTGGCAATGCCGGAGATTAGGGTTCAAGCCCTAATCTGGGAAGATGCCACATTCAATGGAGCAACTAAGCCCATGTGCCATGACCATCAGGCCTGCACTCTAGAGCCTGGGAGCCGCAGCTATTGAGCCCCTGTGCCATGATTGCTGAAGCCAGTGTGCCCTAGAGCACGTTCCCCACCAAGAGAAGCACCGCAGTGAGAAGTCTGCATACTGCAGCTAGAGAGTAGCCCCGACTTGTCACGACTAGTGAAAAGCCCGCACAGCAGCAAAAACTCAGCACAGCCAAAAGTGAATAATTAAAAAAAAAAGGGGGCTATGGAAAAACAGCCACAGAAGGGGAAAAAAACAGGATGCGAACCTTTCTACAGCATGAAATCTAAATTTTTTATAGGCAGTAAAAAAATAAAACAAGAAACAAAAAAAATAAAACATTATTAATTCTCTAGTAATAGAAACAGTACATTTCCACTAACTACCATACCTAAATGATATCAAATATGCAAAATTTCTTTGTATAATAAACACTAAGCAATATTTAAATATTTAAAATATTTAGAAGTTGATTAATCAGGCCAATTCATTCCATCATTATGCATAACAGAGTTTATTACTGTATGAGATTTAATATTCTTATTTCTTAGATGTTTTGTGTCATCACACAGTGTTACACAAACATCAACCCTCTGGCAAGTCTTGTAGATGTATTAGAAGGAATACGCGTGTGCGTGCTCAGTCACTTTGGTCTTGTGTGACTCTCTGTGATCCGACGGACTGTAGCCTGCCAAGATCCTCAGTCCATGGGATTCTCTAGGCAAGAATACTGGAGTGGGTTGTCATGCCCTCCTCCAGGGAATCTTCCCTACCCAGGGATTGAACTCACATCTCCTACGTCACCTGCATTGCAGGCAGGTTCTTTACCGCTGAGCCGCCAGGGAAGCCCCCTACAGGGAGTACATATTGATCATAAAATAGATCAAATATCTGAAGTCAGTGCAGAATGGAAACTCAAACACACAGTCATCTTTACAATAGCATACAAATAAAATGACTTGCATTTATTTTAGCCTAAATGTATTTTTACTGAGTCTCCATATTTCATGTCAGCAACAAAGTTCAAGTGTCTACTTTGCCTGCAGGTCCAAAGCAATCCAAAATTTCAGGGGCCCTGATATAATACTATTTCACCTTCTGGGAGCATAAGAAGGCAAGAACTGCAATTGAGTTTGGGAAGTATAAGACTATTCATCCAACCATGATTCCTGATGTCTTAATCCTGTATTTGAGATAAGCAAACTCAAATAACCATGCTACATCTAAGAGGCACAAATTAAAAGCTGTCTAGTAGACCTGGATCCCTAACACACAACATAAGCCTGTATTAAGCCTCAAAACTTTTGGAGGAGGAATAAGTAATGGAAAACTGTTCAATCTTAATTCAAGATTTCCTCCATACCTGTATTTGGCAAAGACTCTGAAGACTTCTTTCTGTGATAGCACCCCTTCTTTTCTATAAAAACTAAGTTCGATCCTTTTATTTGCTGAAGAGTTTCATTTAGTCTATCACATTCGGAAGTCTTCTTTGTCAAAAGCTGCTTCTTTAAGTAGTTGTCATTTTGCATAACATCATACTTCTGACTGAGGTTCCGTAGAGTTTCCTCCTGTTGATGTTTTTCTTGAATATACTGGAAAACTAAAATTAACAGCATAAATATAAATTTTAAAGTACTCATAAAGCTTCACTGTTGAAATTAGGACAGGAGAAAAGAAATCTCACTTTGACAACCAACCTATTTCATTCCTTTAATTATTAATTTTACATTTAGAAAGTAAGACCTCTACAACGTGACCATATAAACTGAAACACCAGATTTCTCACTATGGGCCACCTAAGTGTAGAATGAATAAATCATGATTTCTAAATAAAATTATGACGGTACCATCTAAGCATTCAGTTCAATTTCTTTGTAAGTTAGCATGTCATCTACAAATAGGCACCAAAGGAAAAACTGACCAACACTTAGCAACACATCTTCTGAGTATGAAAATCTACACTAAACAGCATGAAGAAATTACACCAATATCATTGGAATAGACAGAATATCCATAAGTAAAAAGAGAGGAAGACCCAAATACATAGTTTTATCTGAATGTAAGATATTAGTACTTTTCCCTAAAGATGTCAAGGAACTCAAATGAAAGCTAAAGGCCACATTCAAGATTATCTAACATCCATGCATAGACTCACTCATTTTACTAAATCATTTCCTTATTATAGACTTTTTTAAATTAAAAGAAAGTCATAATTCATTTTCAAACAGTTGTTTCTCAAAGAATTTGTATCTGATATTCAAAGTGCTGTTAATTTAGAAGGCAGAATATTACAATCAGTTTAGTTCAGTCGCTCAGTCATGTCTGACTCTTTGCGATAGTTTCCCCTTAACCTTGGTTTTGCTTTCTGCAGTTTGAGTTACCCCATCAACCACAACCTGAAAATATTAAATGGAAAATTCTAAAATAAGTAATTCACAAGTTTTAAATTGCACTCAGTTCTCATAGTGTGATGGAAACTCGAGCCATCCCTCTTGTGTTCCCCAGGAAAGGGAATCATTCCTTTGTCGAGTGTATCCCACTCTCAGCAGTCACTTGGTAGCCTTCATCAGATGGCTGTCGGGGTACGCAGTGCTTGTATTCAACCCTTATTTCACTTAATAATGGTCTGAAATCACAAGAGTAGTGATGCTCACAATTCGCATATTCTCTTACTGTGCTTAAATTATAAATTAAACTTTATCGTAGGTGTGTATGAATAGGAAAAAACCATAGTATGTACAGGGTTCAGTGCTATCTGTGATTTCAGGCACCACTGGGGGTCTGAGATGGTATCCCCCATGGAAAAGGGAGTCTTCTGTGCTAAGTCCTATATCAGAAAGAATGTTAACATGCCTTATACATAACGAGACAGCTCATTACAGCTTCAGAGATACAGAGATACAAAATTAAAATCACACTGTGATTATATCTGGGGAAAAAATCACTAAGAAAAAACTCCCTGGAACATTCTCTGATTATAGCCATGGAACAATTGATAGAGCATGGTTGGTACCTACACAATGAGTGGTTATTTCTATTACTCAGACTTGGGTGTATTTCAGTTACTTACTCTTTATACCCAGCACGGTGATTGTCATCAAGAGAAGTAAACAGAGGATCCCAAGAGTCACTGCAATGCCATGCCAGGGCACTGAAGACTCTTTAAATAAAGAAGGAAGAAAGCGATCATTGGGGACAAAGCCCGGACCACTACTCATCTTGACCTGGACCCCATTTGAAACATAGAAACAGTCTTCTCTAAAAATTTTCAGGAACTACCCTGGCGGTCCAGTGGTTGAGAATCTGCCTTGCAATGCAGGCAATACCAGTTCAATCCCTGGTCCAGGAAGCTTCCACATGCTGCCGGGCAACTAAGCCCATGCAGCACAACTATGGAACCTGTGTGCTACAACTACTGAAGCCCTCGCGCCCTAGAACCTCTGTGTGTATGTCTGTGTGTGCATGTGCATGTCAGTAGTCTGCCTCTTCGCGACCCCATGGACTGTAGCCCACCAGGCTCTTCTGTCCATGGGATTTCTCAGGCAAGAGTTCTGGAGTGGATTGCCATTTCCTGGTCCAGGGGATTTTCCCAACTCAGGGATCAAACCCCAGTCTCCTGCATTGGCAGGAGGATTCTTTACAACTGTGCCACCTGGGAAGCCCCTGTGCTCTTCAGCAAAAGAAGCTTCCACAATGAAAAGCCAGTGCATGGAACAAAGAGTAGCCCCCGCTCACTACAACTAGGAAAAGTCCAAAAGCAGCAAGCCAAGACCCAGCACAGGCAAAAATAGATACATAAAATTTTTTAAAATGTTCTACAGAAATCCATGATACAAACTGTTTTTAACTTGCCATCTAGTAATTATAGTTTTAAAGTCTCAGGTTTTTTGTTTTTTTTTTTTTACTTACATTCACCCATTGCAGAAATTCTACACCCCAAGAAGAGTATTGGAGGATTTTTTAAATGCCTCCATTAGAAAAGCACAGAAGCACAGAGAGATGTGTGTGTGTGTGTGTGTGTGTGTGTGTGTGTGTGTGT
>SJYV01043388.1:306216-335405 GCA_006410875.1 Neotragus pygmaeus | reverse complement strand
TATTGGAGGATTTTTTAAATGCCTCCATTAGAAAAGCACAGAAGCACAGAGAGATGTGTGTGTGTGTGTGTGTGTGTGTGTGTGTGTGTGTGTGTGTGTGTATCCCTTAAAAAAGCAGACAGGTGTGGGGTGGGGGGTGTTCAATCATGTACGACTCTTTGCAACCCTGTGGACTATAGCCTGCCAGGCTCCTCTGTCCACAAAAGCACAGATGGCAATAAACACAATAATCATTTGTGAGGATCCACAATGACAGGCATACTCCTGTGATCACAACTAATCATGAAGAAGAAGGAAAAAGTAGGCAATATTCATGAGAAATTGGTAGCCAAGAGTGAGTATTCTGAAGCTGCAAATGTTACTGGGCCCTATCTCTTAAAGAACTTCCTAGAAATCAATTTTTCTCCATTTATCTTCAAAAATTTTTTTCTCTAGCAATGCTCTATTTATTCTCCTACTTTCAAGATCCTCTCTCTCTATATATACATATATATATATATATCCATCTAAAATTTGTATCTCTGATGGACACTACATTAAATCAGTAAAAGTCATTTTCAGTTTAGAGTTTGTGACACTGTTTGAAGGTACAAAGAGGGAATGGAAAAGCTAGAATGCCCTTTGGATTTGAACATTTTCGTTTTTTCATTGCCATTAAGGTTTGGTAAATATGTAAGACACCAAAAATACCTTTTGTCTGAATAAAAACACTGCTTCTAATGCATATTTCTCATGTCTGCACATTCTGTAAGACATTTCTCTAGGAACTGCAATGTTTTCTTGAGACTCTAGTCTGTCTCTTACTTTCGAAGCCCACACAAGGGACTCCCCTGGCCATCCAGTGGTTAGGACTCCATACTTCCAATGCAGGGGGTGCAGATTCGTTTATTGGGGAACTAAAAAAAGAGTCCTTGTGAATTTCTCTTGACCAAATTTGAATTAAAACACTCTATTACCTTCTCAAGTTTAAAAGAATGCATTAATTTCTACATTCTCACAAAATTTTTAAAAAAGATCATTAAAGACTTTTATGGTTTCTTATTATCAACTGAACACCTAGAATATGGATAGAACTTTTTATTTCTAACGTCAGAGGTCTGACAGTCCATAAGAGGGCTTCCCCTGGTGGCCCAGTGGTAAAGAATCCGCCAGCAGTTCAGGAGCCACAGGAGATACAGGTTCAATCCCTGGTTCGGGAAGTTCCCCTGGAGCAGAAAATGGCAACCCACTCTGGTATCCCTCCCTGGGAAATGCCATGGTTAGAGGAGCCTGGTGGGTTACAGTCCATGGGGTCACAGAGAGTTGGACATGACTGAAGTGACTTAGCAAGCACACAAGAGTAAGGTGAATCTAGATGTTTCAAACGTGTACCTTTTTCCTCAGTCTTGTCAGGTCTTTGAGTACCATCAGGTCTTAATCTGTTTTGTGACTCTGAAGGTGATTGAAGAAATCTCAGGGTGGAATAAGTCACTTCTTGATCACTCATCTCTAGAGTAAACAAATATATGTTTTGTATTAAAACTTTCAACTGAGTTATTTCATTCCAAAGAGAAATTAAAATGTCAGTTTGTAAAAATATATAGGATTAAGAAGATTATGCATGTGTGTGCACATGTGGATTTGTGCTCAGTAATTCCTTCAAGGGCCTAAAGTATGTAGACTGAGCCTGATTTATATAAGAAATGAGAAACTTTCAATATTTTTGCCAAAGTCATTTGTACTCCTAGTAACTATAGCCATATTATTAGATATTATGGGAAGAATTTTTTTTTTAATTTACTGATAGATTAAATAGGCTGGGTCCTATTCCATTTAGCTCAAAATGTTCAACATACATATACAAATGTTAGGCAAAGTGATACCATTACAAATTACTGAGATACTTTTAAAACTATTAATTCAAAAAACAAAAATTATATTTTTTGAGATTTTGAAAAACAAATATCTTGGCTTAAAAAGTACATGTAATATATATACGTATATATTATGTATTCAGATCTACATTATTGATAGTAAAAGGTTCTTAGAAGGATTGGAATATCAGTTTGTGATAATTATTTCTTGACCTGAGTAGATAAATATACTGTGTTGTTCTTTTCAACTATAACATGACTCTACCAAAGTATATCCCATATACCATCTGCAAAAGAAAATTACTGAGGGTTAACGCTACACTTTGGTTAACATTTCAGATTCCAGTGCCTCGTGGGAAATGTGCCGAATAAAAATCTCTTACATTAGACCCCAGACACTTGTATTTTTAATCCCAAATGATTCTGTGCATATTAAACTTAAAGAAATAATCTTCTAGCTGCCAGAGAAGACTACGTGAAAATAAAATTTGTTAACAGGCAGTCTTTAGTTAATACCCATAAAGGACTCTATCAATTGATATCAATATAAAAAGAAATTTAAAACTGTAGATATTTATGATGTACCTTGTTTTTATATTAATCAGTGTGAAAAGATGCTAATAAACAGTAAAAATAGAAAACAAATAGCACATGTAACTATATTCTTTAATTCTTTTCTTTAGTATCTAAACTTGATACTCACATTTTCCCAATTTCCTAAGGAAAAAGGGTTTTTCTACTACAGAACACTTCAAGATTGATAAAAATCATTAGACCTAAAGAAAAAGTTACTGACCCCCCAAATCCCTCTTTATTTTGATAACACAAAGCAAAAAATCATAACCAATTTTTTAAAAAGAAAATAATTTTCCATAAATGTTGAACTACAGTTTTCATCTCCATAGAGTGAATGCAGTTCTAACCCAATCAATTTTTTTTTAAACATGCTTTCCTATCCCTCCTATATTCATGCCAACTCATTTATAATAAACTATCATATTCTGAGAATCTTTTTTCTCTGGAATCTTTTTTTTTAAATAAGCAGGACTAATAGATACTCAGCTACAAAGATCTGAGACAATAAAAAGCAAACGTTACCTGTGTCTGTGCCTTCAGTGACGCAGATGGAAAAAACTGACCAGAACAGGGTGAGAGAAGTTGGCCTTTACAATCCCTGATTCCTTGGGTGCATGAGAGGCTGTAAGATGGAGACAGACATGAATTGTCTTTGAATCATGCTCTAACTCAAAATTTTCTGCCCCTCCTCTTGACCAAAGTGATGAAAGGAAATTGTATGACAAAAGCTGATGTCGATGAGAAAGGAAAATGGTCATGAATATATCTTCTTCCATTTCAACTAACCAACCACTTCGGTGCTATGTAAAATAACATTCAAAATCTACATTGAAGGACAGAAAAAACAAACGAACATAGCTTTGGCGGAAACAAAAAGTAAATCTTTTAACAAAAACTTGCATCCTTAGAAACTACTAGCAAAAGCAACTGATTAAAATATATGTGCATAAATATAAATACATGTATACAAGAAATATTATGACTAAATAAATAACTTGTCTCTTAGGAACTTTCTCTTACAGATTGCTATTTGAAAATTAAAGATTTCAGCATTGAAACATATACTCTACTACATGTAAAGTGGATAGCCAGTGGGAGTTTGATGTATAACTCAGGGAACCCAAAGCTGGTGCTCTGTGACAACCTGGGGGGATAGGTTAGGGAGGGATTCGGAGAGGAATTCAGGAGAGAGGCGTCACAGGTAGGGCTGTGTCCGATTCATGTTGATGTATGGCAGAGGCCATACAGCACAGTATTGTAAAGTAATTATCCTCCAATTAAAATAAATAAATTTAAAAAAAACAATAAAAGATTTCTTTTTTCCATTTATGTTTATTGCAGATAAACGTATTTTAGAAAGTATTTTAAAACATAATTCCACTATAAAATTCTGGTGTATATGCTTCTATTTTTTTATCTGAATGTTTTGTTTGCTATCAGAGTTGGTGTCATTCCACACACAGTACTTTTGATCCCTTGTTTTCTACTCTAAGTGTCTCCTCATTTAAAAATATTCTTCTAAAGTGTGATCTTAAAACAATTGTATAGTTATTATCCATACAGATTATACCATAACTTATTCAGGAAATCCTGTATTACTAGACCTTTACATTGTTTTCAACTTTTTGTGAATATAAAAAATGTTTGGCCTGTACTTTTGAATATTTTCTTAGGAAAACATTTTAAACAAAATATGGGGTCAAGGGGTATGTAAATTAGAGAGCTTTGATAGATATTACCAAATGCCCCCCAGAAAAGTTATTTCTGTTTATACAACACTAATTGTATAAAAATGATAACATTTGATATTCTTAAAAGATACTGATGAACTATTCTCCTATTTGAGTTTCATCTATGAATCTTACTTCATGCAGGCATATGATCTTTCAGCAAGAAGAAATCAATTTGTGTAAGTCTGTTTCTATGAGTCAGATCTTCCCAGAATACTCCCAAATCTCTCAGTGAAGTTCACTTTCATTTGATGCAGATGCTGTCAGTCTTCAGGTATACAGTTCTATGAAATCAATTTACAATGCTCTCCAAATCAGTTGATAATGGTGAATATGGAGTGTGGGGAAAGAGAAGTGACGTGGAAAACATAAGGTGAAATTGATTATGCAGAGATAAACCCAGCCCTATTTCACCAGGCTCTAACCACATTCCTTGCTTACCCTTCTCTTCCAGCCACAACCAAACCATCACCCTTTCTTTAGAAGGCATACCCATTCTTCACCTCCCAGGTCTTCCCCCAGACTACTTGATAAACACAGTCAACTGAATGTTCTGACCATCACCACCCCCACTAGGTTATGCTGACTGTTGTCTGGTCCTAAGCTGGCTCTCTCCTGTTCTCTGATGCAACCCTTAATCTTGGAATCACCACTGAGTCTGCCATTTATCATCGTCGGCAAGTGGTCAACAGAATTACCTCCCAGAAACTAATTTAATCCAATCACACAAGCAAAATTTCATGGGTAGAGTCTGGACACTTCAGGAATATTTACTGCTAGGCATTTTCTTCTCTCTTTACCCTCACCCCACATTGGCTGTCAATCTTAAAACAGAAAGATTCTGAGCCCTCGATCCCAATGCCAGAAATGAATGAATGAATGAAGTCTGATGAGAGAACATAGGCAGTAGGCTGGGTGAAATAGTAATGTTGTCAAAAGGTGGCTGCTGCTGCTGCTGCTAAGTCGCTTCAGTTGTGTCCGACTCTGTGCGACCCCATAGACAGCAGCCCACCAGGCTCCACCACCCCTGGGATTCTCCAGGCAAGAACACTGGAGTGGGTTCCCACTTCCTTCTCCAATGTGTGAAAGTGGAAAGTGAAATTGAAGTCGCTCAGTTGTGTCTGACTCCTCGAGACCCCATGGATTGCAGCCCACCAGGCTCCTCCATCCCTGGTATTTTCCAGGCAAGAGTACTGGAGTCGGGTGCCATTGCCTTCTCCCAAAACATGGCAGTTTAGTTCAATTCAGTATCTCAGTCATGTCTGACTCTTTGCGACCCCATGGACTGTGGCATGCCAGGTCCCCTGTCCATCACCAACTCCTGGAGTTAACTCAAACTCGTGTCCATTGAGTTGGTGATGCCATCTAACCATTTCATCCTCTGTCATCCCCTTCTCCTCCCACCTTCAATCTTTCCCAGCATCAAGGTCTTTTCAAATGAGTNACAGAGACCAAAACCCAAAAACAATTAAAGGAACTGAGGAGAAAGGATTTTCTGATAACTATTAATATAACTGATGTGCTGGACAATTTCTATCTTTATCTTTCTCTGAACTTTTCTCTGCAATTCCTGTCTCTCTTTTACACTGAAACCAGTTAAGCAAACAAGTTGAGTTATTACAAGTTACGCTGATAGGAAACTAACACTAGGAGAACATTTTGAGGGGAAAGAGTAAAAAGAAGTAGTAGGAGGCAGAGATTTTTCAGATAATAGTAAGATATCTGTCACACACAGAGCTTGGGAAGGCACATATGGCTACAGCCATACTTCAGCTATATCAGGGTTTTCTCCATTTCTTTCAAGTATTAAACCCAAGGAGCAAATGATGTCATACGGAACTAATAAGGCTGAGAAATTCAAGAAGGATTTCTTTTAAACTCTGTGGGGCTGCATCCAGACTAATTTTGGCAATCAGTAAAATACACTGTTAACTTCTTTGATAAAAAGTCTTCACTAATATAAAAATGAGGATGACATATACATAATAAATTGCTACAGGATACAATTAAAGTAATCTCATCAAATTGGGTATGGTTCTAAAATAAGCCTCTCTAATAAATCATGTCAATTTAGTCAAAATACTTTAACTTTTATTAATGCTTTTCATACTCACTTTGACTGATTGACATCAATAAGAGAACCTATTTTTGATGTGGTAAAAGAAATGTGTTCATCTCCAATTACAATTTCAAGCTCCTGAAAAAAATAAAACAGAAATGTAGTTAGTGTAAAAATTTACCTCTTACAACCGAGAGGTCCTGATTTTAGCTGCAAGTTTTCTAGCCATAATAGAGGGGGTAAAAATAAAAAAGAAACAATTTGTTAACTATAAACTATGTCTGTAAAGTAAAAATTTCATCAACTCCTCAGAGTTCCCCAGTATTAGGATGAATCAAGAACTGCTTTCCAGAGATCTGATAAAGAAGATGCTATCGAATGAATGATAGACTTCAGAGTCACACAGATATGTTTCTTATGATGTCAATAAAAACTAAGAATATGGGCTTAAGCCTATTAATATAATAAGGACAAATACATTTATCCTTTCTACCAGGCTCTATAAATAAATTGCATAATGCTAATAATAGCACTATTTAGCACCTACTGTGTATCAGGTCTGCTGATAGGGACTTTAAAAACGTGTTCTTTGTAATCCCCAAAACTGGGCTAATAAAGCCTGTCTTTCTCAGGTCAGCTTTATTGCCTGATTTTACAAACGTGAAGCCCAAGACTCAAAAGCAAGATGAAAAAAAACTGTATTTACAACCACTAATATGTGATGGTACTAATATTTAACTCTTGGATTGTAAAACTGAAAGATTTGTGTACAAAATTAAGTATAAATTTTTCTCCATATTTTATCTGCAAGCCTAAAGTGAAAACTTAAGAGGCTATGTCTGTATTGAGTTTTCAGTTTATATTAACAGATGCCATTAATGACACACCCAGTTCTGTATTTGACCAGAAAAGATCTAATTATGCCCCTTTATGGCGCACACGCAGAATGGATAATTAACTAAGACTCTCAAGCAATCAAAATCTTTGACCTAAAGATCCAAGAGACAACTTCAAGGGCAGAAGTAATCCTCCCCATTATCCAAAACACATGAACGCATGATCAGGTGGGTAGATGAAAACACTGCTCTCTCCTTGAGTCTAAGAGATAATAAAAGGTTTGTTGCTGCTGTTTCTGATTTTTAATGCCTATATATATATGTCTAAAACAAATGGGGATTTAAATTTACTTCTTAAAAGTGTTCACAGTGAATACAATAAATACTGTTAACTATTACCTTTGCTTTCCTAAATAATGTTTCTTTAAACAGAAGCGTTAAGTTACTGCTACAGAGCATCAGCATCTATTCTCCACATTTTCTTCTAGTCAAAGAAGTTGTTATAGAGTATAATCCTCAGGAACACATAAAAGCGAAATTAAGTGTTTCTTCCTCCTGCAGTCATATCTCATTCTTCCAGCAGTTGAAAAGACCCAATTCAGAAATCAAACTGTCTTTCTATAGAGTGAAATCAGGCCTTCAGAGCTCTTCAGCAGCCCTTTGAGAAATATCTATTTTTCTGAAGGGAATATGACAGGCAAAGGCAATGGTCAGTTTGGACAAAGAAACCAATCAAATCTCTCTCTGGATTGTAAGAAGCAAATAAGAGTTTTCAAAGTTACATATCTGGAGAAAGTGAATTTTACATAGTGAGAATCCTAATCCTCAAATTTAACAAACATTTGTGTTTTTTCCTACCTATTTTTATTATTTATTAAGAACTCATTGGGCTTCCCAAGTGGTGCCAGTGGTAAAGAATCTGCCTGCCAGTGTAGGACATGTAAGAGACACAGCTTTGGCTTTGATCCCTGGGTCGGGAAGATCCCCTGGAGAAGGAAATGCAAGCCACTCCAGTATTCTTGCCTGGAAAATCCCACAGACAGAGGAGCCTGGTGGATTAGAATTCATGGGATCCAAAAGAGTCAGACGGGGCTGAGCACACATTCAGGCAAGAACTCATCAGTCCTTATAAAAGTACTTAACCTATAATGGAAATTAATCCTAATACTGTGAAAACAGCCTAAGGCTAGCTGCAGTGGCTGCAGAGAAGACTGTTCAGAAAGATGTCTAAACTGACTCCTTTATTACTAGGAGGTAGCTCACAAATTGATGCAAAGTGAAATACAATTATAAACCATTTACCAGGTGCCTACTAGATGAAAAAAATCCAAGATTCAATGAGGATCTATTCTAGATAAATAAGGAGAAACACAACAATTCTATTAATAATCTTTATAACTTATGCATTTAAAGAATTATTAAATACAAACCTGCCGGCCAACCCTGTCAGGGGGAGGCCACAAAGCATCGTCTTCTTTTGTAATTTCACTGTCATCAATAATTCTCTTCAGTTCTTCCATGACACTCTTGTGTACATAAGCCTGAAAGCAAGTAATAAAAATGTCAGGCTCTATGTCTTGACACAACTTAGACAGAAATAATAAAACGGACTTACAAACCCTGAGTATTCAAATAGAATATTAAAGAAAAATTTAATTTTCATTCTAAAAGGAGAGAATCATTCATCCTTCTTATTGCTTTTTCTTCACTCTCTTGCCCTTTCCTTTAAAACATATTTTTCCCTCTTTGTATAATTATTCCCTCCTTAAAACCTTGTATCAAGTATCTCTGAGTGGTTAACACAAAATTTATGAGGTGAATGGTGTCAAATGCAAATACACATCACAGTGCAGGGAACTCTTTGTTACACCTAACTTTTGAGACTTTCATTTAAAATGCATCCTGTGTTTAAAACATGATTGTCAATTAATTTTAAATAATGAGCAGAGTAAAAAGACCAAGTTAATTATAAAATGAATTAACTGATATCCTCACATGTGGGACTACAACTTAATATATTCAGATTGATTCTTTTGTTGTCAAAGATGCTACAAAGAATCCTTTTTCAATCTATAAATCAGCCTCTTCTCTATAGCCTTACGTGTACTTTAAATAGGTAAGTAAAAACACAGACATGAGGAAAACAGGCTTAACACAAAAAATTAGACATCGGAAAAGAACGTACCTCCTTTCTGATCATGACATCATTTTTATAATTGCTGTTGTTGGCATATCTAAGTTTTCCTGTAGGAAGTACAAAAAAATTCAACCTATAACAGCAAAAACTGCTAAAAAAAATAATAAAGAAATGACAGCATAAGCAATTTTGAAGGTAAAATCTATATTATAGTACTACTTTCATTAATATTTCCTCCCTCCTGGCCAAAGATCAATGCTGGATATGCATTTGCTGGTAAGCTGGCTGAAGTTGAAGCCAATCAACTGTTTATACTCCATGCCTTCAATATAATTTTATATAATAAGAGGGTTTATTTTCAAAACCCATTTTCTTAAGCAACATCATGATTTAAACAGGGAATCTCAAAGAAGAACTAACGTTTCTTCTAAAGTTTACCTTACTTTATCATGTGATTGTTTTATTTATGTCTTATTGGTGCTGAGTTACCCAGAGCATTTAATCTAATCTGTAAAACAACCCTAAAAAGTAGGTTTCATTCTCTCACCTATTCACAGTTAAGAAAAACAGAGAGTTAAGTAACTTGCTCAGAGTCACACAAGATTCAGACTTAAATCTACTTTGTATCAATATACACACCTTTCTAACAACTCCAAAATGTTCTCATTTATTTTCCTTCAATTCAATGTATTATGGTAATGCTACTATTTTAGAACTGTAATTAAGAAGCAATACAAACTAAATGTTGCTTCCAAATAAAAACTGGCTAGTCTGTTTTCTGATTTACATTGAATGTTGATATACTCCCCGATGTACGCTTCTTCTCATGGCTGGTCAGTTGCCTAGATATAGCTGTAACCAGATCCTCTAAAATGATAAGTTATCTTAATAAGGTGTATCTCTAAGGAACTGCTGTCTTTGGGTCTCATTATTACTGATAGAAAGGTTGTGAAACAGTGGTGGCAGATGAGAACTACTGTTCTGAAATGAAACTTCCCTGAAAATACTCAATCGAAGATTAAGAAGCCTCTTATCCTTAACCATCAGAGGGCAGATGGAAGGAAAACCATAATCACAGAAAACTAATCAAACTGATCACATGGACCACAGCCTTGTTTAACTCAATGAAACTATGAACCATGCCATGTAGGGCCACCCAAGACAGATACGTCATGGTGGAGCGTTCTGACAAACCGTGGTCCATTGGAGAAGGGAATGGCAAACCACTTCAGTACTCTTGTCTCAAGAACCCCATGAACAGTATGAAAAGGCAAAAAGATACGACACACGAAAGATGAACTCCCTAGGTCGGTAGGTGCCCAATATGCTACTAGAGAAGAGTGGAGAAATAACTCCAGAAAGTATGAAGAGACAGAGCCAGAGTGAAAACACCACCCAGTTGGGGATGTAACTGGTGATGGAAGTGAAGTCTGATGCTGTAAAGAACTAGACTGCATAGGAACCTGGAATGTTAGGTCCACGAATCAAGGTAAATTGAAAGTAGTCAAACAGGAGATGGCAAGAGTGAACACTGACATTTTAGAAATCAGTGAACTAAAATGGACTGGAATGGGTGAATTTAACTCAGATGACCAGTGTATGTACTACTGTAGGTAAGAATCACTCAGAAGAAATGGAGTAGCTCCCATAGTCAACAAAACAGGCCAAAATGCAGTACTTGGGTGCAATCTCAAAAATGACAGAATGATTTCTGTTTGTTTCCAGGCAAACCATACAATATCACAGCAATCCAAGTCTATGGCCCAACCACTAACGCTGAAGAACGTGAAGTTGAATGGTTCTATGAAGACCTACAAGACCTTCTAGAATTAACACCCAAAAAAGACATCCCTTTCATCATAGGGGTCTGGAATGCAAAAGTAGGAAGTCAAGAGACACCTGGAGTAACAGGCAAATTTGGCTTTGGAGTGCAAAACGAAGCAGGGCAAAGGCTAACAGAGTTTTGCCAAGAGAACACACTGGTTATAGCAAACACCCTCTTCCAACAACACAAGAGAAGACTCTACACATGGACATCACCAGAAGGTCAATACTGAAATTGGACTGATCATATTCTTTGCAGCCAAAGAAGAGAAACTCTATACAGTCAGCAAAAACAAGACTGGGAGCTGACTTAAACTGAAGAAAGTAGGGAAAACTACTAGACCATTCAGGTATGACCTAAATCAAATCCCTTACGATTATACAGTGGAAGTAAGAAATAGATTCAAGGGATTAGATCTGATAGACAGAGTGCCTGAAGAACTATGGACAGAAGTTTGTGACATTGTACAGGAGGCAGTAATCAAGATCATCCCCAAGAAAAAGAAATACAAAAAAGGCAAAATGGTTGTCTGAGGAAGCCTTACAAATAGCTGAGAAAAGAAGAAAAGTGAAAAGCAAAGGAGAAAAGGAAGGATATACCTATTTGAATGCAGAGTTCTTCCATAGCAAGAAGAGACAAGAAAGCCTTCCTCAGTGATCAATGCAAAGAAATAGAGGAAAATAATAGTATGGGAAAGACTAGAGATCTCTTCAAGAAAATTAGAAATACTAAGGGAACATTTCATGCAAAGATGGGCACAACAGAGGACAGAAATGGTATGGACCTAACAGAAGCAGAAGATATTAAGAAGAGGTGGCAAGAATATACAGAAGAACTATATTAAAAAGTTCTTCATGACCCAGATCACCACAGTGGTGTGATCACTCACCTAGAGCCAGACATCCTGGAGTGCAAAGTCAAGTGGGCCTTAGGAAGCATCACTATAAATAAAGCTAGTGGAGGTGATGGAATTCCTGCTGAGCTACTTCAAATCCTAAAAGATGATGCTGTGAAAGTACTGCACTCAGTATGCCAGCAAATTGGAAAAACTCAGCAGTGGCCACAGGACTGGAAAAGGTCAGCTTTCATTCCAATCCCAAAGAAAGGCAATGCCAAAGAATGTTCAAACTACTGCACAATTGCCATCATCTCACATGTGAGTGAAGTAATGCTCAAAATTCTCTAAGCCAGGATTCAACAGTATGTGAACATATACTTCTGCTTTATTGACTACGTCAAAGCCTTTGACGGTGTGGATCACAATAAACTGTGGAAAATTCCTCAAAAGATGGGAATACCAGACCACCTTATCTGCCTTCTGAGAAATCTGTATGCAGGTCAAGAAGCAATAATTAGAACCAGACGTGGAACAACAGACTGGTTCCAAATTGGGAAAGGAGTACGTCAAGGCTGTATATCGTCACCCTGCTTATTTAACTTCTATGCAGAGTACATCATGTGAAATGCCAGGCTGGATAAAGCACAAACTGGAATCAAGATTGTCGGAAGAAATATCAATAACCTTAGATAGGCAGATGACAGCACCCTTACGGCAGAAAAGCAAAGAACTAAAAAGCCTTTTGATGAAAGTGAAAAAGGAATGAAAAAGTTGGCTTAAAATTCAACATTCAAAAACTAAGATCATGGCACCTGGTCCCATCATTTCATGGCAAACAGATGGGGAAACAGTAGAAACAACAGCTGCCTTTATTTTTCTGGGCTCCAAAATCACTGCAGATGGTGATTGCAGCCATGAAATTAAAAGACACTTACTCCTTGGAAGAAAAGTCCTGACCAACCTAGACAGCACATTAAAAAGCAAAGACATTACTTTGCTGACAAAGGTTCCTCTAGTCAAAGCTATGGTTTTTCCAGTAGTCATGTATGGATGTGAGAGTTGCACTATAAAGTAAGTTGAGTGTGGAAGAATTGATGCTTTTGAATTGTGGTGTTAGGAAAAGACTCTTGAGAGTCCCTTGGACTGCAAGGAGATCCAACCAGTCCATCCTAAAGGAAATCAATCCTGAATATTCATTGGAAGAGACCCTGATGCTGGGAAAGACTGAAGGCAGGAGAAGGGGGCAACAGAGGATGAGATGGTTGGATGGCATCACTGTCTCGATGGACATGAGTTTGAACTTAGCTTCCAGGAGTTGGTGACGGACAGGGAAGCCTGATCTGCTGCAGTCTATGGGGTCACCAAGAGTTGGAGAAACTGAACTGAACTGAAGATTAAGAAAAGACTGCTTAATCCATGTGACTGGCTAAAATTGACCAGCTAAAAGCTGTTCACAAGCCAAGACCCTGAAGACAGTATAAACCCAGGGATTGAACCCAGGTCTCCCACATTGTAGGCAGACGCTTTACCATCTGAGCCACCAGGGAAGTCCAAAGAAAGAAAAGATAGAGAGAATTCAAGTATATTTGGCTACTGAGCTAAATTTAGAAATGACCTGAGGGGAACCAGGAAGACTAGGGATGATTAAGGTTCCTAAATAATTGCAGAATGTAGTTACCCTGACTTCTACCTGACGTGTCTGATATTCTTCCCTTTTCCTAGTATGTGATCCTCCCCTAATTTTTCTTTCATGCCCTCCCAGAACTTTGTCCAAAGCATGAACACAGCGCCTAATATGCATACCGCTTTACACTTAGTTTTATGTTTATGTCATCCACCAAGATATAACTCCTTGAGGGAAATGAAAACGTCTTATGCACTACTGTACCCTCAATTTTTGTTTTTACGTGTTGCCCAGCACATAATATGCATTCAAAAAAACAGTCTATGCAGTTGGACTACTGTTGTTACAATAACAGTTCAATATACAGTACAACTATCTAAAGAGAATTAGTTGTCAAAATGTAGAATTTGCTGCATATTTCTTGGGCAACTGGCAGTTTCACCTCACCCCGCCCCACCTTCCCCGCTCTTAGGGCGCTCAGGAGTCTGACTCCTTTTTTCCCAGAGACCAAGAAAATACGGCCTCTCATCCCAATACTCATCTCAATGGTCGCCTTCTCGAAAAAGATTTCCCCTTTCATGCAGAACCAACCACGCCCCCTTTTATAGTCTTACTGCATCCAATAGCGAACAACTGTATTTAAGCACCCGAAAGACATCATTACACTCGTTTTTCTACACGTTGGGCTTCCCGCCTTCAGAGCATTTTGCTTTTCTGCCTTCCATACAGTGCCTGAACGATTAAATTAATTCAGGATGAATGGGCCGTCTGAAATTTACTATTTACAGGAATATTTTAAGTGTCCATGGGTCCACCGCGTGGTGGGGATGTTGTCAAAAAATGTCCAAGTATTTAGGTTGATTAACTAGAAGGCCTTTAAGGTCCCTTCCGGTGAACTGATTCTAGAATTCTGATTACTATAGCTTGAACTTTAGGATCAAAGGTAGCATAGGCTTTTCTGAAATAATTGACACCGATTAATTCTCTTTTATTCCCGCAAACCAATGCAAGCTTCCTACATTTTTAAGCTCCTGGACCCAACTGTACACTCGCGAGCCCGAGCAAGCTCACCCACCCANGGAGGCCACAAAGCATCGTCTTCTTTTGTAATTTCACTGTCATCAATAATTCTCTTCAGTTCTTCCATGACACTCTTGTGTACATAAGCCTCCTTTCTGATCATGACATCATTTTTATAATTGCTGTTGTTGACATATCTAAGTTTTCCCTGCTTCTCTCCGCCTCGCTTCTCCCCTGCTCATCATCACTCCCAGTTGCAGCAGTCGCCGCTCCTCCGCTCACCGTCCGGCCGAAACTCAAACTCCAGAAACTCGTGTCCAAATTTGCCCTTGTGCCCTACGTAGTAGCGTAGGTAGAAATCGCTGGCCATAGCCATCTTTGTCCCCGAAAAGCCCGCCGAAGGACCTGCCGACGTGACTCCCGGCGCCTGGCAGTGACGTCAGTCGCCCAAGGATTACACGTCACAGCGGGCGCGCCCCTTCGGCCTCCCTCGGCCCGAGAGAAAAGCGGGTGGCAGCCAGAGTGCGGTGGGGCAGGGTTGCAAAGGCAAGAACTCTGCTTTGCTAAGGTCATATTATTTTCAGAATTAGTTAGATCATATTATATTGTGAAAGCACAAGTGATAAAATATGAGAGCATTTGTTATGGCCTCCAAACTAAGTTCGGAGTTGCTCTAAGTCCTAAATTAAAAGTCGCTCTGACTTTTGGGGTCTCGCGGCATCCCGTGAGGTGGGTGTGGCCTTATTCCCCGGGTTAGTGGGATGAGTCAAGATAAAAGTCCAGAATCAGAATGCAGATCTGCAGTACAGCCATTTCTCTTGCTGGATTTCTAACCCAGGCCTCTCCCCTTTGGACAATGATGGCTCGTTTTCTGGCATCTAGAAGCCAGACGAGACAAAGTAGAAAGAATCCATCGAGACAGGCTGTCTGAAAATTTGAAGAGTACATTGAAGCAAAATCTCTTGACAGTCATGATACGAAAAAATTTTCTATCAATAGTCAAACTTGTTCAGTTACTGGACTTTCGGCAATTTGATCACAGGTCAAGTGGTGTAGCCCACATTTCTTACGCTATAGAGTTATACTGGGGAAATGAAATAGCGATCATCTGGGGTGGGTTTTGAAGGATAGGGAAAGACAAGCTGAGCTTTACACAAAGCCTGATTTTTTTTTTTTCCTCTCGGTTATATTGATTACCTTTCTTTTATCGACACACACAATTATCCTGCTTGTTGGATACCCTTTAACCTTCAGTGGGGATTTGATAAAGAGAGTGGCAGTCAGAAGACGGATTTATACCCATTACTTATCTCTACTTCACGTCCACGTTCACGTTCACGTTTCTCTACCTAACTTCGTTTAAGACCCTATCTTTAAGCCGTTTTATTGGTCAACCAAATAAATAGGCTACAATCAACTTTGTCAAGCTCAAAGAACTGTTGAAAGGACCAGATGAGATAATGTATGTGAAATAAGATTTAAAATTTATGAAACAACATATGATGAGTTATAATGGGCATTTCCTATGTGCCAGAAATGGTTGGGCACTGGTAATAAAAATAGTCCTTTGTGCTTGTGATCTAGAAAACGAACATGTAGAGACATATTAGTCCATGAAAACAAATGCTATAAGAAAGTTTTGTTTGTTTGTTTAATGCTGGTAATATTGCAGAGGACTCAAGTTACTTTATTGGGGAAGAGGGGAAGTATAAAAAAAAGGGGAAATATCAGGGAAGATTTGTGACAAGATGTTATTTGAATTGGACCTTGTTGGATAAATTCAGTATATGTTCGGAGGGATGGAAAAGCAAACAGCCTGAGCAAAGGCACAGTGGTGTTAAAACGCATTACTTGGGAAAGCCAACAAATTCGGTATCATTAGAACACAGAAGTTCATGGAAGTGGAATAACCAGAAAAACAGGCTGAGCAGGTTATGTGAAGTATTAGCAATTGTATAACTGTCAATATGGAAACCCATATTAACCACTGTAAAAATGTTAATGTAGAAAAATCATTTGATTCCAATCTGGCTGCTATTATAGAAAATATACAAGAAACATATAGCACCATCCCTCACCTCTTGGGTGACTGACCTCTCCAGTTTTGTCCAGACCAAGGAGTTTCCTGGGATGTGGGACTTTCAGTCTTAAAACGTGGAACTTCCCAGGCAAACTGGGATGAGTCAGTCACTGTGCTTACCACAAAAATGATCTACAGAAACTTGACCACAATATTCTATAGTATCTCTGGAAATACAGGCAGTAATCCATTTGGTTTGGTTTTTGCAGGAACCCCTGTGCAATCTTTGGATTCCCTAACGCTTTTCCTTCCAGTTGTTGGCACACGTGCCAGAGTTCATGCTTACCTAGAGACAGCTACAGACACCAGATCTGTGACTGTGTAAACAGAGCTTATGGAATGCACATGNTCTTACGCTATAGAGTTATACTGGGGAAATGAAATAGCGATCATCTGGGGTGGGTTTTGAAGGATAGGGAAAGACAAGCTGAGCTTTACACAAAGCCTGATTTTTTTTTTTTCCTCTCGGTTATATTGATTACCTTTCTTTTATCGACACACACAATTATCCTGCTTGTTGGATACCCTTTAACCTTCAGTGGGGATTTGATAAAGAGAGTGGCAGTCAGAAGACGGATTTATACCCATTACTTATCTCTACTTCACGTCCACGTTCACGTTCACGTTTCTCTACCTAACTTCGTTTAAGACCCTATCTTTAAGCCATTTTATTGGTCAACCAAATAAATAGGCTACAATCAACTTTGTCAAGCTCAAAGAACTGTTGAAAGGACCAGATGAGATAATGTATGTGAAATAAGATTTAAAATTTATGAAACAACATATGATGAGTTATAATGGGCATTTCCTATGTGCCAGAAATGGTTGGGCACTGGTAATAAAAATAGTCCTTTGTGCTTGTGATCTAGAAAACGAACATGTAGAGACATATTAGTCCATGAAAACAAATGCTATAAGAAAGTTTTGTTTGTTTGTTTAATGCTGGTAATATTGCAGAGGACTCAAGTTACTTTATTGGGGAAGAGGGGAAGTATAAAAAAAAGGGGAAATATCAGGGAAGATTTGTGACAAGATGTTATTTGAATTGGACCTTGTTGGATAAATTCAGTATATGTTCGGAGGGATGGAAAAGCAAACAGCCTGAGCAAAGGCACAGTGGTGTTAAAACGCATTACTTGGGAAAGCCAACAAATTCGGTATCATTAGAACACAGAAGTTCATGGAAGTGGAATAACCAGAAAAACAGGCTGAGCAGGTTATGTGAAGTATTAGCAATTGTATAACTGTCAATATGGAAACCCATATTAACCACTGTAAAAATGTTAATGTAGAAAAATCATTTGATTCCAATCTGGCTGCTATTATAGAAAATATACAAGAAACATATAGCACCATCCCTCACCTCTTGGGTGACTGACCTCTCCAGTTTTGTCCAGACCAAGGAGTTTCCTGGGATGTGGGACTTTCAGTCTTAAAACGTGGAACTTCCCAGGCAAACTGGGATGAGTCAGTCACTGTGCTTACCACAAAAATGATCTACAGAAACTTGACCACAATATTCTATAGTATCTCTGGAAATACAGGCAGTAATCCATTTGGTTTGGTTTTTGCAGGAACCCCTGTGCAATCTTTGGATTCCCTAACGCTTTTCCTTCCAGTTGTTGGCACACGTGCCAGAGTTCATGCTTACCTAGAGACAGCTACAGACACCAGATCTGTGACTGTGTAAACAGAGCTTATGGAATGCACATGTTAAGATTTTTATCTGTAACCCTTGACTGACTTTATCTCCTAAACAGAAATCTGAGCTCGATTAATCCTGTTATTAAGATGAAGTGTGAAAATATACTTAAATCCTTCTTATAATTAGCCGCAACAACCACCACAAAAAAAGTTGAATTGTGTATCTCTTGTATCATGATAAAAATTGGAATGTGATAAAGCATTTGTGTATTGTGGTCTTGGATGTTATACTTCAGAGTAAAAATGTTCTGAATGGCTATTGAGCACTTGAAATGTGGCTATTGAGACTGAGGAACTGAATTTTTTATTTTTAAATCTTATTTTAGTTGTGTGAACTTTATATTAAATAGCTAGACATGTCTAGTGGCTACCTTGGACAATATATAAGAGCCAGTTCATGGGCTTCTGCATGGGCTGGAAATAGTGAAAATATTTTTGGAACACAGAAATTTCAATTTCAGTGGCTGTAGGTGTCAAACTAGAGCATACTTACTAGTCATAGCACAGTTTATTTATGAAAATAAATGTTTGGGCTCCTGAAATTAAGTCAAATAAAGAACTATTTCCGCCTTTGCTAATGCAATCTCTCTGTGATCAGCTTCAAAAACCTATGTGAAGTAATTAAGAAATAAACATTTTATTTTCCAACTCCAGCTGAAATTAAGGCTTAAAGATTTAATAAAATACACAATATACATTTATAAAATAATGATTTCCCACTAGAGTTTTTAAATTTTTTATTTTCAGCTTCATGGTGACAAATCAAGTCAGAGGGCTATGGTCAGAGATGATTATTTCTTATAAGTGTTAATTTAGTCTTTTAAAATGTTCCACTTTTTCCAGTGTCTAAAATTCTCTCTTCCTTTGATCTCTTGGGTCTGCTCTGTCCTCATACCTTTTTTGCCTCTTGCCCCACTATTTAAAATTATCAAATCATTCCTATTTATAATCTCCAGAAATATGTTCTGACTTTCCTGTGATAAATACTGGAAAGGGCAGTTTTTTGTCTTCATTCCTTTATCAGTAGCTTTTGAATAGTTTTGGTTTTGTATTTACAAAAAAATAAAATAAAATAAATCTTTTAAGGCTAACTCATCCCATTAAAAGGATCAAAGTAGTAAATACAGAATATTATATGGTCTAAAACAGTATTCTAAGGTGATTGAAATGTTTTTAAATGTAAGAATGACTATGGTCTATTTCCGTCTTTATTCCATCCACCACCTTCCTCTCTTCTCTTCTGTAGTAACTTCTCTCTTTCAACCATGTATGTCTTTTAGAGCACTCAGCGGTGTTAATTTTTTAAAATAAGAGAAACATCATTGTGCAGAAACACCACAACTTCCACACCATTGTTTTTCAAACATGTTTATATATAGTGAGCATTTGGAGGTATTGCTAGATTATTAAGACGTGGTGACATATTCAATTCCATTCTTCAAACCAATGATTTTTCATGCATATGACAGTATTATATGCTTCTAACACACAGCATAACCACTGACTCTTATATCCAAAAAAGTAAAGCCAGTCAGCTAAATTAAGCATAAGGGCTTATTTTCTCAGTCTTCTGTTGTATTTGACGCATTTATTTTTTTAATGAGTCATGGTAGAGCAAAAATTTAGTAACAGCTGTTGTTCAGTTGCCCCATCATGTCTGACTCTTCAAGTCCCCATGGAATCATGCCAGGTTTCCCTGTCCCTCACCATCCTCTGGAGTTTGCCCAAGTTCATGTCCATTGCATCGGTGATGCCATTTAGCCATCTCATCTTCTGTTGCCCTCTTCTCCTTCTGCCTTCAATCTTTCCCAGCATCAAGGTCGTTTCCAATGTGTTGGCTGGTGAAGGTTAAGGTTTAGAAGATTCTGTTTACTTTCTCCATTTACCGAGCAGTCAATCCTAAAGGAAATCAGTCCTGAATAATTTGGAGGGACTGATGTTGAAGCTGAAACTCCAATATTTTGGCCACCTGATGCAAAGAACTGACTCATTTGAAAAGACCCTGATGCTGGGAAAGATTGAAGGCAGGAGGAGAAGGGGACGACAAAGGATGAAATGGTTGGATGGCATCACTGACTCAATGGACACGAGCTTGAGTAGATTGCGGGAGTTGGTGATGGACAGGGAGGCCTGGTGTGCTGCAGTTCATGGGGCTGCAAAGAATTGGACACGACTGAGTGACTGAACTGAACTGATTTACTTTTTATTTAAAATAGTGAAAAATATTATTATTCAAATTTAAGTGCTCAGTCGTGTCCAACTCTTTGCAACCTCCGTGGACTCCAGGCTCTTCTGTCCATGGGATTCTTCAGGCACAAAATAGCTAAATAAAGTGTTGTGCACGAACATGATTTGAGAACCCTGGTTCAGAGTATTCTAATTTAAGTTACATTGTCAAGTTTCAATGGGACATGATTTCCAGGTCAGCATTTACTCAGTTCCTAGCTATGACAGAATTGTTTTTTAACCATAAAGGATAAATTGGAAAAGAAAGACTGGGAGAGGAGGAAATCAAAACAATAAAACAAATCCTAACACGGATTCAACTTGATTAAATGGTAGACATTATAATTCTCTTTTCTATTCATTACCTTGGAAATACCTGATCTGAATGATAAGTCAAATATGCCAGAAATATAACTGTCCTTTTGAAAAAACCCTGGCCAACTGAGGGAAAAATCCAGTTTCCTTTGAATGAACGATTACTATATCCAGTTTTCCAGATCTATATCCAGAAAAACAAATCACGTTGAAAACAGCAATTGTTTCTTTGCTTTCTACCAAAATAAACATTAACATACAATGTGAAATAATTAGCAAAATATTAAAAAAATAAATTTATTTCACCTTTATCTTACCCTTTTAAATTTATATTGCATTTATTTTATACTGTGTATATTTTACATCTCTATATAAATTAATATACTTTTATTAGGATCAAGTGTTCAAAATATTGTTCCTAATAAAGATATGTAATAAAAAAAAAATGGAGGCACCAGTTTACTACTAAATAAGTGACTTGAGGACTTGAGTCATTCTAGTTTGTCTTTATATTCTCCATGCAGACTAACTTTGAGCTTTGTATGTGGTATACAATGAACAACTATTTGCAGAATTAATATTTTGTTCCTTTTACATATTTTTAAAACTATACTTTTCCATTGAGTCTATTTTTGTACATGGTGGGTATTTTGTGAAGTATTCTCTCCTGGATCATCTAACTTATTCCCAGAATTTTGGTAGAGTTGAATTTTATTATTTCTAAATTACCCATGATGGATGAATATCAAGTACTACCTTGAATATTGTTGCTAAAGGCGAATTCATTATTTCCCTTGGGGAAGAAAAATACAGTGTGAAAGATCAACGCTCTTCTCTTCACTGTCAGGCTTACTCACCCTATTCCTAAGGTCTCATTTTAAATGCCACTTTTTTCACCAAGGGCCCCACTTTTTACTCCCTTCCGCTTACCCTGAACTTTTTCTTCACAGCACTTACCACGGTCTGTAATTCACAAATACACGTTCTTGTTGTTGTCTTGGACTGCAACACACCAGGCCTCCCTGTCCTTCACCATCTCCACACCACACGTCATGCATACAAACATGTATATAACGTCCCTTTGCTTTCTAGACTCTAATCCAACACTGTTTCTTTCATTCAGCATCTAGCACAGTGTCTGGCACAGGTGCCCTTGACAATCAATTCTTTGAAAATATTGAATAAATATTTTGTAAATCAGACACAAGGGAACAGCTGAGAACAACGACATTCCATAGGATTTCACTGTTTTGTGCTGAGCCATTCTACCTCCCTTCCCCCTATTGCTACTTACCACTTATTAAAATTCTGACTAGTCATTGTAGTATTCCTACAGGTGCAAGAATTGCTATGCACTTGGGTGACTCCATCAGGATTATGCACACTCTTTTCAACTGCCAGTCAGCTTTCCTATCGCAGCCTTGAATGTCTCTTCAAGAGTACCTGACGTATTCTTTAAAATCACAGACCATGTGTTCAACTGAATTGTCATCGTCATGATAGCTCCAGTATGTTGAAATAGTAGGAGGTGACTCCAGACACTCACACAAAAAGAATGACTTACTCATTTCAGTCATGTGGTATTTGTACTATAAGCTTCCCCGGATGGTTTAGTGATAAAAGAATTTGCCTGCTAATGCAGNAATTGCTATGCACTTGGGTGACTCCATCAGGATTATGCACACTCTTTTCAACTGCCAGTCAGCTTTCCTATAGCAGCCTTGAATGTCTCCTCAAGAGTACCTGATGTATTCTTTAAAATCACAGACCATGTGTTCAACTGAATTGTCATCGTCACGATAGCTCCAGTATGTTGAAATAGTAGGAGGTGACTCCAGACACTCACACAAAAATAATGACTTACTCATTTTAGTCATGTGGTTATTTGTACTATAAGCTTCCCCAGATGGTTCAGTGATAAAAGAATTCGCCTGCTAATGCAAGAGATGTGAGTTTGCCCCTGGGTCGAGAAGATCCCCTGGAGAAGGAACCCATTCCAGTATTCTTGCCTGGGAAATCCCGTGGACAGAGGAGCCTGAGGGGCTACAGTCCATGGAGTCACAAAAGAGTCAGACACAACTAAACAACAGTTTGTATTATACCATCATCTTTAAGTATGCCTGGCCTTGCAATGTGACTGACAGACCAAGGTTCTCTTGTTGGTCTGGTTTCATTTTACCACAGATGTTAAATGAAAAATACATGAAGGAGAACTTAGGATAGTAAAGGGGTGGGTAAGGAAATTAATATTTATTGTCATATAGTATGTGCCACATGTGGTACAAATAACACCCTTTCATTCCATTCTCACAACAAGCCTGTGAAGTAGGTATTATCCCCTTTTTACACATGAGGAATCTTTTTCTGACAATGTAGATTTGTCTCTTGAATTTTCCTGTGACATTAATTCACATTTATTTACTTTCATCCTCCTTATTGTCAAGATTTTGGCAACTGTATAACCCAAAATGTATACTTTCACTCAATAAATATTAATTTAATGAAATAAGTTTCACAGTACATCACTGAATGATTGAAAATCAGAACCTACCATCCTTCTATCTCAGGTTGCATCTTTTTCTAGCACTCCTTGAAGACATCCTGACCTATGAGCATCCTTGCTGGTTTCCATATTTCCCATTTATTAAATACATACACAGTGAATTCATCATCAGCCCTATTGGACCCTCTGAGCTCAGTCTCCATAGTCTCATTTGTCATTGTGCATTCACGCAGTCATGCCCAGTTCTTTGTGATCCCATGAACTGCAGCACCCCAGGCTTCCCTGCCCTTCACTATCTTTCTGAGTTTGCTCACTCATGGCCATTAAGTCAGCGATACCAAGCAACCATCTCATCCTCTGTCACCCTTTTCTCCTCCTGCTCTCAACCTTTCCCAGCATCAGGGTCTTTTCCAGTGAGTCGGCTCTTCGCATCAAGTGGCCAAAGTACTGGGGCTTCAGCTTCAGCATCAGTCCTTCCAATAAATTTTCAGGGTTGATTTCCCTATTCTAACAGGGACCAGAAAGCCAGCCTGATGGATGATACATAACCAATGCTCTTAATCATGAAATCACCCCTCCAGCTTCTAGTAAGAATAGTACCAACACGATTTACCTATCTCTGAATTAGATAAAAGGGGGCTGTATTTCTCTGTATAAGGTGAGCTTATACCTTAGGGTGAGCTCAGAAATCTTCCTTAATGGTTCTCCTTCATCCCTGCATGAACGGACCAGAAATGAAGAACTATATGACCTTCCTCTCCCTTCTCTGTGAAGGATAGACCTTGGTCCTCATCTATACTCCTGAGCAAATAGAACCTTTCATTTTCTTCTCATCAATTTATCAACTTTCTCTTCCCTCATTTGATTTCAATTTTCTGGACCTTACTATAGTCTAGATAAAGGCACGTTGTGAAGGAAACGAGCCTGTGGTAGGAGGGACCAACTTATCTATGCCATGTTGCAACAAAGATTGCAAATCTGTAAAACCTCCCTTGCATAGACACTATCCAACCCATCTACCCTGTGTCTTCAGAATTGGGACAACAGAAATGAAACCGCATTTCTCCGTCTCAGGGTACATGGTGAGGGCAGTCTCATCCAGCATCATTTCAGGTTTCTAGAGAAATGTGTAGGGGAAGATTCAAGATCCATGTCCCATTTCTCCCTTTAACTCCCACTAGAAAGTCTTTGTTCTTGGAGGAACTGGTTTCAAGAGTATACAATCTCCCCAAAGTGGGTGTTGTCCCAGGACCTTCATAAGATGCTGTAGCAGTTGGAGATACTCTCCACGCTGATACCTGCCACAGCTGCATACAGTTCAGGTACCACCAACTCTGGGACTTGCAACACAGCCTTGTCATTTGCACTTTGAGCAGCAGTTTCAAGACACGAGTGTAGCTTTCTAAGTGAGGGGCGGCTATCCTCACTCCAACGCCAGCAGGACTTCATGAGACCATACCTGAAAGGGGAACAAGAGAAACTGACTTCCTTGACAAGGCAAATGTTTGAAAAACATGCTTCTTTGCTTACAAATCTTAACAAAAGAACCCTACAATTCTGTAATCTATTCATCACCCTGTCCCATACTCTTCCCGGAGAATACTATTCCTTCTCACTTTCCTACATACTAAATTTCTTAATATCTTAACCTTTTTTTATAATAGGAATGACTGATGATTTTTTTCTCCTGTAACATTTATTATGGAAAACATTGAACACACATAAGTGTAGAGAATAGTTATACTAGTCACACGAATAGTTTACTAGTTAATACTAGTCAATAGTTATACTATGGGCTTCCCTAGTGGCTCAATCAACAAAGAATCATTTTTTTTTACATGAATGCAAAGTTTTTTACATGAATGTGAATTCACATGAGTTCCTTTATTCACTAGAATCCTCTAATCCTATTTCATCACCTTACTCTTTTTCTTTTCCTTTTTTTAAAAATTTGGGATATAACTGCTTTATGGGCTTCCCTCAGGGCACAGATAGTAAAGACTCCAATACAGGAGACCCGGATTCGATCTCTGGGTAGGGAAGATCCCCTGGAGGAGGGCATGGCTACCCACTCGAGTGTTCTTGCCTGAAGAATTTCGTGGTCAGAGGAGCCTGTTGGGCTACAGTCTATGGGGTCAATGTCATGTTGGTTTCTGCTGTACTACAACCAGTATGACAAAACAGTTTTGTTTTTTTTTCCATTACCAAAAACTCTTCGGTAGTGTTGAGTGTTTTCATCCTACATATTATGAACTTGCACCATTCCAGACCATTGCTATAACTTATCTACCAGTATGAGCTACATTACAACAGGGGAAAATAAGAAGATATGGAATAACATGATTCATACTAATTTCAGATACTGTAATCAGATAGTTCTTTCCATTAGTCCAGGTCATTTTCTCCCTTTATTATTTAGCTTCCCCAGGAAATGGCCTTAGATAGGTGTATTTACCACCTTCAGTCTGTCTTTGTTTCAATCCAGTTTCTAGAGAATGTGTAACACAGTCTGCTATCAAACACTCTTTATCAAGTCTCATTACCACCCAAGAACAGCAGTTTCCTACCGTTCATCTTATAAAGTCGGCATCCTACGCCCCAGCTTCTTACCACATAGGCCTTGCTTAACAGGAGCCCTCTCCTCCTCCTAAGACAACATCTAGCTATGCCCCAGACATGGTTAGTAACACCCAGCTTTTTCTTTGCTTATGCTCTGCCCAAGGCATTAATAGCCTCTCCCTGTGTATTCTTCCGCATTGGTATAAGTAGGAATTTTCCATTCCTTCCCTTATAACCTGTGTTATATGGGAAACATACTGTGTTTCCCATACTCTTTAATGTATAAGATGCTATGTTACTCTACTAATACTGGTAATGTTTACCAAGAACATACTTATTATAAAAGGCATGGTGTACTTAGTCGACTATTCAGTCATGTCTGACTTTGCAACCCCACAGATTGTAGCCCACCAAGCTCCTCTGTCTATGGGATTTTCTAGGGAAGAATACTAGAGTGGGTTGCCATTTTCTCCTCCAGGGGATCTTTTCCACCCCAGGACCCAACTTGAGGTCCTGTATCTCCTGCATTGCAAGCAGATTCTTTACCCACTGAGCCATCAGGGAAGCCCAAAAGGCATGGAAGGGAGACTTAACATGCATTATTTCATTGCAGCCTCACAATTACTTTGAGATAGAACTATCATTTTACCTATTTCAAGTTAAGTAAACAATGTAACATAGAGGACTTAAGACTGACATGTGTCTTTTTGATTATGACATGAATCTTGAGTTTTTAACCAGTCTACTCATTGCTTCACACTTTCTGTTATTTTCATGTTCTTTCAGGTATTCCTCATCCAAATATTACATGGTTCAACATCAGGTACTTTTTCAGTTAAATATCTCTGCCTATCCCCAGTATATATATATATATATCCTATAAGAAATATTTGTCAATAATTTCATTCTAGTATACCCAGCCAGTGTCATCACTATACTATGTGTGTATAAGTATATACAGTTATGATTTTTAGCATTTTTATTATGCTTGATACAATTACTGTTTGTATTTGTGGGAAACTCAGGTGCTAGAAAGTTACCTTTTCAGTACTGAAGAATTTACAAAATAACAGCAATTTAAATAGAAATGTATATCAATATATTATCTCTTGCTTTCTTAAAAATAATTGAAGCCTTTCTTATAGTCTATCACAACCTGCTTTGTACTTTATTGTTTATGAAATTCTGCATGTATTTTTTTACTTTTCTGCTTCTATGTTAGTTCACCAACTGTCCCTTTCTGCTGGCAATTTGATGTCTTCCTTCTGCTGTCTAATTTCTTCTCACTGTCCTTCCTCTGCTGGGCTTCCAACATGCTTAGAACCAGGAAAAAATTTTTTAAGTTAGATATCAAATAAAAACCAGTGAGTAACTGTGGATTTTATGACAACTATATTAGAACTGAAGCTGGTAGTCTCTGAGACTGACATTTCTATAGCTAAACCAGTGCTGTACCTGCACTGGATTTCGTCTGTTTTAAAGATTCCAGAGGAACTAAGCTTTAACAATGTTAGCAAATCTAAATTTCTAATATAGCATTCAGTGGCGGCCTCCATATTGTGTGTGTGTATGTTTGTGTGTGTGCATGTATACACGCACACATACATACACACAAATGTAAAGACACATATACATGTATATATGAGCAGATGTATTTTCTGCATAGGTTTGGTTTACGGTTGTGCCTTAGCACATAGAGGACAGCTGAGGATCACCTGAANATCTAAATTTCTAATATAGCATTCAGTGGCGGCCTCCATATTGTGTATGTGTGTGTTTGTGTGTGTGCATGTATACACACACACATACATACACACAAATGTAAAGACACATATACACGTATATATGAGCAGATGTATTTTCTGCATAGGTTTGGTTTACGGTTGTACCTTAGCACATAGAGGACAGCTGAGGATCACCTGAGCCACTTTACAAAGGGCATGACTGATAAAGAGCAAAAAAGATTTTAAAAGCCACTTACATGGTGTGTGTGCAGCTACTGGGTCTCTCCATGATTTGCCCTCTTTGGAGATGCTGTAGGATATTGGCAGGAGGGACTTCAGGATATGGAGGTGCCCCTGTTGGTATGGAAAGAGACAAGTAAGACCACTTTAGAGTCTTCTAGATTATAAACCATAACCAACACTATTCTCCATCCACCTGGGCTAATCACCTACAAAAGCAGGAAACCTAATAGGCATAATATAGTTGATCCCTGGTGATCAGATAAGGGTATAACTTGGAGAATTTTGGAGAAAGGAGATGCTGGGGGAGGGAGACCTGATAATTTAGGAAAATGGCAAGTCTTTAGGAATGTAACAAAATAAAGCCAAGCGAGAAATAAGTTCTGCCCTCTATTTCTCAAACAAGAGAAAGTGCTGCAGTTTCTCAGTCAAGTGGATTAATAAATCTAAAGACAACATTTTTATATTTATGCAAGATCAGCCTAGGGGCTTCCCAGGTGGTGCTAAAGAATCCACCTTCCATTGCAGGAAACTCAAGAGATGTGGTTTTGATCTCTGGGTGGGGAAGATCCCCTGGAGAAGGAAATGGCAACCCTCTCCAGCAAGAATTTGCCTGAAAAATTCCATGGACAGAGGAACCTGGCAGGCAACAGTCCATGCGTTGCAAAGAGTTGGACACAACTGAATAACTGAGCACACACAAAGTCATCCTTGGAATACTGCTTGGATTTTAAAATATTCCATGGAATTGTTAAAGTCTTGGGGGAAAGAAAGAGGAAGGAGGGAGACAGATAGGGAGGGAATCATGACTTTATAAGACTATCTCAAAAATCAAGCTTGGATTCTGAAAATGTGTCAGCTCAGTTCAATCTTCAGCAATTGTGCTGAAATCTCTGCTCACAGCAAATGCCATCTACCACACAAATAAACATCGTTGCATATTTCTATAGGGGTGCACACTACTTTGGGGACTCTCCTTACCTAGAGTCACCATCTCGTACAGCAGGATCCCAAAAGACCAGCTGTAAAAGAAACAAAGCCGTTTACTTCATTTTTATTTCTGCCTTTCCTTCAGTAAGAAACCCATTACACCAATACAGTATACTAACACATATATATAGAATTTAGAAAGATGGTAATGATAACCCTGTATGTGAGACAGCAAAAGAGACACAGATGTATCAAACAGTCTTTTGGACTCTGGGAGAGGGAGAAGGTGGGATGACTTGGGAGAATGGCATTGAAACATGTGTAATATATAAGAAATGAATCGCCAGTCTAGGTTCGATGCAGGATACAGGATGCTTGGGGCTGGTGCACTGGGATGACCCAGAGGGATG
>SJYV01043388.1:271321-293322 GCA_006410875.1 Neotragus pygmaeus | reverse complement strand
TTCCTTCAATATATTTCTCACTTCCACTGTATAATCATAAGGGATTTGATTTAGGTCATACCTGAATGGTCTAGTGGTTTTCCCCATTTTCTTCAATTTAAGTCTGATTTTGGCAATAAGGAGTTCATGATCTGAGCCACAGTCAGCTCCTGGTCTTGTTTTTGCTGACTGTATGGAGTTTCTCCATCTTTGGCTACAAAGAGTATAATCAGTCTGATTTCAATGCTGACCATCTGGTGATGTCCATGTGTAGAGTCTTCTCTTGTGTTGTTAGAAGAGGGTGTTTTCTATGACCAGTGAGTTCTCTTGGGAAAACTCTATTATCCTTTGCCCTGCTTCGTTTTGTACTCCAAGGCCAAACTTGCCTGTTACTTCAGGTGTCTCTTGACTTTCTACTTTTGCATTCCAGTCCCCTATCATGAAAGGGACATCTTTCTTGGGTGTTAGTTCTAAAATGTCTTGTAGGTCTTCATAGAAACGTTCAACTTCAGCTTCTTCAGTGTTACTGTTTGGGGCCTAGGCTTCGATTACCGTAATATTGAATGGTTTGCCTTGGAAATGAACAGAGATCATTCTGTCATTTTTGAGATTGTACCAGGTACTGCATTTTGGACTCTTTTGTTGACCATGATGGCTACTCCATTTCTTCTAAGAAATTCCTGCCCATAGTAGTAGATATAATGGTCATCTGAGTTAAATTCACCCATTCCAGTCCATCTAGTTTATGACTATAATATAGATATTAATATTTGTTGAAGGAATAGAAAACTAATGGTTGATATGTATATAAGTTCAAATTTCATAATTCTCATTTGATGCATAAAGAATGAATTTCTGACAGAGCTTTATAGATTTGAAGAATAAGGAATGGTGTGCAGCTTACAAGTATGTGTGACTATTATACAGATTAAGCTGAGGTGACGATCTTCTCCCAAGCCTCAATATTCTAACCCNAACTAATGGTTGATATGTATATAAGTTCAAATTTCATAATTCTCATTTGATGCATAAAGAATGAATTTCTGACAGAGCTTTATAGATTTGAAGAATAAGGAATGGTGTGCAGCTTACAAGTATGTGTGACTATTATACAGATTAAGCTGAGGTGACGATCTTCTCCCAAACCTCAATATTCTAACCCAAGAAAAGATCTGTATTCCACTGCTTTCTTAAAGCACTCTGCTTCTGTTTTGTTTGCTTGTTTTCTTTTGTTTGCTGGAGAAATTGTTTATTGTTCCTTCTGCTTTTAATTACATTCAATAAAAATAACAATGATAAAAAATGGTATCACACATTAAAATATTATCACTTCTAGACCTTTTGATTATGATTCTTGCTAATCCTATCTTTGTTCTGTTTTATGTATCCATCATTACTGGTCCACATCATGAATATCAGTCCAAAAGAAAATGAAGTATTTGGAAAAGAAATCAGTTAGTAAAGAAAAATGAAGAAACAACTTCAAAACCCTCATCCAAAAAATATTCAATAGGCAGAATGTTAGTTTTAACAGCCTTGATAGGCAAGGTTGAGCTAGGGAAAGACCCAAGGAAGAACTTTTCTGTTCTTGAATTTTTACTTTCTATTCCCTTCTTATTGTGGGCCAGCTGTGGTCACAACTATCTGCTGATTAACATCCTAATGTCTGAAAATCCTGTTAGCATTCCCTGTTGAGGGTTCACAGTAAAAATGTTAAAAGAGGAAAAGAAGTGCAATACTCCTCCTTTTACCTTTTAAAGTCTTGAGGACCACACTCTTGGGCTTCGCAGGGTTCCCAGTGTGTATCGTGGTGCGATAGATGGCCCCATAGCTACCACTGTGGATTTGCTCCAGAACTTCCGAGAGTTGCTCCCGGGGCACCTGCAGCTTAGCCAGGACTTGTGCAGAAGTTCGCAGAAGGCTTTCCACTGAGGTCTCCTTAAGTGGTACAAACACAGTTCCCTCAGGTCCTGCTGCCTCCTGCCTTAGGTTTCCAGATGGACAAATGTGGGCAACACCTAAAACAAAGAGGTGACACCAACCAGCTTTTTCCTGGCCCAGGGACTCCAGGAAATCAGAGCCTCAAACAAACCAGCAAGAAGTCCCTTCAGAAATGTTCTCTCTTGGGTCAATGTGAGGTACCTTTGGGTGCTTCTCAATGAACCAGCAATAACACAAACCTTGTAGAATATATGCCATAATCCCATTACGTCTAAGGCAACTCAAGATGGGCCTCTGAAAACTGGTAAAGACATTTCTGTTCAGTCTTTCTCAGAATTCCAGTTCAGTATGAGTAGACTCTAGAGACAATTCAAAAAGCTACTGAATATGTCTTCAAACCACAGACACCTAAAGGTGGTGATAACTGCAAGGGGAACTATCATTTGAGTTAATAAAGTGACTTTCAAGGGTGAAACAGAGGTATAGATAAGTACTCAACTCTAAGCTAAAGTCATTCTTCTTCCCTCAAGTTGTCCCCAAAATCAAGTTATTCCACATTTCCCAGAGTCTCAATCAAGAAAGTCTTAGATTTCCCTGGCAGTCCAGTGGTTATGGGCTTCCCTTATAGCTCAGTTGGTAAAGAATCTGCCTGCAATGCAGGAGACCTGGGATAGATTCCTGGGTGGGGAAGATCTCCTGGAGAAGGAAATGGCAACCCACTCTAGTATTCTTGCCTGGAAAATCCCATGGACAGAGGAGCCTGACGGGCTACATAGTCGGACACGAGTTGGACTAAACAACAACATTGAAATCGGTGAGCCTGGAACCAAGTGAGATAATAAGAGGGTTGTAGGAGATGAATCCCAGCGATGGGGGAGCCTGGTGAGGATGGGGTTGCACAGAGTCACGACTAAAGTGACTTAGCAGCAGCAGCAGGAGATGTGTCCAGACAGGACTATGATCATGTAAGGCCACTGAAAGAATTTAATCTATTTCTCATTCTAAGATGAGAAGCTACTGGAGGTTTCGCACAGAGAATTAACAGGGCTCACTTAGGCCTTAAAAGAATCATTCCACTGCTCTGAGGAGAACAGACCATGAAAGGATACAAGCAGAAACAGGGAAACTAGATAACGGTGTATTACAATTTTTATGAGAGGTGAGGGTGACTTGAGTCTATTTTGAAGGTTCAGTTAAACAGGATTTGCTAATAGACTGGATACAGAATGTGAGAGAAAGAGGAGGCAAGGACATGTTCAGATTTCATTTAGACTTCATTTTAGATTGAACACATAGTGAGCTGGGCTTGCCATTTATTATGACAGGGAAAACTATGAAGAGGAAATTGTGAGGGAATTTCAGGACTTCTGTTTTACACATGCTATATACTTTAACTGTGGTGCTGGAGAAGACTCTTGAGAGTCCCTTGGACTACAAGGAGATCAAACCAATTAATCCTAAAGGAAATCAATCCTGAATATTCATTCAATCCTGAAGCTTCATTGTTGCTGAAGCTGAAGCTCCAATTCTTTGGCCACTTGATTCGAACAGCCAACTCATTGGAAAAGACCCTGATGCTGGGAAAGATTGAAGGCAGGAGGAGAAGGGGTTGACAGAGGATGAGATGGCTGGATGGCATCACCAACTTAATGGACATAAACTTGAGCAGACTTGGGGAGCTAGCAGAGGACAGGGAAGCCTGGTATGCTGTAGTCCTGCTGCTGCTGCTGCTAACTCACTTCAGTCGTGTCTGACTCTGTGCAACCCCATAGACGGCAGCCCACCAGGCTCCCCCGTCCCTGGGATTCTCCAGGCAAGAACACTGGAGTGGGTTGCCACCTTCTTCTCCAATGCATGAAAGTGAAAAGTGAAAGTAAAGTCGCTCAGTCGTATCTGACTCTTCGCGACTCCATGGACTGCAGCCCATGGGGTCACAAGAAGTTGGACATGACTTAGTTACTCAACAACAACAAATAAGAAAATTAGAATACAATTTAGAGAAGGAGAAGGGATCCAGCACTCTAGAGATTCATATTGCTATCAGGATTTTTTTCCCTTCTTTTTTCTCTGAGTTTTCCATTCAAACTGACTCTCTTTCATCATATGCTCAGTGATACTCCAGAATAGCATGTTATCATTTCCTCCCTAGTGCTTCAAAGACTATTATGGGACTTCCCTGGTGGTCCAGTGTTTAAGAATTTGCCTACCAATGGAGGGGATATGGGTTCAATCCCTGATCCAGGAAGATTCCACATGTCACAGGGCAAGTAAGTCTATGCACCACAACTTCTGAGCCTGAGTGACCTACAGCCCATGTTCCATAACAAGAGAAACCACGAGAATAAGTCCATGCACCATGATGAAGGGTAATCCTTGCTGGCCAAAACTGGAGAAAGCCAGGAGCAGCAGTGAAGACCAGAACAACCGTAAATAAATAAATTTTTAAAAATCATCAAGAAAAAAAAAAGACTATTATTAAAGCTACTGCTTTACATCAGAAATTCCAGAAGCACAAAGTACAGGTGGAATGTATTATAGAGTAAAATGTCATCCTTCGAAGCTCATTACAAGCCTTTGGCTTTATCCCCAGGCTTCCTCCCCAGTCCTTAGGCCCTCACGTGGCCAAAGATTTGATGGTGCAATAGGACAAAGAAAACAGAAAGAAGCCTCTCTGGCCTTCTCTTCTTCCAGCTAACAAGAAATTCTGAAATTTGTTGTTATATGAATATATGAAATTCATATATTGAATTTCAACTCATGACATTCCTAAGAAAGGCTTGCCTGTTGCTCTCAACTCCACAGGAGGGGACCCATACCCTCTATCTCATCAGATTGAGATTTGAGCTCACTGAAGCTTGGGTCTTCTTTCCTACCATCTGCATCTTTCCCAAGTCACTGCCCAGCCTGTTTGAATCTTACCTCGAGGTCCTGGAGACTGCTGTTGGGCTCTCTGTCCTCTGATAAAAAGCCACAGGATGACGCCGAGGAGGATGAGGAAGGTACCAACTAGGAGGGTTGGGATGATGATGATTTCATACTGCTGTTCCCGGATAACTAGGTAGGAGATCAAGCAAAAAGAGGTTGAAGAAGCCCCCTAACTGGACTCCTCCTCCCCTGAGTCTTCAGCTCACCATATGTGACATGATTATCTCTTCCCTCTGATCCCTGTACCGCAACTAAAATCAGCTCCCTGATCTGAATCCCTATGCCCCTGTTTTCCAGCTCAGCAAGTATACCCTGTGCCTCCTCTCTCATTTTTCCTGCTGAGATGAAAATGCAGTACCTCTTTATCTCCGATTGCCACTCTCCCCCACCCTGGCCCCCTCCTTCAAAGAAAATGGTCCCTAGCACCAATTCCTTTCTCACCACTCTCTTCATTTTATTAGAAATCAAATGATCTTTCTTCTAGAATCTCTTCAGATCTTGTGCATGCATGCTAAGTCACTTTAGTTGTGTGTGACTCTGTGTGACCCTATGGACTGTAGCCCACCAGGATCCTCTGTCCATGGGATTCTCCAGGCAAGAATCCTGGAGTGGGTTTGTCATGCCCTTCTCGAGGAAATCTTCCCAACCCAGGGATCAAACCCATTTCTCTTACGTCTCCTGCCTTGGCAGGTGGATCGTTTACCCCTAGTGCCACCTGGGAAGCCTTGTTCTGAAGCCCTCTTCAGATGTTAATCTCCATCAAAATTCAGAGGGCGGATCTCTGTATCACTTGTACTTACTACACAACTTGTCACTGAGACTGCATTCCAACAGCATCCGCATCACGCCCCTCTCATTTCCCATCACAGCGCAGTGGTCCACTCCAGCGCCTGACCCCTTGAGGATGGATGCACAGAGCACCACTGAGAATGATTCCCAAGGATTGAGTTGTTTTGACAAAAATAAAATGGAGCACACACAGAACTTTAAAACACCTCTCCAGATCACTGGTTATTAAGTATCTGGCCACCTGGAACTTTCTGAGCCACCAATTCATCTCTATCTATCTATCTGATATTCAAACGGGAAGAAATTGTTTCTTCCTGCTGTTTTCATTTTATACAGCTAACCCAGCCTTGATCTGCTCTGATCCTTTCATGAGGTTGTTTCTCAAATTATTTGAAAGCCTCCCCTCCTGTCCTAGACTCCTGCTCTGATGGTCACGTTCACAAATGATGTTAAACTATGGTTCATGGGAAAAGATGGAAAGATTTATCTCCCTAGCAGTCCTTAAGCAGGTCTAATTTTCTTTTTCTGTGTATTTCCTAATTTTTAAAACAAAACACTTAATTTCATTTTTATACAAACCTAATCCAGACCATGAATAAATAGTTGGTGGATTTCAAGAGAGATGAGTTATACACTTGCTTTCCTTCTCTGATATACCCCTCCACTGCATTCTCACTACTAATGAGAATAAAACTCTTTAGCTTTGCAGCTCTCGAAGCTTCGTCTGTTCTTCATGTAAAGATAGACACAGACACTCATTCTTACCAGGGTATGGGTTAAAGAAAGTGTCAGTGCTAAGCTCCCTTCTCTCTCTCTCTCTTTTTTAAAACAAAAAGGAAATATATTCATGATTCAAAAATAAAACTACAAAATGGTATACCATGAAAATCTTTTTTCTACCCCGTCTTTCTCCATCTATCCAGTTCCCAATTCCCCTTCAAGTAGACTATAGTTACCAGTTTCTTGTTAACCTGGCCAGAGATTCTTTATATGGTTATACTCTACACAGTCAGCATATGCTGTTTAGTTGCGTAGTCGTTTCCAACTCATTGTGACCCCATGGATTGTAGCCTGCCAGGCTCCTCTGTTCAAGAAGATTCTCCAGGCAAGAATACTGGAGTGGGTTGCCATGCCCTCCTCCAGGGGATCTTCCCGACCCAGGGATCAAACTCACTTCTCTTACATCTCTTGCATTAGCAGGTGGGTTCTTTACCTGTAGTGCCATCTGCTGCTATTGCTGCTAAGTCACTCCAGTCCTGTCTGACTCTAGGAAACCCTATTATTGATACTAATAACCACTAATACCTTATTGAGGCAGAGTGTCTCAGTTCTGGAAACACATATGCAAAGAAACCTCCCAGCCAGTTGAATCTTCTTTTCACTCTTCCTGAAGCTCCATGAGTTTGTCTGAGGGAATGAAAATTAAACAATTTCCTTACAACTCAGAAGACAGACAGGTGTGTGACTGGTTGACAGAAGCCTAAGTCAACAGAGGAGTGAGTGAGTGAGTGAAGTCGCTCAGTCGTGTCTGACTCTTTGTGACCCCGTGGACTGTAGCCCACCAAGCTCCTCTGTCCATTCTCCAGGCAAGAATACTGGAGTGGGTTGCCATTTCCTTCTCCAGGGAATCTTCCCAACCCAGAGATTGAACCCAGGTCTCCTGCATTGCAAGCAGACGCTTTAACCTCTGAGCCACCAGGGAAGCCCAACAGAGGAGTAGCCAGGAGAAACATCCCAGAGAGAAAAGGAAAGTTTGATTGTCTTATCTGTGGGTTTGCACATAGTGAGGGATCTATGAAGTTAATAAATTTTAAGATAGCAAAGTCCCTCTGATCTAGTTTGTGAGGCAAAAAGGCAAGGTGAGAGTTCCCACAATTCCACAAGACCACATGAAAGGGAAAACTCTCTGTAAGAAACAGCAAGCCTTGAAAAAGGATGGAGAGAGCAAGGTCCTAAAAATAAAACGTTAGCTCAGCCAGGACGATCAAACATAATTTGAAAACGTCATTCTGATTCTTATTTTCCTTTCCACTTACTTCCTTTTCGGTGCATTATCAGAGGTAATTATTTTTATTCAGGGAGCAGCCAGTTAAACGAGTTTGACTCTGGGAAGTCAGTCCTGTGAGTACCTCTCTTACCACGCACAGGAGAAAGAAAGGGGCAGGTGACAGCCAGCTCCAGCTTGTGAGCTCTGCCCAGAAACCAAACTACACACCCACTGACACATACTTGAGCACAAAATATAAAGTACTGTGTAAGTGTCTCCACATAGAGTTGCTCAGGGTGGAAACCTCCAATGACAACACATAGCCATGCACACCTACGTCCAAAGACCCAAGTCCATGCTCAAACCCTTTCACTTAGACGTCACACTCATACAGAGCATTCACCTTTGGATGCCATGTGACCTTCTATTTCATTTCCAGAGCAAGGTTCTCATGATCAGTTTTATTTGATCAGCCCTGTGTGGGCTTCCCTGGTGGCTCAGAGGTTAAAGCATCTGCCTGCAATGTGGGAGACCTGAGTTCATTCCCTGGATCAGGAAGATCCCCTAGAGAAGGAAATAGCAGGCCACTCCAGTATTCTTGCCTGGAGAATCCCTTGGACAGAGAAGCCTGGCAGACTATAGTTGATGGGGTCACAAGGAGTTGGACACAACTGAGTGGCTTAGTCCAGCACACACAGCACAGAATTTAAAGACACGGCTTAATAACAGGTAGCAATCCGATAAAATTGGACACTGGAGCAAGGAGATAAACCTATATTCTGTTGTTGTTTAGTCGCTAAGTCATGTCCGACTCTTTGAGACCCCATGGATTGTAGCCCATCAGGCTCCTCTTTCCATGGGAATTTCCCAGGCAAGAATACTGGAATGGTTTGCCATTTCCTTCTCCAGAGGATCATCCTCACCCAGGGATTGAACTTGCATCTCCTTCATTGGCAGGCAGATACTTTACCACTGAGCCATCATGGAAGTCCAATAAGATATATAGAGAAAGATATATATATACATATATATATATATATATATGAATATATATTAGATCATGGGAAAGAGCACCTACTTGGATTCCCTTCAGTGACTCCCTTCAGTTATCTTTTACTTAAAGGACTATCCATTTTGTTGCAACTGGTGGAATTTCATTCTTTTTAATGGTCGAGTAATTATTTTATTGAAGATATATAAGCATGCGTTTCTGCAAATAAAGTACCCTTGTTTCACTCGAGACTTGGGTCTCCCGCGTCCTTCTTTTCATCGACTCCAGTCCCCAGGTCCTGGCCTTTAAAGACCATAACAAAATGGGAATTGGCTCACAAGGCAATGGAGGCTGAGAAGTCCTACAATCTGCCACCTGCAAGTTGAAAACCAGGAAATCTGGGACCGTAATTCAACCTGAAGCAGGAGGCCAGAAAACAGGGGTTACAGGGTCTGAACTCCAGATTCTCCTTATGCCAGCATCACATGGTCTTAGTCACCGAAGCTTTGTAGTATGTTTTAAAATAATTAAGTTGTTGGGATTCCCTGATAGTCCAGTAGTTAAGACAGCATTTTCACTGCTAAAGGTCTGGATTCAATCCCTAGTTGGGGAACTAAGATCCTATAAGCTTCTCAGTGTGGCCTCCCCTCAAAAAAATTCAAATTATTAATTGAGTCCTACAGCTTTGTTCTCTTTTTGAAGATTGCTCTGGATACTTTCAGTCCCTTCTGTTTCTTTTTAAATGAATTTTAGAATCAACCTGACCATCTCTAAAAAAAAAAGCCATCTGGAATTTTGGCAGAGACTACATTGACTGTATCTATCAACTTGGGAAGATTGTCGTCTTAACAATATTAAGTCTTCCTACTTCCTATGGGATGTCTTTTCATTTATTCTGTTCTTGCTTCATTCCCTTCAATGATATTTTGGAATTTTCAGTGTACCAGTCTCACTTGGCTATCAATAGCATTTACAGTTCCGTGACCTTGAGAGGATAATTAGAATCTGTGTGTGATTGGGAGATACCACTGGATTTTCTGTCTCTGAGAAAATCAGTTCTAGAACAGGTTGGACAATACTTGTCTCCTAGAGGCTGGCCAGACATGCCATATATAAGATAATAGAAGCCCACTACTGATCTTTCACATATCTGGATAATTACATAGACTGTAGAGCACCACTTTCTGTGGCTCTCAATGTTAGAACCCAGTTTCTTTTCTTTTTTTGACTGTCCTGAGTTGGTGTAAATTTCTTAGGATGCCATGAATTGGTGGGACTAGAGAGGGTATCCAAAGAATCACACTTCTAAATTCCTACCAAAAGGGACTTAAGACCACCTTCCAATGCAGGGGGTACAGGTTCGTTCCCTGGTCAGAGAGCTGGATCCCATATGCCACAACTAAGTTTGCTTGCCACAACTAAAGGTTCCATGTGCCACAACTTGGTGATGTTGGTGAAGACCTGGTGAGGCCAAATAAACAAATATTTTTTAAATGAATAAACAGATTGCTTTCCAGATGTTTGTACAATAAGCTCTTTACAATGATTACACTTTGGCCAGAGAAATATATACTATACCAAATAAATGTATATAATTTTTAAAGAATGTACACCTGGTATACTCATATATCCATGAAAGCCTACAGGAAACCTTACCACACAGAGCCTACCAAAGCACTCAGATCAATAACATTTCTCTCTACATCATTTTTGTATCTGCCATTCTCTCTGAATACCAATATATAAATTCCCTGGTGGTTCAGTGGTAAAGAATCTACTTGCCAGTGCAAGAGATGCAGTTTCGATCCCAGGGTTGGGAAGATCCCATGAAGAAAAAAATGGCAATATATTCCAGTATTCTTGCCTGGAGAATCCCACGGATAGTGGAGCCTGGTGGGCTACAGTCCATGGGGCCACAAAGAGTGAGAAATGACTTAGCGACTAAACAATATTCAATGATCACCTGACTGCTTGCCCATGTGCCAAGCTAAGAAGAGGTACAAAACCTCCTGGGATGACCCTTCCTATGAGTCCAATAATGTTCTAAATCTGTGACCAAATTCTGTCTCCTTCAACTATATCTCACTATGTTAAAAGAAAAATGTTGGCTACTGCTTCATCTCTTAATCGGACTGTAAAATCCCTAGCGATATAAAACACTCCTATATGCCTTATGCTTTCATGCCATTGCCTCTCAAATTATTTTTAAAGGCTCCCCTCCCATCCACAACTCCAGCTCCAGGGCTCTAGTAAATGTTGACAGCACCCGTCTCAACAACAGTGGTCAGTGGTTTATGGGGGAAAACTCTACCTCCCCTACAGTCCTTGAAAGTGAAAGTGTTAGTCGCTCAGTTGTGTCTGACTCTTTGTGACCCCATGGACTGTAGCCTGCTACCCTCCACTGTCCATGGAATTCTCCAGGCATGAATACTGTAGTAGGTTAAGCTGGTCTAGTTTTCTTTGACTGTTTCTCATTTCTTTTCTAAACAAAACATTTAATTTCATTTTTAATATTTATTTATTTATTTGGCTGCTCCAGGTCTTAGTTGTGGCACTCAGGATCTTTATTTGTGGCATGTGGGATCTAGTTCCCTGACCAGGGATCAAACCTGGACCCCCTGCATTGGGAATGCTGAGTCTTAGCCACTGGACCACCAGGGAAATCCCTAACTTCATTTTTATACAAAGTAATTCAAACAATGAATAAAGAGCTGGAAGACTTCAGGCTCTCTCTTCAGTGCCATGTATTGCTAAATGCAGGGCACTGGAATCAAGGATCCAGTGAGGCTGTGAAACTGTTAATTCTGATAACTGTATTTGATGATTGGAAAATATGTACAGAGCCTGCCTACAGTTTATACATACCTATGGTGCCAAATCTCCCAGGCAGGACTCTAATCAAAACAACATTACTGCTTTTGTGGTTATCCTTCTTTGTTTTTTCTCTTTTCATTTACTTCTGACTTTCTATTAGCATATTAAAAAGTGCAGTTTGGGACTTCCTTGGGGTTCCAGTGGTTAAGAATCCACTTCCACCACGGGGAGTGGGAAGCGGGGTAGAGAGGGAGCTTCCCTAGTGGCTCAGTGATAAAGCACCTACTGCCAATCCAGAAGACACTGGTTTGATCCTCCTATAGGCCTCGGAGCAACTAAGCCTGTGCACACAACTATAGAGCCTGTCCTCTACAGCCAGGGAGCTGCAACTACTGAGCCCACACACCTAGAGCCTGTGCTCTGCCACAAGAGAAGCCACCACAATAAGAAAGAAGCCCACACACCACAGCTAAGGAGTAGCCTCTACTTGCTGCAACTAGAGAAGAGCCTGAACAGCACAAAGACCCAACAAAGTCAAAAATACATAAATAAATTAAATTATTTTTTAAAAATCTATCTTCTAATGCAGAAGTTACCAGTTCGATCCCTGGTCTGGGGACTAAGATCCCATATGCTCTGTGAAATGGTAAAAAAAAAAAAAAAAAAAAATTTCCCCCCTCGAAGGGAAAAACTTTCCCTCCAAAGTTTTTCCTTGAAGGTAAAAATTTCTCCTCCTCTAAAGGGAGGAATAGAGCTATGAAGAAGGAGATACAAATAGGAAGAGAATGAGAGTAAAATGGGAAGTGAAATCCACCCCCAAATGTCTGCAAGACTATAGTCTAGAGACCATAAAAGTTAATCATCACAACTGATATTGAACTAAACACTCATATTAATTCTCCCAACTCATACATACTTACAATCCAAGTACAATACATATCTGTTTTATTACACGCAGAGACAGTTTATTTGCAACAATAACACAGCTCTCACTGGTGACATTTCTGTTCAGTTAGTACAGTAATGTCACATACAATCAGCAGTTCACTCATGAATGTCCAGAAGAAACTCTTCTTACCAAAATATATCTACGAATAAAACTTTAAAAATTCAACACACGCTCCTATACTCTGTCTGCCTACATGTTGTGAGAAATTCCATAACAGACTGTATGACACTTGGTTCCACCTCATAAGGGGTTAAATCTGTTATGTCAGCCTCACCCTCAAGCTTACCACCTGCATTTCAATGCAAGTGGATCTGCCAATCACATTCTTTCCATACAGACAAGTGACCTGTGGCCTATAGACAAGTGACCACACTGAGTTAAGGGTGTTGTTAACAACTGTAGGCTATGGGGCAGAAGATGTGTGTGCAGGCTAAGTCACTTCAGTTGTATCAGACTCTTTGTGAGCCTATGGACTCGGCCCCTCTATCCATGGGATTTCCTTGGCAAGAATACTGGAGTGGGTTGCCATGCCCTCCTCCAGACGGTCTTCCCAACCCAGAAATAGAACTCAATCTCTTTTGTCTTCTGCACTGGCAGATAAGTTCTTTACCGATAGTGCCACCTGTGAAAGCAAGGGGCAGAAGACAAAAAGATCCAAAGTGAGGCAGATAAAACATATGGAGATGACATCCTGAGATGGGGACCATCTGCATTCTGGTTCAATCATTCAGCCTTCCCGTCTCTTCCACATCACCCTCACCCCAACCTATCTAGCCAAAAATAATTCACTTAATAAATAGAGTGACCATGTTAAGCTGAAATCAAGACAGAAGAGAACTGCTCAAGTATAGAGGATTCCAGAGCTACTTTATCTTCCTGCTTACTTTAACTGAGCACCCCTTCCTGTTTTCAGGACCAATAAGCATACTGATGAAGTACAAAGTGCATGTATCATGCTAGGCACTTTCACACTAGGAGGAAACTGAGGTTCAGAGAGATTAAGTTCTGAATTAGCCTGGGTTAAAAACAAACAAAAAACAAAACAAAACAAAAAAGAGCAAGTAAGTAAACTTCCAAGAAAGGTTTTATATGTAGGTTTTGTTTGTTTGTTTGTTTGCTTTCCCTTTTGGCCATGCTGCTTGCAGGATCTTAGTTCCCAGACCAAGGATGGAACCCGCACCCCCTCAGCAGTGAAAGTGCAGAGCCCTAACCACTGGACCACCAGGGAATTTCCCAGGCCCCAACCCTTTACTACGAACCCAGTGTTCTTTAACCTGCTTCATGACACGTATGTCCTTGTCACTCAAATGGACAAAACACATAGTATCACGAACGAGTTATGTCAAAATCCAAAGCAATCACGGAAACCACAATGCTGAAACTAAATTTCACCAACAAATACACCATAAGTTGGAAAGCATGTGTGAGCAGAATCTGCCTCTGTGTTCTTCCCTGTTACCTAAGAGCATGTCTGCATGTCTATCTTCAGAATGCATTTGGAAAATAAGTATAAATCAGAATTTGCTTCCTCGGTCCAAGCAGTTTCCCAGGCAAGAGTACTGGAGTGGGTTGCCATTTCCTTCTCTAGGGGATCTTCCCAACCCAGGGAATCAAACCCAGGTCTCTTGCATTGCAGGCAGACTCTTTGCCATCTGAGTCACCAGGGAAGCCCAAATTTGCTTCCAGTACTCACCAAATGATGGAATCCGGGATCACTTGCTTTGTTTGTTCATTTTCCTGGATCTGAGCCCAAGCCTATTTCTAGCTTCCGTTTTAGGGAGAAGGACCTGAATTCAGACTTCCACTGTGAGCCCTGGAGGGGTTGGGGTAGGAAGTCAGGAAGGGGCCAGAACCCCGAGGGGACACAGCACACAAATCATTCAAGACGCCCTGCCAGGTATCAGAGAACCTCAGGCTCCATCACTCTCCTGACACCCACTCCGGAGAGGACGAATGGACGGCAGAACTCACTGAGCGGCGGGTCTCTTTAAGCCCAGAGACTTGCACAGATAACCTGCCCCTCTGCCCAGTGATATCTCCTGGTGATGAGGCGGAGAGCAGAGGGGTTACTACCACATCATTCACCCTCCGGTTCTTCTCAGATAGGAAGGGTAGTGACCCTTCTGATCTCCACCATCCTCCTAGGGACCTGGAGCTTGAAATGCCCTTTGAACCGTAAAAAAAAAAAAAAAAAAGAGGCTCCATCTTGCTGCCTGAAAGTCTTGACCACATTCAAACAAATTCTTTTTACAGTAAGACAGAGCATTATCAGCTTTTCTTGCTTCCTTTAGGTCTGGATTTTTCACCTCTCTGGGAATTCCTGAAATACATGTGATATACAGTAGAGATGAGAAGTTCTAAACTTTATCTTGGCTCCTCCCAAAACCTCCCTCCATAGGGGAAGAAATGGAATCCAAGATAGGGAGCCCTGGGACACCTAGGGAAATCAAACAGCATCAAATTTAAAATATCATTACCAACACAAAGACATTTTATGTCCTTTCAAGAGTTATATAAATTCAAGAGGTTTTTATTATAATTATTATTTTACTTCTGACATTCCTGATTTCATAACCCTCCATCTACTACATGCAAACCTCAAAAGTCCAAAAATAATATATCTTAAAATATATGCTGGCTATTTTCTCTTCCTGGAATTACTGTCATTGTTCGGATGCTAAATCATGCCCTGCTCTTTGAGATCCCATGGATTATAGCCCGCCAGTTTCCTCTGTCCATGGGATTCCCCAGGCAAGAATACTGGAGTGGGTTGCCTTTTCGAGGGGATCTTCCCGAGCCAGAAGTTGAACCAGCATTTTCTGCACTGAAGGCAGATTCTTTAATGCTGCACCCAAGCACAGAATAAGGGTTACTGATAAGAAAGAAGACCCAAGGACACACAACCACCTCCTGCTCTCAGCACAGAGCTACCTCTGACCCATCTGTGTTCACTTTTTCCTACCTGATGGACACACCAAAGACGCCCATACCTGCTTCTATGGGCTTGTTTCACACGCCTGGCTTCCACCGCTATCAGTCAGACTGCATTTCCAAGGACCAGTCCCCACTTAGCTGTTTACCCTGCTTGGTTTTCCCTTTTAAAAAAGGGGCTCCTGGGTGTCAACTACAAACTGGCACTTACCAAGAGCACTGCCAAGGACTGAACAACAAAGGCATTTGCCATCTGCCTCTATGGAGACTGAAGTCCACGCTGCTATAGGTGTTGACCTTCAACACCCCCGAAGGAGTTCAGGGTGAAGGGAGGCACTCTGTGCTCCAGGGAATCTGGTGGGACAGGTCTTTAGATAGTTGGATGCTTTTTGGAACAGACTTTATGATCTCAATCCTTGCATCTCCTCATATCTAGAAGTGAAGTGAAGTGAAGTCACTCAGTCCTGTCCTACTCTTTGCGACCCCATGGACTATAGCATACCAGGCTCCTCTGTCTCTCCAGACAAGAATACTGGAGTGGGTTGCCATTTCCTTCTCCAGGGGAAATTCCTGACCCAGGGATCGAACCCAGGTCTCCTGCATTGTAGGCAGATGCTTTACCGTCTGAGCCACAAGGGAAGCCCTCATATCTAGAGGAGCACTAAATCCCTTCAGGGTGACATCAGATCCTCATGACTAACAAAAAACCTTTTGTAAAATGCGTGCTTCACGGTATTGAACTCCCCCTTCACCAAAACCTTATATACTTTCTCCCACTGCCGCTTTGGAGCAATCTCTCAGAACTATCTGAGATGCTGCCTCCCGGGCTGCAGTCCTCATTTTGCCCCAGTAAAACTTAACTCACAGCTCTCAAGTTGTCTATCTTTTTTTCAGTCGACACAGAACTTTAAATATCTTTTGGCAATTTCTCCCCATAAGCAAGGAGATCTGTTTTGTTGTCCTATCTTTCTAGCCCACAGCCCTCTTCAGAGAAAAAGGCAGGAAAAAAAAAAAATGCAATCTACAAAAGATTGCAGGAACACACACACACACACACACGCACACGTATAGTTTCTCATTCTCTAATAAATGAGTCCCAGACCCAGGCAGGAACAATCAGGGAGTCAGCTCAGCTGCGTTGTAACCTAAATGCTGTGTCACACGGGGTGTGTCCTCCTAAGGACTCTAGACATATAAGGGAATTTCAGGGAAACAATAACAAAGGCCTGGCAAGATGAAATAGGCACCTGTGGGAAAACATCATTGTCTCATTCTGCAAGGAAATCCGACCAGTCCATCCTAAAGGAAATCAGTCCTGCATATTCATTGAAAGGACTGATGCTGAAGCTGAAACTCCAGTACTTTGGCCACCTGATGCGAAGAGCTGACTCATTGGAAAAGACCCCGATGCTGGGAAGATTGAAGGTGGCAGGAGAAGGGGACGACAGAAGATGAGATGCTTGGATGGGGAGCGTCAGCACTGACCCTGGTGCTATGATTGCAGAGGCAGAGGTTTTAATTTCTAGTTCTGTGTTGGTAGGTGACTCACTGAGCATATTGCCTGACCTTGTCATTCCTTCTCATCCTAATTTTGGGACCAGGATACCTGCTTCTCTCCTCGGGGCAGTAAAGAATTACAGACAGCAGGAGGAAATGGATGATCCAGAAAAGGGGCAGGCCAGCTAAGAAGTCCATACACCTAGTCTCTCCCCCTCAACTCTCTAATTCCAAAGGCTCGCTTGCAACTGCATCTTGCGACCCACATCATGGTAGCCCCACCAGTTTTCATTTCTGTCCCCACTTCTGCCTGTAATTTCCTATAGGGTAATCAGAAAGACCTTCCCCAGTGGCTCAATGGTAAAGAATCCATCTGCTAATGCAGGAGACTTGAGTTTGATCCCTGGATAGGGAAGATCCCCTGGAGACAGGAATGGCAACCCACTCCAGTATCCTTGCCTAAGAAATCCCATAGATTGAGGAACCTAGTGGGCCACGGTCCAAATTGCTTGCTGATGGCATTATGTTTTCTACCTGGGAGAAAGCTAAGTTGGAAATTTTGGAAACAAAGTTAATATATCGTTTGCATCCAACTGTGGCAAGTAGAAGGAACACAGGGACCAAAGTCAGGGACGTAGGATAGATTTATCTCAATCTTTTAATGTCTTGGTTTTCTAATCTTTAATCTGAGATTATCATGAGCACTTACCTCAGGATTCTAGTGAGAATTAATGAGAATGTGAAAATGTTCTTCAAATGAACAAACTGTGCCATTTACAGAGACTAATATGGACCTAGAGACTGTCACACAAAGTGAAGTCAGAAAGAGAAAAATGGCATTGTTTATTAAAGCATATATGTGGAATCTAAAAAAAAGTACAGATGAACATACCTGCAAAGCAGAAATAGAGACACAGGCATAAAGAACAAACGGACCCCGGGTTGGGGGGCGGGGGCGGGGGGTGCGAAGGGCTGGGATGAATTGGGAAATTGAGACTGACTTATATAAGGAGACTGGTAGGTTGCAGTCCATGGGGTCGCTAAGAGTCAGACACGACTGAGCAACTTGACTTTCATTTTTCACTTTCATGCATTGCAGAAGGAAATAGCAACCCACTCCAGTATTCTTGCCTGGAGAATCCCAGGGACAGGGGAGCCTGGTGGGCTGCTATCTGTGGGGTCACACAGAGTCGGACACGACTGAAGTGACTTAGCAGCAGCAGCAGCAGTATATAAACTACTATGTATAAAATATACAACTAACATTAACTTATTGTACAGCACAAGGAATTCTACTCACTGCTCTGCGGTGACCTAAATGGGAAGACAATCCAAAAAAGGGGGGGTATATGTATACCTCTAGCTGATTCACTTTGCTGCGCAGCAGAAAATAACACATTGTAAAGCAACTATACTCCAGAAAATTTTATGGCAAAACCCACCACAATATTGTAAAGTAATTTGCCTCCCATTAAAATTAAAAAAAAAGCAAACTTGATACTAAAAAGTTAAATAATAAAGCTTCTAAAGTTAAAAAAAAAAGTAACAGTTACACCTTCCTCTTCCAGCAAGAATTCATGTGTGTTTACTTTGTATACATAATTATTTTTGGATACATAATTACTTTTGGATACGTAATTACTTTTATATAATTATGTAGACGTAATTACTTTTCAGACCAAAGGTTCCAACTCAGTGTTCCTAAATAACACACTCTACCTGACAGTCTCTAACTCTAATTTCCATTGCCCCACCATGATGAACTCAAGACAGCCAGTGTGGCTTTCCTTCAAAGCACTGGCATAAATGTGGATATATTCCCTTTCCTCTAACACAGGCACCATATAATGAAAGTGCTGAATGACTTCCTTAGTTTTGCTCTTTCCTTCTCCAGGGGGTCTTCCCAACCCAGGGATCTTCCGAACTCAGGAATCAAACCCAGGTCTCCTACACTGCAGGCAGATTCTTTACAGTCTGAGCCACCAAGGAAGCTAATGGAGGATAGTTCGGTTCAGTAGCTCTGTCATGTCTGACTCTTTGCAACCCCATGGTCCACAGCACACCAGGCCTCCTTGTCCATCACCAACTCCGAGAGTTCACTCAAACTCATCTCCACTGAGTCGGTGATGCCATCCAACCATCTCTTCCCTCTGTCATCTCCTTCTCCTCCTGCCTTCAATCTATCCCAGTGTTAGTTTCTTCCAATGAGTCGGTTCTTTGCATCAGGTGACCAAAGTATTGGAGTTTCAGCTTCAGCATCAGTCCTTCCAATGAACATTCAGGACTGATTTCCTTTAGGATGGACTGGTTGGATCTCCTGGCAGTCCAAGGGACTCTTAAGAGTCTTCTTCAACATTATAGTTCAAAAGCATCAATTCTTCAGCACTCAGCTTTCTTTATAGTCCAACTCTCACAACCACACGTGACTACTGGAAAAACCATAGCTTTGACTAGACAGACCTTTCTTGGCAGGATAATGGAGGATAGTTGGAAAATAAATTCAGTGAGCAAAAACTGCAGAACCACTGTGTGTGTTCACAAATGTGGGTGTGGATGAGGAAAGTATGTAGGCGTGTATTTTATTAAACAGCAGTGAACAATTCTACTGGCTTGTTATCTTAATATAGCCTCAGTGCAGCTCCACAGTGACCGCACCTCAGCTGTGCTTCCCACGCTGAACTTACATGCACGAGAGAGGTGCTTTGTTTTCAGATGTGTCTTTGCTTGAAATCATTTATATCTTCCACAATAAAGGCCCAAAAGGCATACCCGTAGGCTTTGGCTACCTTTCAGTATTTTTATTACAAGTTTCAGAAGTATAGCCCAATGAATTTTGAAACCCAATATACGCATATTGTTGTTGGTTATTTGCTCAGTCATGTCTGGCTCTTTGCAACTCCATGAACTACAGCCCACCAGGCTCCTCTGTCCATGGGATTTCTCAGGCAGGAATACTGGAATAGGTTGCCAGTCCATACTCCAGGGGATCTTTCCAACCCAGGGATTGAACCCCTGTCTCCTGCATTGGCAGGAGTATTCTTTACCATTGAGCCACCAGGGAAATGCCAATATACCCGTTTCTGCCATTAATTAGCTGTGTTCTCTTGATCAATCTCATTTTTTTCATCTGTTAAACTGAGTTTATAGTATTATCTATCTCCAAAAGTCACTGTAAGAATTAAATGATACTTAGAACAATACCTAGCACATAACAAATAATAGTTATTACTAATTATTCCTATAATAACTATAGAAATAAAATATTCCCATAATAATTACTACTATTGTTCTCAAATTATGATATCTACAAATGATTTCTCCTTTTGGATAAGATTTTCATCCTAGGCAGTATTAATATAATGACATAATACCACAATTAGAATATTTATATGTCTATGGATCCAGGGAATAAGAAAATTACTTCCTGAAATTTAAATTTAATATGGGCTTCCCTGGTTTACAGAAGGGACTTCCCTGGTGGTCCAGTGGCTAAGACTCTGCACTTCCAATGCAGAGTGTCTGGGTTCAATGTCTAGTCAGGGAACTAGATCCATATGCCACAAGTAAGAGTTCATAAGCTGCACCGGAGACCCGACACAGCCAAATAAATAAACAAATATATTTTAAAAATATCCTTACAGTAAATATTACCTAGGTTTCTACTACAATTTTCTCATCTTCCTTCTGAGAAGTACCTACTTTTTATAAATGTTAAATTTTCAATTTTGCTGCTCTCTTTTATAAATTGCTTCATGATCTTAAATTTAAATATCATATCCTTAGAATAAAAGTAAATAAAACAAATTTCAGATTTCCTTTTCCAGACTCTAACCCCCCAAATTTAAAACCAGTGTGATCAAAGAAACTTTGTAAAAGTATCAAGGCCCAAGATGATGCATCAATTAAGTCAAAATCAAGAAACAGTCTTGGGAATGGGAGCCAAGTGCTGGGATCTGTTAAAGCTCCAAAAGTTGATTCCAACATGGAGCCAATTTCAGGGACTTTGCCTTAAACCCTCATCACCTTCCTTTCTTATTTAATACAGAAGAAATCCACCAGTCTCAAATTTAATAATAAAGTTCTAGATTGGCTGCTGTATTTATTATCCTCTTTCTCTCTCTCTTTGGCCAGAATTTATCACTTCCCTGTGTTTTAATTCCTAATCTATAACATCATAGATTATCATTATCCTTGCACTATCTAATCAGAGACATTCTAATAAATGAGATAAAATNACCTTCCTTTCTTATTTAATACAGAAGAAATCCACCAGTCTCTAATTTAATAATAAAGTTCTAGATTGGCTGCTGTATTTATTATCCTCTTTCTCTCTCTCTCTTTGGCCAGAATTTATCACTTCCCTGTGTTTTAATTCCTAATCTATAACATCATGGATTATCATTATCCTTGCACTATCTAATCAGAGACATTCTAATAAATGAGATGAAACATGTGAAAGGACTTTTTAAAGTTTTAGAATAAAAGGATTTCAGAAACCCAAGGTAGAATTATTCCCCTCCCAACACACACACACACACACACACACACGCACATATACACACATATACATACTCATATATACACACATGTACACACGCATATATACACATATACACACACATACACACATGCCCACTGTCATCTCTTCTGAAGAATCCTGGCTTCCCATCGGTTACTTTTTTATAGTAAGACCTGGGGATCTGTTAAGCCTTGTCTATATATTCCAGAAAACTTCAAGACAACTCTGCTCACTGCCCCATTTACTAGTCATACTTTTTCTCCTTTCATATATCACTGGGTCTTTTCAGATGGCGTGGTGGTGAAAAATTTGCCTGCCAATGCAGGGGCCATAAGAGACTGTGGTTCAATCCCTGGGTCAGGAAGATTCCCTGGTGTAGGAAATGGCAACTCACTCCAGTATTTTGCCTGGAGGAGTCCATGGACAGAAGGGCCTGGTGGGCTACAGTCCTTGTAGTCGCAGAGTTGAACACAACCAAGCAGGCACTCATGCATCTTTCCCTCAAAATGGCTATGTAAACCAGTCCTTCTACTAGAATCTCTATTTGCTGTCAATAGATTGAGATCCATAAGAAAATCAAGAAATGTAAGTATACCTCCACAAAGATGCAGGAAACAGTTTAAAGCAAAGTGATGCAAATATTGCCTGAAACACCTGCTTCCCTCCTGGGTTGTTGATT
>SJYV01043388.1:196905-271231 GCA_006410875.1 Neotragus pygmaeus | reverse complement strand
CTGAAGCCTGGCTTGGAGAATTTTGAGCATTACTTTACTAGCATGTGAGATGAGTGCAATTGTGTGGTAGTTTGAACATTCTTTGGCATTGCCTTTTTTTGGGATTGGAATGAAAACTGACCTTTTCCAGTCCTGTGGCCATTGCTGAGTTTTCCAAGTTTGCTGGCATATTGAGGGCAGCCCTTTCACAGCATCATCTTTCAGGATTTGAAAGAGCTCAACTGGAATTCCATCACCTCCACTAGCTTTGTTCGTAGTGATGCTTTCTAAGGCCCACTTGACTTCACATTCCAGGATGTCTGGCTCTAGATGAGTGATCACACCATTGTGATTATCCAGGTTGTGATACACAGTTCTTCTGTGTATTCTTGCTATCTCTTCTTAATATCTTCTGCTTCTGTAAACCATTTAAAACTGATGTTCTGGTGAAACCTCATAATTTTGAAGTTTTCTCCAGGAAGCTAACAGACTTCAAATATGAGTATTATATATGTATTATTGAGATTTTTCTATGACCATAGTGTATGTGGTTCAGTGTAAAGAATCCACCTACCAAGCAGGAGACACAGATTCGATCCCTGGGTCAGGAAGATTCCCTGGAGAAGGAAATGGCAATTTGCTCCAGTATTCATACCAGATCCCATGGACAGAGGAACTTGGTGGGCTATAGTCCATGGGATCTCTGAGTTGGATACAAATGAGCAACTGCTGCTAAGTCGCTTCAGTCACATCCAACTCTGTGCAACCCCATAGATGGCAGCCCACCAGAGTCCCCCATTCCTGGGATTCTCCAGGCAAGAACACTGGAGCGGGGTGCCATTGCCTTCTCCAATGCATGAAAGTGAAGACGGTCATTCGTATCCAACTCTTAGCGATCCCATGGACTGCAGCCTACCAGGCTCCTCTGTCCATGTGATTTTCCAGGCAAGAGTGCTGGAGTAGGGTGCCATCACCTTCTCTGAAATAAGCAACTAAACAACAACAATGGACCTCTGAAGCACCTTTTTCCCTTAAACTTTGGCATCCCCTACAATTTCTTAGTAGAATTCTAAGATAACCCAGAATTACATACACACAATAATTTAATTTAGATCGATGTTCTGAAAACAGCACTGTATTTCTATGTATTTTGTTAACTGACAAAATACATGTTATGTGTATACACACTGCTTTGTGTGTAAAAATAGGGTAGTTTACTGTGACTGAAGGTGTAAGATGTTAACAGCTGTATAAGAAAAAAAAAAATAAAGCAGGATTTCTTCTCATTTATCATTCTTACCAGTAATTTAGTCCCTAAACGTACAAAACTGTAGGTATAAAAAAATTCAATCACTGTCTTCAAGTTGCTATGATCACTCAGTTGCTAAGAATTGGCTTTATTGAGGGATTTCTGTAGCAATTTTGTGGCTAAGATTCCACACTTACAGTGTACATCGGGACAGGTTTGATCCCTGGTTGGGAACTGAAGATCCGACTGTTTGCGACCCCATGGACAGTAGCCTGCACCAGGCTTCTCCATCTGTGGGATTTTCTAGGCAAGAGTACTGGAGTGCGTTGCCATTTCCTTCTCCACACATGTTGCATGGTATAGCCAAAAAAATACCAAACAAACCAGGAACTGGTTTTATTGAGGTGGTGAAGCCCGGAGGGCAAAGTAAAAGGACCTGAACTCACCTCCTATCACTGGGACACCAAAATTACAACTATTTACAGAACAACTATAGATAAAAATGACCTGAGGAAGAGCAGGAAAGGTTTTTGACAACTAAATCTATAAGAAGGACAATGAGTAGGAGAAACAGAGTAGGAGAAGTCAATACCCACGTCTGCAGCTGGGTACCCCACAAACTGGAGGATAGTAACTATTGCAGAAGTTCTTGCCAAGTAGTGGGATTCCGAGTCCCACACTAGGCTCCCAAGCGTAGAGTTCCTGAACCACTGGAAAGATGAGTACCGAGAATATCTATCTGGCTTTGAAGGTCAGCCTGCAAGGCAGGAGACCCCAGTTTGATTTCTGGGTTGGGAATATTCGCTGGAGAAGGGATAGGCTACCCACTCCAGTATCCTTGGGCTTCCCTGGTGTCTCAGCTAGTAAAGAATCTGCCTGTAATGCGGGAGACCTGGGTTCAGTCCCTGGGTTGGGAAGATCCCCTGGAGAAGGGAAAGGCTACCCACTCCATAATCTGGCCTAGAGAATTCCATGGACTGTATAGTCCATGGGGTTGCAAACAGTAGGACACGACTGAGCGACTTTTATTTCACTTTCATGATTTCCCTGGTGGCTCAGATGGTAAAGAATCAGCCTGCAATGCAGAGGACCCAGGTTCAATTCCTGGGTTGTGACGATCCCCTTGAGGAAGAGAAGGGCTACCCACTGCAATATTCTTGCCTGGAGAATTCCATGGACAGAGGAGCCTGGCTGGCTACAGTCCATGGGGTCGAAAAGAGTTGGACATGACTAAGTGACCAGCACACAAGTGCTGTGTTAGTTTATATAAATAAACACAGAGAATTAGACAAAATGAGGTTACAGAGGAATACACTCCAAATAAAGAAACAAAATAAAACACCAGAAGAAGAACAAAACTAAATGGAGATAAACAACATATATCCAACAGTTTAGGGTAATGATCATCAACAATAAAAGCAGAACTTTAACACCCTGCTTACATCAATGGACAGATCATCTAGGCAGAGAATCAATAAGGAGGGAGTGTGCAAAAAGGAACCCCTTCTACATGGTTGATGGGAATGTAAACTGGTACAAACACTATGGAGAATAGTATGGAGTTTCCTCAAAAAATAAAGATAGAATTACCATAGGATCCAGCAATTCCCCTTCAGGGTACTTTTCTGGGTACACACCCCATATTAATTACAACATTGTCCATAATAGCCAAGGTATGGAAATAGCCTAAGTGTCCATAAATAGAGTACGGAAGTGAAAGTGAAAGTCATTCAGTTGTGTCTGACCCTTTGTGACCCCATGGACTATACAGCTCATGGATTTTTCCAGGCCAGAATACTAGAGTGAGTAGACTTTCATTTCTCCAGGGGATCTTCCCAACCCAGGGATTGAACCCAGGTCTCCCGCATTGCAGGTGGATTCTTTACCAGCTGAGCTACAAGGAAAGCCCAAGAATACTTGAGTGGGTAGCCTATCCCTTCTCCAGTGGATCTTCCTGATCCAGGAATCAAACTGGGGTCTCCTGCATTGAAGGCGGATTTTTTACCAACTGAGCTATAAGGGAAGGCCTAAATAGGTGGATGGATAAAGAATATGTAAGATAGATACACAGACAGATATAGAGAATGGAATATTACTCTGCCATGAAAAGAACGAAATCTTACCATTTATGACATAATGGATATAGAAGGTATCATGGTAAGTGAAATAAATCATACAGAGAAAGACAAATACCATATGATTTCAGTTATATGTGAAATCTGAAAAAGAAAGCAAATGACTAAACCTAGCAAAACAGAAACAGACTCACAGATACAGACAAAAACAGGGGAAGAGTGTGAGGTGATGGGTGAAATAGGTGAGATTTCCAGTTATAAAGTAAATGAGTCATGTGGATGAAATATATAACATGGGGAATATAGTCAATAATACTATATTAATATATAGTAACAACTATATAATACTATATTACTATAATATATTATTGGACAAGGCAATGGCACCCCACTTCAGTACTCTTGCCTGGAAAATCCCATGGACAGAGAAGCCTGGTAGGCTGTAGTCCATGGGGTCGCTAAGAGTTGGACACAACTGAGCAACTTCACTTTCACTTTTCACTTTCATGCGTTGGAGAAGGAAATGGCAACCCGCTCCAGTGTTCTTGCCTGGAGAATCCCAGGGACGGGGGAGCCTGGTGGGCTTCCGTATATGGGGTTACACAGAGTTGGACACGACTTAAGTGACTTAGCAGCAGTAGCAGCATAATATACTAATAGCAGCATATATAGTATATATAATATACTATAGTATAATATACTATAGTATAATAATAATATATAGTAATAACTTTGTATGATAAGTAGACTTATTGTATTGATCCTTTTGAAATGCATAGAATAATTAAATTACTATTTTGTCCACCTGGAACTAACATAGTGTTGTAGGTCAGTTATACTTTAATTAAAAAGAAAAAGAATTAGCTGTATTGGCAACTGGCTACCTCAATGCCAAAAAAGGTTATTATTATATATTAGAAAACAAATTAAGTGCAGATTAGGTGTGGTGGCTGAGAAGGCAATGGCACCCCACTCCAGTACTCTTGCCTGGAAAATCCCATGGATGGAGGAACCTGGTAGGCTGCAGTCCATGGAGTCGCTAAGGGTCAAACACGACAGAGCAACTTCACTTTCACTTTTCACTTTCATGCAACCCACTCCAGTGGGTTGAAGGAAATGGCAACCCACTCCAGTGTTTTTGTCTGGAGAATCCCAGGGACCGGGGAGTCTGGTGGGCCACCGTCTATGGGGTCGCACAGAGTCAGACACGACTGAAGCAGCAGCAGGTGTGGAAGGGGCAAACCTAATGCTTAAAATCTGAGATAGAACTTAGACTGATGAGAGTTAAATAAACCATGAGCATCAAGGAAACCCTTGTCCCTGGAATCTCACTTTTTAGAAGTGACTTTCACAGCATTGTATAGCTGGAGTATACATTGCCCAGTCACCTGGAGTTGTAGGCAGAGGAAAGTTGTGGAGAAGACCCCCTGAGCTTAGGAGTGTAAGAGTAACTTTAGGAAATTGAGCTGAAGTCAAGGCATGGATAGGAACCCCTTCACTTCACCCTCACTTCTTTTTCCTTATCCAGAGCTGACAGTCTCTGCAGCTAAATTCTAACCTATTCTCTTCATGATCATTCTGGTTAGGAAACTCAGAGAAATTACAAGAAATTCAAAAATAAAAGACTCATTTTTTTAAAATCAAAGAATCTCCCAAGATTTGCCAGTCTATCTCAACTCTTCATTTTCTAAGACAGAAAGATAATAATAACAATAAAGCACACTGAAGTAAGTACCTTGTTCTTGGCTAACAAAAAGAGTGCCAGTGCTTAAAACAGATTTCAGGTCCTTGGACTCCTTCCATTCTACACAAGACTCTTTCCATGCTACACAGGTATTTGTGTAATATCTCCTTTTCCTTGTGTACACTTATTCCCTTCTACTTTTATTTTCCTCAGACGATAGGCTAATATAAAGACTGAATACTTCACCTACTCATTCAGTACTTAATCAGTTTGCCTACAGTCATCAGTTTCTTTCCAATCAGACAGTAATTTCCTTGATGGCATACTCAGCTTCTTTATGCCCTTTTATCGCATGTGTGCATGCATGCTAAGTTGCCTCAGTCGTGTATGACTCTTTTCGACCCTATGGACTGTAGCCTGCCAGGCTCTTCTGTCCATGGGGATTCTCCAGGCAAGAATACTGGAGTGGGTTGCCATGCCCTCCTGACCCAGGGATCAGACCCACATTTCCTGTGGCTCCAGCATTGCAGGCAAATTCTTTACCACTGAACCACCAGAGAAGCCCATGCCCGTTTATTAGCACAGCCCAGAAGCAGACACAGAGCAGTAGCCTGGTGGGGAGCTAGAAGAGAAGCATGAAAGTCTTCATGAGAACAAGAATTTGGGGACTTCGGCTATTTTCCTCCTAGCTGTATCCCTAACACTTGGAAACAGAGCTTTTTCCAGGTGAATTTCAGTGTGGGTGTGTTACACATTACAGTAGCTTAATGCCCTTATCACCACAACTACCAATAGCTGTCAGTAACTAGGGGGAAGAAAGCTTGGTCTCAAATGTGTGAGCAGCTCAGATGAGGAGAGTATTCATAACAGGAATCCACAGTCACAGAAATAAAAGGGTAAGAAAGGAGACAAAATGGGAATGAAGTTGAGAGACTGATGAAAAGGACCAACAAATTAAGAAAAAGGAACTTCCCTGCTGGTCCAGTGGTTAAGAATCCACCTTCCAATGCACTGGGTGTGTGTTCAATCCCTGGTCAGGGAACTAAGCTCCCACATGCCTCGAGGCCAAAAAGTCAAAACATAAAGCAGAAGCAATATTATAAGAAAATTCAATAAAGACTTAAACATATGGTCCACATTTTAAAAAATCTTAGAAAAGAAAAAGGAAAGACAAAGATGGTATCAAGATGGTGGAATAGGAGGAGGTGGAGAGCACCTCCCCCCATGAACACGTCTAAAATTCATCTACATAGGGAACAATTCTCACTGAAAACTAGAGACTGACAGAAACCAAGTTCCTGCACAACCAAGGCTGTAAGAGAGATGCATACTTAATCCAGTAAGAAGAAAAGAAAAGTGATCAGGTCAGGACTTGGGAGGAAAAGGAAGATCACACGGGTGGAGAGCCATGCTGGGGAGTGGGCAATTCAAGCCACATATGGGCACCCCAGTCCTGGGGTCCTCTGTGGGGGAGATGGGTCCCCCTGGCAGGTGGGAAGACCACCAGGACTAACGGGAGAGCTGTGGGGAACCTGGACTCACTCATGAGGCGCGCGCATGCGCTGGCCTGCCCCCACAGGTGGAGCGGAGGTGCAGCGGCCCCAGGTTTCCCGAGACAGCCTGGGCGCACGCCCCAGCTAACGCGGGAGAATGAGCCAGCCCCCATTTACCCTGGGTCATGGCGTGACACTGGATCTGGGTGGCCATGACCAGGAAGAAAGCTCAGCTGTGGGAAACGCAGAGGTGACCCGGGTGGGGCAGAGCCTGGGTAAGGCAGCAGGAGCCATTGTCAGAGCTTATTCAACAGCACCTCAGAAGCAGCCCAGATCTTTGAGGCGGCCAACCCACCACAGCTCCTGCCTGCCCGCCAAGTCATTTCAGTCACGTCCGACTCTTCGAGACCCCAGGGACTGAGCCCGCCAGGCTCCTCTGTCCGTGGGATTCTCCAGGCAAGAATACTGGAGTGGGTTGTCATGCCTCCTCCAGTGGATCTTTCCAACTTAGGGATCGCGCCTGAGGCTCCTGCATTGCAGGCGGATTCTTTGCCACTGAGCCCCCAGGGAAGCCCCCACCCCAGCTCCCTCCACAGTAAACACCTCAGGTCCCTGTGAGGCCTGCCTGCCCTGAGGTGATGCTCCACAACGGGGATGGACAGTGATCAGCCATGAGGGACAAAGGGACTTGAACCCAAAGCTACGTCTGAGCAGAGTAAGGGAAACGACTGCAGGCATGGGCACAGGCAGCACATCAGAGGCAATCCGGATCTCTGTCTGTGACTGGGATGAGTGGACAGACCCCGTGGACCCCCTTGCTTCAGCACTGCTCCCTGTAGGACAAGGGTCCCAGAGAAAAGAGGGAGGAAAACACACGCGTAGAGGAAGCAGAGGGGCTTCCCTAGTGGCTCAGCGGCAAAGAATCCACCTACCAATGCGGGAGCCACGCGTTCACCCCCTGGTCCAGGAAGATCCCACACGTTGTGGAGCAATTAAGCCCGTGTGCCACCTCTACAGAGCCTGTGACTGGAACCCAGAGCCCCAGCGACTGAGCTCACGTGCCGCAACTACCGAAGCCCATGCCCCCTAGAGCCCTTGCCGTGCATTGAGAGAAGCGCCGCCACGAGAAGCCCGAGCACCACAACGAAGACTAGCCCTGCTCGCTGCAACCGAGGGAAGCCAGGGCAACAGAGGCGGCACAGCCAAAATACATAAACAAATAACCTCTACAAAATAAACGCAAGGAAACCGAGCCAGCTCGGCCCAGCCCGCAGGAATTCTGCTTCAGCAACTTGGAATTAGCCCTTATCCACAACAGACCAGTCATGGCCACCAGGAAGAGGGGAAGTCCCCGCTCACACCAGCTTGAGCTCTTGCCCCTACATGTCCAGCCTGACCTCCTATCAAGATGGCAGCTTCCAGCACACCCTGAGGAAAGATGTGATTACGTGCACATTAAATCCAGCTCTCCCACCAAAGGCACAGGGCACATGCAATCTACACAGAGATGCTCCCACACAAGAACACCCTTTTAAGACTGCAAGAGGTAACTATTTCACGTGAATTTAGGTCAGAGAAAGTTAAATTAAAAAAAAAAAAAAAGGCAGAGGAACTGCTCTCAACTGGAGTGGGAGCAAGAAAAATATCCTGAAAAAATACAATAAAACAAAAATAAACAATTACCAGAGAAAGAATTCAAAGCCTTAGTAATAAGAATGTTAACTAAATTAGGGAAGAGAATAAATGAACACAGTGAGAATTTTAACTAGAAAATATTTTTTAAAACTCTAAAAAATGGAGAATTCAATAACAAATAAAAAGCACAGTAGAAAGAATAAATAGCAGATTAAGTGATGCAGAAGAATACATAAGTGATCTGTAAGATAGGGTAATGGAAATCACTTGATCATAAAAGCAAAATGAGAAGCAAATTTTAAAAAATAAAATCAACCTAAGAGATCTCTTGGATAAGATTAAGTGCACCAATATTTGCATTAAAGGGCTTCCAGAGGGAGAAGAGAGAGGGAAGGGGATCAAAACTCATTTATAATCATTTAAAAAAGAATAAAACACTTAGGAATAAACCTGTTTAAGGAGACAAAAGAAATATACTCCAAAAACTATAAGATGCTGATGAAGGAAACTGAAGATAACACAAACAGATGAAAAGATATATCGTGTTCCTGAATTGAAAGAATCTATATTGTTAAAATTACCATACTAACCAAGGCAATTTACAGATTCAATGCAATCTCTGCCAAAATATCAATGGCATTTTTTTACAGTTGTTGTTCACCAAGTCATGTCCAAGTCATGTCCATTGATTGGTGATGCCATCAAGCCATTTTTCATGGAAGTAGAACAAATAATTAAGAAATTGTTATAGAAACACAAAAGAGTCCAAATAAACAATCTTGAGAAAGAAGGACACACTTGGAGGAATCACTCTCCCTGTCTTTAGACTAGACAACAAATCTATAGTAATCAAAATAGTATGGTGTCATTGACTCAGTGGACATGAACTTGGGCAAACTTTGGGAGATAGTGAGGGACAAGGAGGCCTGGCCTGCTGCAGTCCATGGGGGTCACAAAGAATCAGACACTGAATAACAACAACATAAAGTGACTGAATAACAATAACGACATAAAGCAGTGAGATCAGAACATGTCCTTACACAAGAATAAATCCAAAATGGCTTAAAGACCAAAGTGTAAGACCTGAAATCATAAAGTTTCTAAAACAGAACATAGGTAGAACAGTCTTTGACATAAATTATAATGATATTCTCTTGGATCGTTCTCCTAAGACAAAAGAAATAAAAGCAAAAAAAAGAAATAAAAGCAAAAAACCCAAATGGAATCTGATTGAACTAAGAGGCTTTTGCACAGCAAAGGAAACACCAAAAAACAAAAAGACAATGTATGGAATGGAAGAAAATGTCTAAAAATGATACAACTAACAAAGGCTTAATATTCAAAATATACAAACAGTTCATACAATTCAATATTAAAAATAACCCAATCAAAAAATGGTCAGAAGACCTAAATAGACATTTTTCCAAAGACACACAGATTGCTAAGAGGCATGTGAAAAGATGCCCAACAACACTAATCAACAGGAAAATGCAAATCAAAATCACTGTCACCTCACACCTGTCAGAATGGCTGTAAATAACAAATGTTGGAAAGGATGTAGAAAAAAGGGAACACTTGTACACTCTTGGTGGAATAAAAAATTGGTGTAGCTGCTATGGAAACAATATGGATGTTCCTCAAAAAACTAAACATTGAATGACCCTCTTGTTGTTTAGTCACTNTGTCAGAATGGCTGTAAATAACAAATGTTGGAAAGGATGTAGAAAAAAGGGAACACTTGTACACTCTTGGTGGAATAAAAAATTGGTGTAGCTGCTATGGAAACAATATGGATGTTCCTCAAAAAACTAAACATTGAATGACCCTCTTGTTGTTTAGTCACTGAGTCATGTCTGACTATTTTGTGACTCCATGGACTGCAGCCCGCCAGGCTCCTCTGTCCATGGGATTTCCCAAGCAAGAATACTGAAGTGGATTTCCATTTCTTCCTCCCAGGGATCTTCCCAATCCAGGGATCCAACCCGCCTCTCCATTTGCAGGTGGATTCTTTACCTCTGAGCCCCCTGGCAAGCCCTAGAAACACCATATTACCCAGCTATTCCACTCCTGGGTGTCTGTCTGGAAACACACAAACACTAATTTGAAAAGATTCATGTAACCTAGTGTTCAAGGCAACATGATGTACGATATACAAAGTATATTGCAATAGAAGCAACCCAAGTAGCAATTAACAGATAAGTGGATAAAAAAAGACATGGCATAAATATATATATTATATATATATATATATATCTGAGTAATTGTACTCTGCCATAAAAAAGAATGAAATTCTGCCATTTGCAGCAACATAGATGAACCCAGAGAATATTATGCATACTGAAATAAGTCAGACAAATACTGTATTCACACTTACTTGTGGAACATAAAAAATAAAACGAATGAATGTATACAGCAAAACAAAACAGATCCACAGATATGAAAACAAACTAGTAGTTACTAGTGAGGAAAGAGAAGGGAGAAAGGGCAAGACAGGAGTAGAAGATTAAGAGACACAAACTACTCAGTATAAAATAGATAAGCATNTGACCAAAGGTCTGGGTAACCCTCTACTCTCTCTCTCTCTCTCTTTTTTTTAATGTACAGAATCATTTTAAGCTTCTTAATTGAAGATGTTTGATAAGTCTTTTTTTTTTTTCATAAACTACAGCTTTTGATGTACTTCTTGGTTAATTCTTGTGCCTGCTTTTGTTTTTTATTGACTTCCTTTGGACACATGCAGACTGTTCAATTTCCACGCAGAAAAGGTACTTTTCCCCGCTTCGAGAGCTCCCATTGTTTCCATTCAGGAAATTTTCCTCTGGGAGTTGCCTGTGGAGCTCCTACAAGGAAAGGATAAGACCTAAGAAAATGACAGATGTTATCATTGTCAAGGAGAAGCTCTGATTCTATTAATATTTAATGGATTCCAAAGTGAGGAAAATGGAACATTTATTATTTTAGCTCCAAATCCCTTGCATTTCTTAAAACAAAGAAACCAATCTTTTAAAATTAAATACACAACTTATATAAAAGGTAAAGTAACAGTTAAAAGAAATATCTATAGGAAGAGATATTTAAGGTATAACTTGTTTTAAAAAAACAAAAGGAAAACTAACTACAAAGGTCAACTCTGAGCACTCTCGATTTCTAGTGCAGGTAACTTGGTCCCCTTCACTTGATTTAGCTTCAGCAGTCTTCTTCTACTTTTATTTTAGGGGTGTCCTCTGAGGCCACTGGGGCTTTCTCGGTGAGGTTTTCTTAAAACAAACCTCTAAGTGTGAGAGCTGAAAGCTGCTGTCCCTAGTGCAGCCTCTGAACCATTTTGTTTGGCCACCACTAAAAAGTAAGTAATTTGCATCTAAATGCCCTTTGGCAGGAAAGGCCAGTGACATTTGAACACACTTGTCAAAATTCCTTTATCTGTGAGAACCAGAAACACTTGAGCTTGAGACCTCTGTTTCCCAGTATGAAATAAACTGTTTTCGGACACATCTTAAAAATATAGAACTTGTGAAATGTTAGAGGGGGAAGGGATCTTGTCAGAGTGACAAGTGCGTTGGGATAGCTGGGGGTGTTTGGTGAAAGGGAAGCGATACCCATGGGGATGAAGCAAATTAACGTCAAGGGCTGTTTAGAAACTTAGGTCTCACAAGGAAGAGACTCAGCATCCACCACGTAGCTCCCACTCCTAAGGCTATACATATAGTCGTTACTCCATGGATACAAGTGTCAGGGTCTTGAGTGCATTATGGTGCTTAAGAGCATGGGTTTTCATGCTGGATTGCCTGGTTAAAACACCATTAAACCATAATCGAAAAGAATAGGAGCAGTCCTTATACATATACGGTGTACAGTTATATACATATAACTGAGTCACTTTGCTATACAGAAGACATGAACACATTGGAAATCAACTATACTTAAGTAAAGTTTTTAAAAATTTAAAAATTAAGCAAACAGAAATAAAACATCATTTCGTCACTTACTATGTGAGATTTCTGATCTGATAAATGGGAATAATAGCTGTATCTGCCCCAAAAGCTTTTTTACAAAGACTGAGTTAATAAATATAAAACCCTTAGAATAGTTTCTGACATAAGTCCTAAATATTGACTATTATCATTCATTCATTCATTTATTAAGCATTAAAAGAACATTTTCATATGTCCTGGGCACTGTAGTAGGTCCTGAATACTCAGCTGTGGACAAGACTTACTGCTATTCTCAAAAAGCCAGTGACCTAATAGTGTGGATTCTCTGACGTCACCAAAGCTTAATGCAAAGGCGAGATTTCAGTATTGGATGGGAGCCTCATCTCTTTATAGCAGGTATCACTTGCTATGAAGATAAAAAAAGAAAAAAGAAAAAAAAAACTATTGCAAAGAAAACAGTAACACTGGCAAACATGTTTTGGTAATGAATTGTTTTTCCTGTGAGTCCAATAAGACAGCTAAAATTGAAGTCTTTTGAGAAAATCACCTGAAAACTCTGCACATACTGACTTAATAAAGGTCCTATTTCGAGGGACATGACTTATTTCAAAAAAGTGAAAAAGTTGGCTTAAAACTCAACATTAAGAAAACTGAGATGATGGCATCTGGTCCCATCACTTCATGGCAAATAGGTGGAGAAACAATGGAAATAGTGGGAGACTTTATTGAAGATGGTGACTGCAGCCATGAAATTGAAAGACGCTTGCTCCTTGGAAGAAAAGGCATGACAAACCGAGAGAGTGTATTAAAAAAAACAGAGACATTATTTTGCTGACAAAGGTCCATCTAGTCAAAGCTATGGTTTTTCCAGTAGTCATGTATGGATATGAGAGCTGGACTATAAAGAAAGCTGAGCACTGAAGGATTGATGCTTTTGAACTGTGGTAGAGAAGACTTTCGAGAGTCCCTTGAACTGCAAGGAGATCAAACCAGTCAATCCTAAAGAAAATCAGTCCTGAATATTCATTGGAAGGATTGTTGCTAAAGCTGAAACTCCAACACTCTGGCCTCCTGATGTCAAGAACTGACTCATTGGAAAAGACCCTGACGCTGGGAAAGATTGAAGGCGGGAGAAGGGGACGACAGAAGCTGAGATGGTTGGATGGCATCACCAACTCAATGGACATGAGTTTGAGCAAGTTCTGGGAGTTGGTGATGAACAGGGAAGCCTGGCGTGCTACAGGCCATGGGGTCACAAAGAGTCAGACATGACTGAGTGGCTGAACTGAACTGACCTATCTCACATTGGAAATGTGAAGGATAATGACTGCATTGTGTGTTTTTTAAGATATATGCTTTCTTTAATACAAAACTGAAATGCTCTGAGTTCAGGTTTGTTTTATTAAGTCAGAAAATAGGTGGAGCAGGGGAAGTTATTATTGAGACCTTAGAGACTTTGGTCCTGTTACTTCCTACAGTGGACACTATGCTACTTACCCCAGCATCCTGCTTGATCCAAGCAGGTCACATGACTCCAGGCAGGCCAGTCAGGGCTAAGGGTATCCAGCTGTGGCAATTGGTTGTATTATCAGGAAAGCTTTGGGACTGTAGAGCTAATGTATAGATCCTAGTAACACGCTCTGGGTCCTGAATTAAGCCAGACTTGAAACCTCAGTACTGTTCCGTTATGTGAGTCAATATATTCCTTCTCTGTAAGACTATTAAACTTGGGTTTGATGTTTTTGTAAGCAACTTTGGCAGAATCCCTGAACTTAATAGGTTTAAACAAATGCTTTAAAAGTAAACATATAGTGGCCTGAATGCAGAAACCTGTCCATTTGTAAACAGTTAGACTTATGTGCATACAGCTAGATGGACTCTACCCTGTGCTGTGCTAAGTCTCTTCAGTCGTGTCTGACTCTTTGCAATGCTATGGGCTGTAGCCCACTAGGCTTCTCTGTCCATGGAATTCTCCAGGCAGGAATATTAGAGTAGGTTGCCATTTCCCCCTCCAGGGGATCGTCCCGATCCAAGGATCAATCCCACGTCTCTTATGTCTCCTGCATTGGCAGGCAGGTTCTTTATCACTAGTACCGCTTGGGAAGCCCCTATCCGGAGAGTAATTTGAAATATCAGCTTTGACTTGAGATAAGGAGAATAAGGAAAACTGTTTCTATTTTCAGACCTATGGCACCAGAAATCTGAGAAGTGCTAAAGGTACAGCAAGAAACTATACTTGAAAATATACAATGTGGCATTATAAGACATTATTTCATGGAAGCAGCTTGCTGTGGCAGTTTTGGACTGGCATACTGGACTCTGGAAACAGACCAACTGGATGGGAATTCTGTTTGGCCACTTAGTTGAGAGAACTTGGACAGATTATTTCATTTTTCTGTGCCTTAGTTTCCTCATTTATAAAAAGGGATAATAATAGCATCTACTTATAGGAGTTTTTACAAACCACATGTGCAAAATATATAACAGATGCCATATAATTTTTTAAATTACTGGTATATAAACTAGACGTATAGATGACATATCTTATTTGACCTGAAATAGAACGTGAAGCAGTGAGCCCATAGTTCTATGCAATGCTGACTCTTTCTTCAGACCACCTGGGTTGCTGAGACCACTGAAATTTGAGCTCCTATGATGAACCACGATGGATTCAAGAGCCCATTCAACTCACATCACTACATTTCTGGAATCTTAGGTCCACCTTTTGCAAGGTCTACTTGCTTGTTCATGACTGAGACATGATGAGAAAATAAAACTCAACTGAGACCAGTGGTCATTTTCACCTGGGCCAATCTTGGTGACCTGACTTGGCTCAGAAGTAATAGTGCCAATGCTCAAAAAACGTTTGATAAGAATATTTTAATAAGTACTAAATATCATTTGGCTTAATGGACCATGGAATAAGTAGATGTTTTCATTGGTATATGCCTGTTTTCCACATGTTTTGAGACATTTCAATTCATTCCAAGATCCCTGAACCTATTTAACATATATAGTTAGGTTCACTTATCTTTATCTTTACCTGTGTTATTTTGCCTTGTGGATATTAAATTCCATTTTGTTTTAGCCATTGAAAGGGAAAAAAAAAAAACACAAAAAACTTTGGTGACCTGGAAAAGTAGCCTGAAACTATTTGCAATAGTGTTTCATTACTATGTTATAGGGAAGCCAAACAAGATTTAACAGGTATAGTAGTATAAAAATGTATCTAATAAGATCAGCTTCTTTTTGTGCAGCACACTGATTTGAACACTTTTTAATAAAATGCATAGGAATAAGCAAATGTGTTTGTAATTCGATTTTGGCATTGGACTTATACAATACATACTTATATTTAAAAGAGTTATCACTTTATAAACTGAAAAACTTTCAAGTAAAATGGAAATAAATAATTTTTTGTTAACAAATAATTTCAAATGGTGAGTCAATTATTCTCTCAGCCAAACTGACGAGTTTTAGCTTTACTGGTTATGTAGGTTGACTTTCTCTGTCTTCATTTTGCCCTCCTCCTTTATAGGGAAGTTGGAAAGCTAAAAATGTGGTATTACCTTGACTCTTTTGCAGCTAGGGTCCTGAACACTGAATAGATTCAATTATTTGATGAATTTGCATGAGACATAAAAAGCAGAAGGACAGGCGTGTCATCTCTCAGCAGAATTTGGACAGAGATGGACAATTAGGTTTTAATAGAAATAAATTTTAGCAGTTGCTGGATTCCACATCTCACTCTGGTCACTGAATTTGTGGATGGAAGTTGCTTTAAAATTAGCAACAGAGGCGATGGGTGTAGCAACTCCTAACTTTGCATCACATTTACAATGATGGGAACTTGAACTCAACCTTCTCTAACTTTAAACTGTTGTTGTTTTTTTTTTTAAGCATTTAACCTTCTGTATTACCTACAGTAATTTCTGTCTTTATTTAATCTTGGCTTTTATTGTCATAGTCTGGGTTCAGTCCCTGGTGGGGGAACTGAGATTTTATAAGCTGGGCAACATGGCTTAAAACAAAACTGTTTACGTTCAAGTAATATTATATGTGTTATGTATAGTATAAGGGCCTCTCGATAGTATAACTCTTTCCTTTTCTTTGCTGACCTTTGTGCTATTACTGTATTTTACTTTCACATGTATTGTAAACTCCATACTACATTGCTGATATTTTTGCTTAGTCAATTATCTTTTAAAGAGACAATAATAAAATACACCTCATATATTTACCCATGTGGTTACCACTTCTGAACTTTCCATTCCTTGGTATAGAATCATATTTCCACAATTCCATCTGGTATCATTTTCCTTCTGCCTAAAGGACTTTCTTTAATATTTCTTGTAATAATGGTTTGCTGATGAAATATCGCCAGTTTTCATATGTGTGAAAAAAATCTTTATCTTGCTTCTGCTGCTTTTTTTTTTTCTTAAAGTGGCTGAGTTTTGTCAGTTCCTCAGATAGGAGTAGTCTGTTGGATTAAAAAAATTAGTCTGACAAAATATATATAAAATTTATAATTTTAACCATTTTAAGTGTACAATTCAGCTACTTTAAGTCACATTGTTGTAAAAAATTATTACCACTATTTCCAGAACGTTTTCATCATCCCTGACAGAAACTCTGTGTCCATTAAGCAATAATTCCCCACTCTACCCTCCTCCTCCTCTCTGCTGGTAAACTCTATTCTACTCTCTGTCTCTATGAATTTTAGCCCAGATATTTCATATATATGGAGTTGTATAATATTTGTCCATTTGTCTCTGGCTGATTCTATACTACATAATGTCTTTGAAGTTCATCCATGATATAGGATGTGTCAAAACTTTACTATAAAGAGGAAGGTGAGTGTATGAGTTAGTGTCTTCTTCTGTTCAGGATGCTATAACTGACTACCATAAACTTGGTGGCTTACAGACAACAGAAATTTATTTCCCACAGTTCTGAGGCTGGAAGTCTAAGTATCAAGTTGCTGGTGAATCTGGTGTCTGTTGAGAAGGGCGCACTTCTTGGTTCATAGACAGCTGTGTCCTCAACATGGCAGAAAGCACAAGGGTGCTCTCTGAGCTTCTTTAATAAAGGTCATTAATTACATTCATGGGGATTCTACACTCATGACCTGATAATCTCCCAAAGACCTCACCTCCCAATATCATCACATTGAGAATTAGGTTTCCATATATGAATTTAGGGGAGACACAAACAGATAACAACAACAACAAAAAAAAAACAGGTAACAGTCCATATAGTTAAAGCTATGGTTTTTCCAGTAGTCATGTATGGATGTGAGAGCTGGACTACATAGAAAGCCAAGTGCTGAAAAATTGGTGCTTTTGAATTGTGCTGTTGGAGAAGACTCTTGAGAGTCCCTTGGACTGCAGGGAGATCAAACCAGTCAATCCTAAAGGAAATCAGTCCTGAATATTCACTGGAAGGACTGATGCCAAAGCTGACTTTGGTCACCTGATGAGAAGAGCTGACTCATTGGATAAGACCCTGATTCTGTGAAAGACTGAGGGCAGGAGGAGAAGGGGACAGTAGAGGCTGAGATGGTTGGATGGCATCACCGACTCAATGGACATGAGTTTGAGCAAGCTCTGGGAGATGCTGAAGGACAGGGAGGCTTGGTGTTCTGCAGTCCATGGGGTCACAAAGAGTCAGACATAGCAACTGAAGAGCAACAGCAATTGCTTGTAAGGAGACTTTGTGCTTTTTTAAAAAACTGGAGTATAGCTGATTTAGAAGGTTGTGTTAGTTCTATTGTACAGCAACATGACTCAGTTATATATACACACACACATATGTTTATATATATCTATATTATTTTTCAGATTCTTTTCCTTTATAGATTATCATAAGATACTGAAGATAGTTCCGTATGCTGTACAGTAAGACTTTGTAGTTTACCTGTTTTATACATAGTAGTGTGTATCTGCTAACTTTCCATTTTAAAATCCTATGTTTCCATCATCATCATTGTATTATTAGGACTTGACATAAAGACCACCATAAGACCACTCACTGTGTCTCTGAACATTATTTCTGAAGTATGATCAGGGATGCTCAGACAATTATTTTGGTTAAGCGCTGCCAAGTGAGAGAGGTGACACAAAGTGATTAAATTATGTAGTGAACACATATGAAAAGCACAAATGACTTAAACTGATATGAAAAGAGTGGAATCAACAATTTCCCATTCTTGTCATACTTTATAAGAGAGAGCTTGGAGGAAGTAAACAGCTGTTCAGTATTGAACATAAGCAGCAGTTTGGTGTTCAGTGCCAGGAGAGAACTTTGTTTACTCATTGTTCTAGTGGATAGGAGGTGAGGGCTATAGGCTGAACAGATCTTTGTGCCCTGGTCAGGGCTGTAAGCCAAGGACAGAGCCTCTCCAGGGCTGGAGAAGCAGAATGGGGTACAGGCTCCAAGGTTAGACTGCTTGGTTTAGGGCCTGACTCCATCACTCACCATTTGGCCTAGGACAGGTTATCGACTCCTCTGAGCTTCAGTTTCCTCAACTGTGTAATGGGGATGAAATTAACATTTACTACAAAGGGTGGTGATAGGGAATGTATCAGTCAGTCAGTTCAGTCACTCAGTCATGTCCGACTCTTTGCGACCCCATGAATCTCAGCACGCCAGGCCTCCCTATCTATCTCCAACACACAGAATTCACTCAGACTCACGTTCATCGAGTCTATGATGCCATCCAGCCATCTCATCTTCTGTCGTCCCCTTCTCCTCCTGCCCCTAATCCCATCCAGCATCAGGGTCTTTCCCAATGAGTCAACTCTTCACATGAGGTGGCCAAAGTATTGGAGTTTCAGCTTCAGCATCAGTCCTTCCAATGAACACCCAGGATTGATCTCCTTTAGGATAGACTTGTTGGATCTCCTTGCAGTCCAAGGGACTCTCAAGAGTCTTCTCCAACACCACAGATCAAAACCATCAATTCTTTGGTGCTCAGCTTTCTTCACAGTCCAACTCTCACATCCATACATGACCCTTGGAAACACCATAGCCTTGACTAGACAGATCTTTGTTGGCAAAGTGATACCTCTGCCTTTGAATATGCTATCTAGGTTGGTCATAACTTTTCTTCCAGAGTAAGCGTCTTTTAATTTCATGGCTGCAGTCACAATCTGCAGTGATTTTGGAGCCCACAAAAATGAAGTCTGCCACAGTTTCTACTGTTTTCCCATCTATTTCCCATGAAGTGTTGGGACCAGATGTCATGATCTTAGTTTTCTGAATGTTGAGCTTTAAGTCAACTTTTTCACTCTCCTCTTTCACTTTCATCAAGAGGCTTTTTAGTTCCTCTTCACTTTCTGCCATAAGGGTGGTGTCATCTCCATCTACTACTGTGGGCAGGAATCCCTTAGAAGAAATTGAGTAGCCATCATGGTCAATAAGAGAGTCTGAAATGCAGTACTTGGATGCAATCTCAAAAATGACAGAATGATCTCTGTTCATTTCTAAGGCAAACCATTCAATATCACAGTAATCTAAGTCTGTGCCCCAACCAGTAACACAGAAGAAGCTGAAGTTGAATGGTTCTATGAAGACCTACATGACCTTTTAGAACTAACACCCAAAAAAGATTTCCTTTTCATTATAGGGGACTGGAATGCAAAAGTAGGAAGTCAAGAAACACCTGAAGTAACAGGCAAATTTGGCCTTGGAGTATGGAATGAAGCAGTGCAAAGTCTAATAGAGTTTTGCCAAGAGAACACACTGGTCATAGCAAACACTCTCTTCCAACAATATAAGAGAAGACTCTACACATGGACGTCACCAGATGGTCAACACTGAAATCAGATTGATTATATTCTTTGCAGCCAAAGATGGAGAAGCCCTAAACAGTCAGCAAAAACAAGACCGGGAGCTGACTGTAGCTCAGATCATGAACTCCTTATTGCCAAATTCAGACTTAAATTGAAAGTGGGGGAAACCACTAGACCATTCAGGTATGACCTAAATCAAATCCCTTATGATTATACAGTGAAAGTGAGAAATAGATTTAAGGGACTAGATCTGATAGGCAGAGTGCCTGATGAACTATGGATGGAGGTTTGTGACATTGTACAGGAGAGAGGGATCAAGACCATCATGGAAAATAAATGCAAAAAAGCAAAATGGCTGTCTGGGGAGGCCTTACAAAAAGCTGTGAAAAGAAGAGAAGTGAAAAGCAAAGGACAAAGGGAAAGATAGAGCATCTGAATGCAGAGTTCCAAAGAATAGCAAGAAGAGATAAGAAAGCCTTCAGTGATCAATGCAAAGAAATAGAGGAAAAGAACAGAATGGGAAAGACTAGAGATCTCTTCAAGAAAATTAGAGATACCAAGGGAGCATTTCGTGCAAAGATGGGCTCGATAAAGGACAGAAATGATATGGACCTAACAGAAGCAGAAGATATTAAAAAGAGGTGGCAAGAATATATGGAAGAACTATACAAAAAAGATCTTCACGACCCAGATAATAAAGATGGTGTGATCACTCACCTAGAGCCAGACATCCTGGAATGTGAAGTCAAGTGGGTCCTAGAAAGCATCACTACGAACAAAGCTAGTGGAGGTGATGGAATTCCAGTTGAGCTATTTCAAATCCTGAAAGATGATGCTGTGAAAGTGCTGCACTCAATAAGCCAGCAAATTTGGAAAATGCAGCAGTGGCCACAGGACTGGAAAAGGTCGGTTTTCATTCCAATCCCAAAGAAAGGCAATGCCACAGAATGCTCAAACTACTGCACAATTCACTCATCTCACACGCTAGTAAAGTAATGCTCAAAATTCTCCAAGCCAGNGTGATGGAATTCCAGTTGAGCTATTTCAAATCCTGAAAGATGATGCTGTGAAAGTGCTGCACTCCATATGCCAGCAAATTTGGAAAACTCAGCAGTGGCCACAGGACTGGAAAAGGTCAGTCTTCATTCCAATCCCTAAGAAAGGCAAAGCCAAAGAATGTTCAAACTACTGCACAATTGCAGTCATCTCACATGCTAGTAAAGTAATGCTCAAAATTCTTCAAGCCAGGCTTCAGAAATATGTGAACCATGAACTTCCAGATGTTTAAGCTGATTTTAGAAAAGGTAGAGGAACCAGAGATCAAATTGCCAACATCCACTGGATCATCGAAAAAGCAAGCGAGTTCCAGAAAAACATCTGTTTCTGGTTTATTGACTATGCCAAAGCCTTTGACTGTGTGGATCACAATCAACTGTGGAAAATTTGGAAAGAGATGGGAATACCAGACCACTTGACCTGCCTCTTGAGAAACCTATATGAAGGTCAGGAAGCAACAGTTAGAACTGGGAACGGAACAACAGACTGGTTCTAAATAGGAAAAGGAGTACATCAAGGCTGTATATTGTCACCCTGCTTATTTAACTTACATGTAGAATACATCATGAGAAACACTGGGCTGGAAGAAGCACAGGCTGGAATCAGGATTGCGAGGAGAAATATCAATAACCTCATATATGCAGGGAATGTATAAAGCAATTCAAATAAAGACTTAACATGATGGTTGGCATATATTAAGAGGTCAAGACTTAGTGGTTATGAATTACAGGTGGTATTTTAGAGGTGATACTATTCTAAATAGTAGGGTATGATTAGAGATCAATCTGAATTGCTACTACTTAGAGATGTTATACCTTTAGTAACTGGATGGTGGGCAGGCCCAGCAGTATTTGGAATTCAGAGGGAGGGAAAGAGACTTTGGGAGACTTGAGACAGTCACAGGTAACCAACTCATATAAAATTGTTTAAATATTTCAATAATTTGGATGACCATACCCTTGAGTGTCAAATTTGGTGATGATTATTCTTGCAAAAGAGTATTATTCTGTAGGCATGAATTTGCTTATCATCTTAAATAACAAAATAAAAAATACCATTATAACAATTAGGGTTAGAAGAGGTCCTGAGATGGGGCCCTCAAGATGGGATTAATGCCTTTAAAAGAGGAGGCAGCGGAGCTCTGTGATTGCACTGAAAGGGTTTAGTGGTGACTACGTGCAAGTCAAATCAAGTCAAAAGAAAAGACCCCAGAAGAAAGCCTACCTTTGCTGGCACCTTGACCTTGGATTTCTGGCCTCTAGAACTGTAAGATATAAATTTCTGTAGGTTAAACAACTGAGTCTCTGGCACTTTGTTATGGCAGCCAAGCTAACTAGGCTAGCATGGTGTGCGTACATGTACTCAGTTGCTAAGTCATGGCTCTTTGTGACCCCATGGACTTTAGCCCGCCAGTCTTCTCTGTCAATGGAATTTTCCAGGCAAGAATACTGGAGTGATTTGCCATTTCGTCCTCCAGAGGATTTTTTTCCAATCATTATTGAGTGCTTTTTCAGTGCAATATTGCATGTTTCTAGCAGGCCCACCCCCACTGGGGACTATCTAATTTTCCAAAGAGGAGGCTATATTTTTGTTAAACTTCTTATTTCCTATTAATTAGAAATTTTCACAGCCTTGTAAAGGTAGAAGTTAGCTTGTACGAAATTTGATATCGCAAATTATGTTTGGGGACAAAGCAAATAATTCCTACTCATAAAATTGATCACCCTTAAATTTACTATTTATTGCCTAGTAGGACATTTGCCAGTTTTGAAACTATGAGCAAACTTACTTTAGCCTTCTGTGGAGTATCTGACTCTATTTCTCTTTTTACTTACTGGCTCACTGATTAATTAATGAGTTGAATGGAAATTTTGACATGTGTCTGTTTTATATTTATAAGAGCATCAGTTTTCTAACTTAAAAAATTTTTTTAATTTTTGGCTGAGCTGGGTCTTTGTTGCTACATGGGCTTTTTCTCTAGTTGTGATGACCAGGGGCTACTCTGTTGTTGCAGAGCACAAAGTCCAGGGCATGCGGGCTTCAGTAATTGCTGCATCTAGCCACTAGAGCACTGGCTCAGTAGTTGTAGCTCATGGGCTTAGTTGCACTGCAGCATGTGGGATCTTCCCAGTTCAGGGATCGAATCCGTGTCTCCTGCATTGGCAGATGGATTCTTTACCACTGAGCTACAAGGGAAGCCCAGCTTTTTAAATTAAAAAAAAATTATATGTTAATAGGAGCTTTAATGAGTCAGTGGTTAGAGAAGTCTCTGGCTGAAATATGTTGCCTGACATTGATAAGCATTATAAGAAGGGTAACTGTATGAGTCATGATTCCTTCCTGACTGGTCTCTAACTTTCTATTTCATAGGTTAGTGTCTTTCATGTACTTTGATAGCCATTCTAGAGATGCTCTTTTGAGTAGCTCACAAGAAAAATCTGGGGCATCAAAGCACGCTCTCTAAAAAATCATGGCATGTTTCAGCTATTTTTTGAATTTTGAAAAATAAACTTTTCACTAATGGTTGTCTTTCTTTATAGGGCAAATGAGGTGTTTTGGATTGAATATACTTAAATAGGACATTCTATTCACTGCCAATCTGCTCAAATGCTTAAAACAGTTAAAATGTCATGAGAATAATTTGTGGTTATTAAATTTTTTATTTCTCTAGTTCCACAAATTAATGGAAACGAATGTCAATCACTCTTAAGGTATCTTATTCTACCCCAGTCAAATTATGAGATGCTTGTCAGGGTAAATTGCAGAGACAAATGGTGCTTGGTGACATGGTAAATTCTGATGATTTCAGGATTTTTCCTTCATTCTTGTTTCAACAGGGAACTGAATTTATAGATTTCTCCTATGTGTCAGAAAAGAAATACATTTGTGAAGTTAAGGTAAAACAGTCAATTCCTTAATGCTGAATTTCAGATCTAGGCTATTAAAAATCTGTGGAGTTGAACTACAGGCAGAGAGTCATTTATTAGTCCCATGTAAATAGTTCTCTTCTTTGCAGAATTCTAACCACAATAACTTGGTGATTAATATCACCACCTTCAGAACTCAGTTGTGTCTGACTCTTTGTGACCCTATGGACTGTAGCCCGCCATTCTCCTCTGCCCATGGGATTTCCCAGGCAAGAATGCTTGAGTGAGTTGCCGTTTCCTTCTCCAGGGGATCTTCCTGACCCAGGGATTGAACCTGCACCTCCTGCATTGCAGGCAGGTTCTTTACCACTGTGCCACCTGGGAAGTCTTTCGGTGATTAATAGTAAATTACAAAATCTCCTCACATTCAGGTTATTCAGTATCATATAAACACAACTGCCCATAACCAGAGGCATTATCAGAGTAATAGCCACATAGTTACAGCTAAGAATCCTAGAAGCAGTGGAAATGCATTCCCATGACCTTCCCCTTTATGGAGGTTTACATTCTAGCAGAGGATATAATCATTAAACAAATAATTAAACTGTGAGGAAGGTTATGATCTGAGAGTGCAGAGGGCTAGGAAACATGACCTATTCTCTCAGGCTCAGTGCTTCTTATGTTTTTCTGTCATAATCTTTGTTCTTTTTTCTCTTTCACGCCTACCAAAAGATAATTACCCATTATATAATGCTTACTACATGCTTAGCACTAGGCCAGCTGGGAACTATGAAAGCCCTGATCTTCAGTGATTAATAAAAGAGAAACAAAGTCCACCAACACCCAAGGATAACTACCCCAGGAGGAATGACAAATGGGTGGCAGACATAATGAATATGGCAGACATGTTCCACATGCTACTTGCAGCTGAGAAAGGGAGGGACCACTGTGTGCTGATGTGATAAAGAAGAGATTCATGGGGAAGGTGGGACATGAAACAGGTGAAAAAAGATGGAGGGAAGGTAGTTACCAGGGCCACTTGATGGGGTGGAGGGAGATGGCATTTTAACTAACACTTTTAAAGTGCCTATTATGGACCAGGAGCTGGTCTAAATGCTTTAGAAATGCTAACTCATTTAATCCTATGAAATAAGTGCTGGTATTATCATGCTCATCTTACAGTCAGGTTAACTGGAGCACAGAGAGCTTCAGAAGACTGTTCAAGTTATGTAGCTGTAAGTGCTGAGTTAGGATTTACAGCTGGGAATTATTAGGTTGGCCAAAAATTTTGTTCAGGTTTTCCATACCATCTTATGGAAAAAACCCAAATGAACTCACTGGCCAATCCAATACTTTAACTGATGTGCTTTTAACTACTATACCCTGCTGTCTCCCCATCATTAACCAAGACACAGTACTTGGTAAAAAAATTACCTGAGTTGCAGGGAATCAGTTAAACTGTGGGTGTATTGAGATGACGGGACATCCAAGTGGATCTATCAGATGCCGCTTGGGCATGCAAGCTAGGGCTTGTTTTGAAAACAGAAACCTGATGTAACAGATTGGAAAGTGAGTCATCTGCCAAGGATTACAGGTGAGGCCAGGACTATTCCGCATAGACAGCAATCTTTAACTGTTCTCAGATTGAGACACTTGCTAAATTCTGCTTACTTGATAGTCCTTAAGCAGAAAGGGGTGTTTCCATTGTCTTTTAATTTTTGTTCAGTCACTCAGTTGTGTATGACTCTTTGCAAACCCAGGCCTGCGGCACGCCAGGCTTCCCTGTTCATCACCATCTCCTGGAGCTTGCTCAAACCCATGTCCATTGAGTCGATGATGCCATCCAACCATCTCATCCTCTGTCGTCCCCTTCTCCCATCTTCACTCTTTCCCAGCATCAGGGACTCTTCCAATGAGTCAGCTTTTCACATCAGGTGGCCAAAGTATTGGAGCTTCAGCCTCAGCATCAGTCCTTCCAATGAATATTCTGGATTGATTTCATTTAGGATTGACTGGTTTGATCTCCTTGCAGTCCAAGGGACTCTCAAGAATCTTCTCCAACACATCCAACACAAAAGCATCAATTCTTCAGTGTTCAGTATTCTTTATGGTCCAACTCTCACATCCCTACATGACTACTGGAAAAATCATAGCTTTGACTTACGGACCTTTGTCGGCAAAGTAATATCTCTGCTTTTTAATACACTGTCTATGTTTGTCATTGGTTNGAGAGGGTGGGATGATTTGGGAAAATGGCATTGAAACATGTATACTATTATGTAAGAAATGAAGTGCCAGTCTATGTTCGATATAGGATACAGGATGCTTGGGGCTGGTGCACGGGGATGATCCAGAGAGAAGATATGGGGTGGGAGGCAGGAGGGGGGTTCAGGATTGGGAGCTCGTATACACCCGTGGCTGATTCATGTCAATGTATGGCAAAACCAATACAGTATTGTAAAGTAAAATACAGTAAAAATAAAACTTAAAAATTAAAAAAAATGAATCTTGGGGAGTCTAGCCAATTCAGTTTTCACAAAGGATAAAGCAGAAATAAAACAACACTCCTTTCACTCTTAAAATCCTTAGTAGTAGTAATAATCAATTTATCGAGGGCTTACTATCTATCAGGCAACATTCTGATTATCTTAAATACCTTAGGGTACATCTAACCTTACTGACAACTGTGGCATATTCCTTATTGTCCATTTTATAAACCTGGTGACTCCGTCTAAGCGGAGTCCTGAAACTTATGAGAAGGAGATACAGCTACAGATGAGCTGCTAGTCGTAGGGTGGGAATTTAAACACAGACAACTGGATCTGTAGTTAGTTGATTCAACCCCTGCATTAGACCGCTTCATTATCAGAACATTCAGTATGGCAAGTCCCCTACGAGCTGCAAACTTTCAAAGATGCGAATGTGCTTGCTCCCATCTCCTGTTGCTGACGGTCCTTCAGTTCCACCATATCCCCCCTCCTCTCCCTCCTCCTGTCAGTAACTCTTCTTGCCTGGTCCCTGGTCACTTCTTGCCAGCCCGTGTGTGCCAGCTGTTGTACTGACTGGACTACCGTACTTTCAAGGTACTGTACTATAAGATTAAAGGTGGTGTTTTTTTTGTTTGTTTTTTACTTAATTTTTTATTGAAGGGTAACTACTTTACAGAATTTTGTTGTTTTCTGTCAAACCTCAACATGAATCAGCCATAGGTATACATATATCCCCTCCCTTTTGAACCTCCCTCCCATCTCCCTCCCCATCCCCACCCTCTAGCTTGATACAGAACCCCTGTTTGAGTTTCCTGAGCCATAAAGCAAACTCCCATTGGCTATCCATTTTACATATGGTAATGTGAGTTTCCATGTCATTCTTTTCATACATCTCACCCTGTCCTCCTTTCTTCCCATGTCCATAAGTCTATTCTCTATGTCTGTTTCTTACTGCTGCCCTGTAAATAAATTATTTGTTTTTTATGTACACACTATTTGCATGAAAACTATTATAAACCTATTATAGTACAGTACTGTCTAGCCGACTGTGTTAGGTGGGTACCTAGGCTAACTTTTTACAACTTATGAACGAAGCATTATGGACTTACAAGCATGCTCTTGGAACAGCACTCATTGGCATGTAGGGGACTTACTGTATCACAAATACATGCTGGCAGCAAATTCTTCCTCCATTTGCAGAGCTACCACTAAATAACATATCAGTTAATTTCTGTCACTCTCATTAAATATAATAAAATAAAAAGTATGAATTTTCATCATGTGAAAGTTATCAGAAACAAAGAATGCTTTGGTAGAGGGATAACTAGAAATTTTAGTTGTTACGGAACAGCGGAAATGTCACATAGCCATCTAAAAATACATGTATTGCAGGGCCCCACCAAACCTTGGACATATGGTCAAAGCAGTCACATCTCCTCATTACATAATAAATCCAAAACAAACAGACCTGCAACAACCCCAACCACCCTTCTGTCACTGGCAAGTTCTTCAGTTGGTCATTAGTCAGCAGGTGACGTCACCTACCTCCGGTACCTTGCGCGGTAAGTTGGATTCCGATGGACTGGTCCCTGAAGTTGCGCTCCTTCTGGGACCCCATCCTTCATCTCACCAATCTCACCAGCCTGGAGGGAGGCAAGGAGAGCTGAAGTGATTGTCAGAACGCAGGATATGAGAGACACAGCACACAGTTGCATTGAAAAAAATTTTTAAAGGAAAAAATAAAAGGCTTCATTACAAAGCTGGGGACACTCCTGTCAGTGAACCATGTACTGATTAAATGTGTGTGAATGATAGGAAAGAAAGACAGACTCAGTCCCACTAGACAGTCTTTTCCTGATCCCAGTGCAGCTAAATTTATTTTACGTTAAATGTGTTAAAATGTCCCATTTGTCTCCTGAAAGAAAACCTTTATTGCAAAAGGAAATGGAATGATACACTACATTAGAGCAACAAGAATCCTCAGTGGGTCTGAGAATTTCAAACTCAGACCCACTCATTCTCCAAACGGGGTACCCCTTTGATACAGTAATGGTTTCTACATTCAAAGGTCACCCCACGCCTTTTAACCACACTTTACCTCTGATTCCTTCTTTTTACAATTTTTTCCTTTTATCTGTTTGCATATTTGTTGAAGTATAACAATAAATAACAAAAAATACTTCCTTGAGAAATTTATTTGAAGCTGGGGGAAATAAAAAATTAATAAACCAACCAACCCATCCAAAATCTCTGAATTTCTTCATAATACAGACACATCTCAATCTGCTTTTACCCAATCAAAGGTAATATCCCTTCCTTCTCCATATTTCACTAAGAAAAGAGAACCAATCAAAGAAGAATCTCTACATTCTTTCTCCATCAAATCTACCACCCTACACCTACATTTGCTTTTTCTTCTCTCACTCAACTGATTAAGTGGTTCATGCCCACAGACAAAGCCAACCCTTCTCTTTGGCCTGTGAGGGCACTTGAACTCTCAATCCTCCTCTCCTCCATCAGCTCCATCCAGGCATATAAACATGCTGAAATAACATCCATCTTTTCCAACTGTGTTCTTTAAATTATCACAAAATAACAGGGTGGTTGAGAGTATAGGCTCGAAACCTCAGACTCCATTTGATTTCATCAGTTGTCTCAATAATGTCATTTACAATAAAAAGACTCACTTAGAACCATGCCCTGAATTTAGTTGTCTCTGTAACTGGAACAGTTCTCCAGTCTTTACTTGACTTTCATGATCTTGACACTTTCAAATGTTACAAGGCAGTTGTTTTGCAAAATACTCCTCATTCAGGGTTGTTTAGGGTCTCCACATGATTGAATTACACATCCTTGGAAGGGAAGCCACAACAGTGCTCTGGATTTTTCTCACTGCATCCTGTTGGCTGGCATATGGTGTCAATTCCTACTTAATTCCTACTGTTACTGACAGTGTTCACTCTGAGAAGAACCCCAGGGGAAGTTTATGCTTTTCCCCTTTGCAATGTATGAGGACTTTGTGAAAAAAGTACTTTCAAAAGCCAGTAAATGTTTCATTCATCAAATTCAATATATTTGTTTACATCTGTAAACTTTTACATTTGTTAATATCTTATATAGAAAACCCCTGGTTTTCTACTTTATTCAATGAGCTGTAATCTGTTACTATCATTACTGGCCAATAGGAGCCCTGTCCAGCTGGCTTGTGTCCTCTGGATGTGACTCCAGCATTCTTTGAGCACTTCCTTGTTTTCTGGCACAACAAGATGTTCTAGGCTCATATTGTACTTTCTCTGGCCTGGCTCTGAAATTGGCTGGTTCTCCAAAAGGGCTTCTATTTTTTATTGGAGAATGGTATTCACAAATGAAAAATTGGGGGCCAGGCATGCTCAGTGCTATTAAGGTGTTACTGATTTGAGGCCATTTCAGTAGGCAGAAATAATACACAAACACAAACACATACCACACATACACACACCGTAAGGTACATGTGCATCATGTGTGTATACATATGGCATATTTGATCTGCCCACCAAATGACTTTAGGTTGTTGGTGAAGGAAGGGAGGCCAGGAGAGAATTCAATGTAAAAACATAACCAAATCAAACAAAAACCTTGCCCTGACCCTACATCCTCCACCAGCCACGGCCCCATTTCTCTGAGCTCCTCTACAACATACATACATACAGAGGCGGAAGATCCCCTCTGCCAGCACAGACACCTCCTCAAAGAGGACTATAATACCTCCACTTTGCTCTTTCTTGAATTCAGAGACTTTTGTCCTCACATACCACTAACCTCCAAGTTACCAAACCTACTAACCTAGCCTCAGTCTCCCTTCCTCCCTTTCTCAATAGCACTTAACATAGCACTTCCTTCCAGGACATTCTCTCCCCACCTGCTCCTTCCCTTTGTCCTCTACCAGACTCCTTGTCTCCCTAATCCTTAACTGCTTAATCCGAAACTCAGTCCTTGGCTCAGTTTTCTACCTATACTCGTTTTATCAGTCTCTCTCTTCCCGGCCCAGGCCTTTACCTATGTTTTGATGTCTCCACAGGTGCATCTACAGTCTCATGTACCCTCTAGGCTCCCTTCGGCCTTTGTATCCTACTTGCCATTCCCTCCACCCTTCGTGCCTTTCCTGGTGTGTGAACACCTTGTTCCCTTGCCTCTTTTAGGTCACTTTTGAAACATCCCCAAAGACTCTCTCCCACTTCATCTAAAATCACACCTTCTTAAGCCACTCTCTACCTTTTGCCTCTTCTATTTTTCTGCCAAGTTGACTTCTCTCCCCTTGGAGGTGATATTTAATGTGTCCAGAAGATCTCTAAATGCCTTCTGTCTCTGCCCAAACCTGATCTTCCTTCACAAGGTATCCTTCACTCCTAACACCACCCGTTCACTCCATCGTCAGATGCTGTCACTTCCTAAATGTGACCACTCCTCACACCTCCACTGATAGCACTCTTAATTCCTGCCCTGACTGCCCCTCCATAGGGCAAATGAGGGAGCTGGTCTCCCTAATTCTGCTGCTGCCTCCTGTGGTCCAGCCTCCTTACACTGTCTGGTGATTTCTCAAATGTTTCCTCTTCTGTTTAGATCCCTCAACTAGCTTTTCATCACATTGAGGATAGGTCAACAATTCTTATTATGGCCTATAGTAGGCATTCCTAATCTGCCCTGCTGCTGCTGTTAAGTCGCTTCAGTCATGTCCGACTCTGTGCGACCCCATAGACAGCAGCCCACCAGGCTCCTCCATGCCTGGGATTCTCCAGGCAAGAATACTGGAGTGGGTTGCCATTTCCTTATCCATCTGCCCTGATGCTACCTTAATCTAACCTCTTACCCCTCTATTCACCCATAACATCCCAACCACATGAGCCTCCCTTACTTCTCTGAACAAGCAAAGCTGCTGCTTCTTCAGGAACTTTGATTCAAACACACACAGAGAGAAACAGAAAGGAACATGTATAAAGCATGAACATGTACTAGAATGACAGAACAGGAAGAGACTGGACAGACCGAGTTTAAACCAAAGTCTACCACCCATGTAACCTTAGGTAAAAGTTGCTAATTTCTTAAACTACTCAAATCCCTTCACTTGTAACAACAACACAAAAATATGGACACCACTGCCAATTCCATAAAGCTGTAGGGAAAACTAAGAACTGATTTCAAACATCTGTCTCTTGGTGGAGGCCAAACAATGCTGCTCCTTTTCCTGTCATATAATTCTCTTCTCGGAGATGACAAACAGTTGATATCAGCTCAGTAACCGCCGTGACTTATTTGCCAAATATCGAGAATTATTATCTTTGAAAAAGGGAAGTCATTTGGACATGGCTATATCACGCTATATGACATCCTCAGTACACAGTTCAGTTCAGTTCAGTTGCTCGGTCGTGTCCGACTCCTTGCGACCCCATGAATCGCAGCATGCCAGGCCTCCCTATCCATCACTAACTCCCGGAGTTCACTCAAACTCATGTCCATCGAGTTGGCGATGCCATCCAGCCATCTCATCCTCTGTCGTCCCCCTCTCTTCCTGCCCACAACCCCTCCCAGCATCAGAGTCTTTTCCAGTGAGTCAACTCTTCGCATCAGGTGGCCAAAGTATTGGAGTTTCAGCTTCAGCATCAGTCCTTCCAAGACAACTAAAATGCAGTTGCCTGAATATGCACACATTTTCAAAATTAGTTTTCAACCTGCTTTCCTGCATGGCACACAAGAATCCCTTTGCTCTGAACCTCCTATTCCTAAGGTGAAATATACTTTTCTTTCAATCAATATTGAAGGTACTCATCATATACTCAAAAAAATATGCTACATATGTATATGCTAAACATGAAGGAGGATTATTTTAGGAAGGCTCTACTCACTCCCTAAAAATAAACATGTGCCGTCGTCTCCCTGACTCTTCCTGTCCTCATTTCCTAAAGGCCCAGGCTGTTGCCCTAAAGAAACCTACTATGCCTCATGTACCCAATCTCTCCATATACGTAAGGTTACTTGCTATTTTTAGCACATTTGTCAGGGACAGCTGTTAAAGAGTAGAAGGGGAGAAAAAAAAACAAGAAGCATGTAGGAAGAACACAGTCATGCATGATAGGATAGGAAAAGGGCAGCAAAGAACAGACTGAACACAATGTTCAGTCAAAACACTCAGTGGACAAACAAAAACCAAGGACACTAAGGGGAAGAAGGTGTAAGCTAGTGGTACCAAAAATGAGGTCCTCTCCCAAGATTTCCAAGTTTCCTGGGAACTGCAAAGTTGGTGAAAGGCTTATTAACTACAAGTCAAGTTCACAATAGTTGTATCAGTATTTTGCAGTAAAAAAAGAAAAAAAGACAATCATCTCCACTTTCGTATGACGTTTTCTTAATCATCAACATTATCTCATCTAAATTAAGGACTTTATAGACACCCTTCATCCTGAGTTGTCACACACTACAGTCTTTATCTTGGACTTTATCATCAAAGCCCCAAGGTGGAGGCTGCTGCTACTGCTAAGTTGCTTCAGTTGTATCCGACTCTGTGCAACCCCGTGGCCTGCAGCCTACCAGGCTCCTCCGTCCATGGGATTTTCCAGGCAAGAGTACCGGAGTGGGTTGCCATTGCCTTCTCATGTGGTGGAGGCAACTATCCCCATTTAATGGATGGACAAGTTAATCTCACAAGCTCACAGTAAGTAGCAGAGATAAGACTCAAACCCAGGCCTGACTGACTTCAGAGTTCAGCTCTTAGACACCCTCACCTGTCCCTACTTTATGTCTTTCATTTTTTCTATAAACTTGTGACTGTACCTTGTCCACCAGGGTCCCTGGGTATAGGCAAAGCTCAAGGCTCATGTGGTCGTGTGTTTAGAAACGGGACTAGAAGGACCGGTCTCAGAAAGCAGACTAGTCTGCTTGGGTTAAGTAGCGTCAGCATCGGGAAGCCAAAAGCAAGGTTTGATTTCCGGCCGCTGGTATTGGAAGAGGAGGAGGAAGAGGAGGCAGAGGAAGGACGGAGGGGTGAGGACTGCCGGAGAGAAGTCCCAGGTGCTGGTTTACCTGCATTCTGCTGGGATGGGGGAAGACCCGGGAGCGGCGGTCAAAGGTCTGTCCCACGTGGTAAGGCGGGAAGCGCCGCCGGTACTGGGGGCGGTACTGGGGGCGGCGCGGCTGACTCCGGGCCCCAGAGAACTGCCCGGCAGCGGCGGGGGCCTCCAGTCCTTCACTGCTGCCGCTCCCTTCCTCCTCCTCCTCCCCAGCGTACTAGCGAAGCAAAGAAACAGAGGTTCAGAGGAGGTGTCGGCAGGGAAACAAGCAAAGAATACCATTTAGGCTGAGTATCAACGAAAGGAAAAAAAAAAAAACTCCCCCAAAGGAACGATCCCTTCTAGTATATCAACAAAAATGCATTTACCCCCGATCATCAGGTGATGACCTGAGATAAGCTACATTAAGATTAAAGCAGATCTGTGCAGATAAAATACCAAGAAGCAGAAAAGCAGGTGCAATTAATCGTTAAAGAATTTAGTTCGCATCTAGTTAGAATTGGTCAGTATCAGTTGACTAAGCACCCAAAAAACATTTACACAGTTTAGAATATTTGGCTCCACCAATGTGTCTCCAACACTGGCCATCCACTGGGGCAAAGTAAAGAAAAATATATTTTGTATATTTTGTGGTTGGTCCTAAGTGATTTGCTTCCTGGAGTGGTTGGGTTCTCAAAGTGTGGATGGGGGTCTCTGAAATCCTTCCTAGGGAGTCATCAAGGTCAAACTATTCTTATAAGGCTGGCAGGATGCTGTCTTTTCCCATCTCATTCTCTCCTGAGTTGGGGGCAGGAAAGGGGTTGAATCTCCCAGAAGCTACAGTGACACATGGTCCCTAACAGCCCCAAAGCAAAAGGAGCTGTAAGAATCCAGCTGTCTTTTATTAAACTGAATCAGTGATTGGCAAAAACCTAAAGCAACACCACTCTTTTCACTCAATTAAAAAATAGCTTTCATTTTAAAAAAAGCTATTTGCATTTACAAGTAATAGCTTATTTTAAAATAAATTAAATCTTTTAAATTCTGCTTTACTTTCCAATACAATAAACATTAATAGATATAAACATACATAAAAACTCTGGGATCCCATAATTAAGCATATAAATGGGTCCCAAAACAAGAAGGTTTGAGAACCACTGACTTATGGCATACCTCTCTTTATTTGTTTAGGAATAAAGTTTTAATTGAACTTTAATACATAGTACCAAGTAATAAATACAGTTTCTGAATATAACAAACTTTATTAACACAAGGAACTATTGAATCATTTTATCTTTTTCCTATATTTAAACTACCATTTCACATACTAACATTTTATATCAAAAAAATATAAGCAAACAGCTAAACATCCCTTAAAGAATTTTTTATTTCAAATCTTACTTTAAAGGGGGATTGTAATGTCAAAGGTAGTCTTAAGTAAAGTAACTCTAGTTTTTAGAAAATGAACAAATTTAGAATGAAGAAAATTAAATGACTGATGTTGGGCGTGAGAATATTTAAGATTTAGAACTCTCCAGAAAACCAAGCGCACATGAACAACGAAATTCTCAAAGAGGAAAAGCTTCAAGTATAGCCTCAACTAGTCTAATTTCAGAAAATCCAAATAATTCTATACTTTATAAAATCTGTACCAGATACAATCTCCAATGATTTAAAGACATATTTTCTCTTTAGGTTTCTCTGTATCTGAGTTTTCTATAGCCAAATCTTTCATTAAGATTAGTTTTACAAAATAAGAACAATGGCACCACCATTGAGCTGTCAGGACCTAAAAGACATCACAACAGAAAACCTTCATTGATGTTTATTTTCAGAATTTTGATAATTTTGTTTCTAAACATGACATACATGACTTCAGGATTTTGAGCTGAGGAGAAACATCTTTGAAGGAAAATTTTTCACTAGAGGCTTTTTACTACTTGTACTTCTGAGGTAACCTAGAAATCAAAACAATTACAACTAGTGTTCCATGAATCTGGTGAACCTGAAAGAGTTAACATGATGTAGTAAATGTTATGGTAGCCTATTCCTACTGTCTCTGACACAGTTAATTATTAAAATTCAAACAGGATAAGCAAAACATGGGTAAGAGAAATACAGGAAGAAAAACAAGATACCATATGAAATCTGATAAAAATCAATTTGGGCTGCATGTTTAAGATGAGACAATGAAGAGAGGAAACACTTAGGTAAGCAGAAAAATACTATTCTATCAAAGTGTAGAGATATAAACCATTCTCAATCTGCAAATACTTCATTCTGGTGAGATTTTTTTCAAAAGTTTTCCCTGGTTGATGCATATAGCCACAATCCTGTGTTCACAAAGCATCTTGAGTTTTATTCCAGAGTACTAATCCTTGGTACTAATTCTAGAAACTTCAAAAAATGACTCATATCTAAGAGGTTCCTCGTGACCACAAGTTGGATGCCTCAAGAATACTTTAAACTGAGCCTCATCCAGCCAGACTTGGTTGTAAACCCTTTCACTTAGATTGGTACCAATCTACAGGACTAAAAATCCAGAGACTTAATTGTTGCTTAACTTTGAAATAATGGGAAATGCTATCCTAAATAAAACAGCTACATAATTGAGGCAAATCACCTAATATTTCTGTGCCAGGCACTGTCTATCACTTACTCCAGAGCTGTTCCTCACTCTTCCTTGCCAAGGAAAGGCTGACTTTCTTAGAAACAGAGTCAGCACCAAGGGATGAACACCAGATGTAAGCCAGTCACAGAAATCCCAGGCCTCTTCCCCCTACCCCACCCAGTGGATGTCACATGGTTCAGTTCTGGTTGATAAAGGAGCCAAAAGAAGAGAAAACCTTTTTGACAACCTTGGCATGGCCCAAGTTAAGCCTTCTTGTTACAAGACAATTAAATGGCTGCTACTTGCAGCCAAATGCAAACAAACTGATAAAACTGCTGAATGGCAAAAATGTCGCATAAGACCAGTGGGGATGAATTCTGAACACGAAAAATTTCCCATCCAAAAAAAAAAAATCACTGTGTTTCCAGGAGAAGATACAGCTTTTATGTGCTCCAAATATACACACTTAATTTTAGATGTGCACGTTTCTTGGGTCACTGATGATGAAAGAGACACGTACATTGCGGGGCGGTCCACGGCGCCGGCCGTAGTAGCCGCGTCTGTAGCGGCGCCGGTCAGCAGCGTATCGGCTCCCTTCCACTGGAACGCCATCTGGGCCGGTCACGTTGGCCGCTTCTGCACCCTTAGAAAGAAAGAAAGCAAAGACAGCCTTCGAGTCAGAAAGAAGCCAACCGACCAAAAGCACCGCCTTAGACAGCCAGAGGGTTTAAGACTGACAGGAGGTACTAGAAGTTCCTATGGGTGACCTCAAAAACACACCCTCGTTTCAATAGGATGAGAAGATGAGCAAGATGCTTGATGTCCTGATTTAAATGTATACAGCATGACACCTGACACAACACTGTTTATCAACTATGCTGCAATATAAAGTAAAAAGTTAAAAAAAATAATGGATGTATATACAGCTTGCATGCTTCCACAACTTCTGCTCTGTTGATTCAAGAGCAATATGTATATATATATTTATCTTTAAGAAACGTAAAACTGGTAAATATAAAGCAACTGGAGCAAAGGAATGCTAGACCAGGAAGAATATTCTTCACTGGAAATAACTGAGATAATGTTCTCTCCCTAGAAAATACGGAAACCTGTTAACTCTGTGAAGTACCAAGAGAATCCACTCATGGGCTCACGTGGTCTGTCCAGCACTGAGCTAGTGAGAGAAATTCCTCCCAGCAGTGGCAGTAGCAGGAATGAAGGGCTGCTGACTCAGCTCCTGCTTCCATACACAATGTCCACAGAAGTAGGCCCTCTTCAAATCTTATTGTCAAAACAGACATAGCCTTCAGATTCTCTACGGACAAGTGGATCAAGCGATACTTCAAAAATATAAAAAGTTCGGGAAAAGGAGATTCAGAAGAGTGAAACCCCACTCTATGTCCATTTGTGTAACCTCACGTGCTGAAAATACACAGAGGTAAAATTAACCTGGTTAGATAAAATTTTAATAGTTGGATGGGACATTAGGGATCGTTACAGGTCTGCATTTGCTGGTAGATAATTAGGAACTCTGAAAGATCTGCAAGATACTCTGGGATCACATTGGTAAAGGTCACTTAAATTTTTATATGAGATGAAATAAAGTGTTTCTCTTTTAAAACAGGAGACAGTTTGAGAGTTGCTAAGAATAGGAACTATAGAATGAATGGTGTGTATATCAGAAGAGCAATCATCTGGGAATGAACTAGTCAGCTTACAATTAAAAAATAAAGCATAAAAGGCATTACTAATATTAGAATTAAACATATCACAGCATTAAAAACCTGTCGATGCACATCAAAATGATCCTTTTAGCTTCCTGGGTTAGTCTTCATCTGAAGATAGCGGTTATACAGTCTGTCAAGATGCCTCTGGCTTTTCAAAACCCAAGCCAAAGAGAAAACATAATGATTATATTTGATTTTATTCTTAAAGCAAAAAGGTATCTTTCACCCCAAAATAGCTTTTATCAATTTTTAACACTAAAAAACTACCTTAATTTTAAAAATGTTATTTATGCCTTTATTTTTGGCTGCCTTGGATCCTCATCACTGCGCATGAGCTTTCTCTGGTTGCAGCAAGCAGTGGCTAAGCTCTAGTTGTACATGGGCTTCTCTTTGCCGCGGCTTCTCTTGCTGCAGGGCATGCGCTCTAGGAGGGTGTGCAGCTTCAGCAGTTTCAGCTCCAGGGCTCTAGGCCACAGGCTCAATAGCTGTGGTGCACAGGTCCAGTTTCTCTGCAGCATATGGGATCTTCCCAGATTGGAGATTGAACCCATGTCTCCTGCACTGGCAGGCAGATTCTTTAGCACCAAGCCACCAGGAAAGCCCTGTTTTAATTTTAAATTTCACTTGAAAATACATTTGGTACCAAAATAAGATTTGTCATTTTAAGTCTTCAGAAATTAGCTTTTCCTCCCATGACTTAAATAGGGTTCATCATTTATTAAAATGGAAATTAAAATATCCTTTTATACTGCATCAAACAATGCATATGATAGTCAATAATCAGAAACACGTTTACTTAAAGAATTGGTTCTTTCTGTCATAGTAAAAATCCAAAGTACTGTTAACTCATAAAGGACTGAGAGACCATTCACTAAGCAAGAAAATATTGCCAGCACCCTGGATACCCAACCACAATCTCCTCTCACCTTCTCTCCTTCAACCACATCAAACTCTACGGTTTCTCCATCTCCTACACTGCGCAGGTATTTCCGTGGGTTATTTTTCTTGATGGCAGTCTGTCAAGATTAAAAAAACATTCTGAATGAGGTATAGGTCAAAGTTGGCCACAGAGTTCATCCCTTTCAAGTTTACTGGCTCTACTGAAGAAATCTTTGATCTAATGTTGTTGTTTAGTCGCTAAGTCATGTCCGACTCTTTGCGACCTCATCATCTGCAGTGCACAGCGCTCCTCTGTCCATGGTGTTTCCCAGGAAAGAATACTGGAGTGGGTAGTGATCTCCTTCTCTAGGCACCTTCCTAACCCAGGGATGGAACCTGTGTCTCCTGCATGGGCAGGGAGGTTCTTTACCACTATTCTATTCTATTTTCCCAACTAACCTGCATCTCCAAAACAAGAACAAAACAAAACAAAAAAAAACACTAGACAACTATGTTCCACATTACTTTCTTGATTTCATGTTATCCTTCAAAATTCATCTTGATAGGTGAGTTAAACAGAAAGTGCAATTATACTGATGAATTAACTGTGATACTGGATAGATGCATTTCCTCACACTATGAAGTGTCTTGGGTCAGACTCTATTTTCCATCATTGTGGGGGCTGTGGGATGGGGGACGCCTCCATAAAATCTTACACATGCACATAAACACAGAAATATGGGGAGAGAGATTTCAGTGAACAAGAGAAACTGCTAACCTCAAAAGAAATTTTAAAAATCCAAGGGGGGGATAAATATTTCTGACAATATATGAAAATACCACAAGAATAAAACACTGCTGACAACCTTCTCCTCTCCCATTTTACAGATGAGGAAACCAACTGGAGGCTGATACGTGATTTATTTGAGTTTATAAAAATACAGCCTAGGGGAAGGAGGCGGGTGGATAGGGGAAGTGTATACCCCTGTACTATAACTGTGTGATATTTATTCAAATTTTTCTCATCACATCATTCACATGTCAGCTCATCCCTATGCGCTCCCTGATAAATAACATTGAAAAGTTAATGATGTTATCCTGCAGTGAACATGGGCACCTAAACACCCGCTTATAAGCAGGCTTCTCTTTTTCAATCAATGGAGAGAAGAAAATAATTCCTGCAATGAATTCCATTTCGTCGGCTGGTATCTCTAAACAGTTAAAGGGGTTCTGGGTTTCTGTGGAACTAGGTCAGCCTTATTTTATAAAGCGATTAGGCATGTGTAATCTAGCCCTTCCCTTACTCTGAGTAGGAGGGAGGGAAAAAAAAAAAAAGAATGAGCCAGTAGGGCAGAGACCTCACCCACAGAGGAAAAAGGCAGTTCAGGACAGGATATAGACGCAGGCCGCCTGAACATTCAGCCAGTCCAAAAACAGCCCCTCCCTACTGGCTCGTTCCCTTTTTCCTGTTAAACTGGGCAAGCCTCAGCACACCGAGGTGACTCACCACCCAGCCTCACGGGGGGCTGGAATCAGTTCACACACTCACAGGCCAGTGAGGCTGGCCACTGGCACAGAACCTTGTGAGGTCCCTTTACACCATCAGTCACCAGAGGGCAGAGTTCTTACCCCAAAATCTCTATTACCCGCTAGAGGTTAATAAGCAACACTCCCTTTTGGTCTGTTCTGACTTTAAAAGTCATTGTGTCTGAACAAAGTAATCCACTCCAGTTACCCAGGCACAACTGGAATATAACTGATAGAAACCACAACGGGATCACTTCTGAGATAGCACTCTCTCCAGTCACCAAACTCTACCCCATGGTGCAGAGGATCCTAAACAGCAGGAAAACACAGAAAACCAGACACTTGACAGAGCCCTGGAGGTGAATGTGCTGGTATCGGTACCTGTCTCTTCTCTGTTGTTTTTCACCAAGAACCACACATATGTGAGACAATTCACTGAAAACTAACCATACGAAAAGAAAACTAAGTGCACGTCATGCTTTTAATCTCTTTTGCCAAGAAAGTCCAGGATACAGAATAACATCCTAGGTCAATAATGCAGAAAAAGGCTGAGCTTCCTGTACAGAGAAGTCCATGTTTTCCATATTTTACACTCTTCCTACATCTCCTTTGAATACAGGGGACTACAGGCCTATTTGATCTGGATATGTGCTAAGCATAACAGAGGAGGGGACTAGCCTGGGAGTTGGAGTCTCCTTATGTCTTGGATCTTGCTTGTGCTCAGTCGCTAAGTTGTGTCCAACTCTTCTGTATCCCACGGACCGTAGCCCATCAGGCCCCTCTGCTCATGGATTTCCCAGGCAAGAATACTGAAGTAGGTTGCCATTTCTTTCTCCAAGGGATCTTCCCCACCCAGGGACTGAACCCAAGTCTCTTGCATTGTCAGGTGGATTCTTTACCCCTGAGCCTCCTGGAAAACCTCCATGTCTTGGATACACACACTCCAGCCATCTGCTTCGCTGTGCTATTTACCCAAGTTCAAGTTGCTCTGATGGAGGGGGATTTAACCAGTACCCACTCAGGCGAAGGTAAGGTGGGGCCCAGCCAAACACAAGGAGGAAACATAGTCAGGCAGACAGGCTGCTAAGATGGAAATAGAAGTGCTTTAGCTGAAGACTCGAAGGCTCTAAAAATTAGCATGTGGTCTGATTATTACTTCATTAAGCTCAAAAAATGAAACTGTCTGAAAACAGTTAATGTGATGGATGAGAAGAGCTTAAGTGCTAATCTTAAAATGTGGAACTGAGCCCTCTTGCCAAAATAAAACCCCAGAAGGAGTTTTGAGCAGAACAGCAACGTGCAGGGCTTCACTTTGGGAAAGGGATAATAAGAGCATATTACAGACGCCCCTCTCCTCAGAGAGCAAACATCACAGTTATCGTCCCTCTTACCTGATGGACAAATACATCTTCTTTGGTGTCATTTCTGTTGGAAGACAAAACGCTCACAGTTAAAAGAACTAAATAAGTGGGAAAACGCACAGTCCTAGTTTAGAGCCTAGGACTTCAAAACACAACATAGATGTCTGTCTTCTAAACTCAGATGCCTCAAGTCAGTCCTCCTTAAAAACTTCTAAACCCAAAAGGGACCCACCTTACTCTTCCACATGACAATGGTGCCTGGCTTCATGCACAGAGTCAACACCCGTTTCCTCTCATCTCTCTCTAAATCACATGGTATGTAACCAGAGACCGAGGTTTCCCTCCCAGCAAAAGCAAAGNGGTGAGAATGAGGGAGTCTTTGGACTTTTAAGTTGTGGTAGGAGAAGGTGGAGCTCAAGTCATCTGGAACAGGGCTAGGTGTGGCTCCACCTGACCCCTCCACCCCCATTTCTGCCACCTGCCTCACTTGAAGCTTTCGCTTTTTTTCCTCTCAGGGTCACATGGCTTGAAATGTTTCAGCTGGATATTTTGAAGATGAGACCCCTTAGCCTGTGGGATCCATTTTCCGCAGAGCTCATTCTGGGGAGAGCAGCTTGGCAAGGGAAGCTAGTCCGGACCAGACACTGCCCTTTGTTCCATCCCAGGTCCTGGCTGAGCGCTGTGCCAACCTCCTTCCAGCCTTGCACCCTAGGTGGTGGGGATCTAGCTCCCTGGCCCTGTGAAAGTGAAACCTCAGGGTTAATCCATTTAGGTAAAGCTGTTGGTTCAAAGATAATCTGTTGAGCCTCCCTTTCCCCTATTGTCCTCCTTCTGGAGCAGGAGAGGGCGTTCAGGTCTAATTCCAGGACTCTTGGGCTTTGGCTGATTGATGGTTCATGGTGGCCTTGGGAGAAAAGTCGCCTAACCAGTTCCCAGGCCCTGGTTAGTTACAACCACTCACACCAGTATGGGCTGAAGAGAAACATAGTTTAGGGAAAGGCTTGCTGAAGGACTGCTGGAGGGTGCCATCCTTCAAGCCACCCTTCCCCCCTGAACTAGGTTTCAGTGTGTGCAGCTTGGGCTAACCTTTAGTGTGATGCTGCTGCATTCTCTGAATCTGTAAAATAAATGCTCTCTATTGGAGCACTCTAGGAAACTACCCAGCAATGATTGTTTTAGTGAGATTATTTTACTTTATTCACTTCTATTTTATTCTTTTGATGTTCTTGTTTATTTAATTGCTTGAACAAGGATCCGGCTGCTTGGGAAGAGTCCCCATCGTTAGCTCTGTTCATAAAAGTGAAAAGTATTAGTCATTCAGTCATGTCTGACTCTTTGCGACCCTATAGACTGTAGCCCACTAGGTTCCTCTGTCCTTGGAATTTTCTAGGCAAGAACATTGGAGTGGGTTGCCATTCAATTCCCTTCTCCAGGAAATCTTCCCCACCCAGGTATTGAACCTGGGTCTCCTGCATCGCAGGTGGATTCTTTATCATTTGAGGCACCAGGGGAGCCACACATCCCACCAACAACCCCGACACAAAACCTCTATTTTCCCCCACAAACACCTGGGCACCCCAATCCTTTCCACTCCCCTTACCTGCTGACTGGCTGTTTGTATTTTTCACTCCACCCTCACCTCGCACCCCATCCCTGAGAGCCCCCAACAGACAAANCATGACCACTGGAAAAACCATAGCCTTGACTAGACGGACCTTAGTTGGCAAAGTAATATCTCTGCTTTTGAATATGCTATCTAGGTTGGTCATAACTTTCCTTCCAAGGAGTAAGCGTCTTTTATCATATTATTCCATTAAAAATACCTTTAGAGTCAGCAAAGGGATTATTGAGTTCATCTGCTATAACATGAACAAAGAAATACAAGAGAATAAACATTGGGTTGGAAGTCAGAAGGTCAACATTGTAATTCTAATTCTGCCCTTGAAAATATGCATGTGTCCACAAAGTCACAGTGATATATGTGAGACTAAATTTCCAAATATGAATCAGCTAATTCTCCAAAATCTCATTAAGCACTATAATTAAAGTTGATGTCTCTGGTAAAGAATGAATGTCAAGTCAAACCCGAGCCTTGCCAAATCAGAAGACTAACTAGATAGTAGTAGTCAAAGTGTTAGTCGCTCAATCATGTCTGACTCTTTACAATCTCATGTGCTGTAGCTTACCAGGCTCCTCTGTCCATGGAATTCCCCAGGCAAGATTACTGTAGTGGGTAGCCATTCCCTTCTCCGGGGGATCTTCCCAAACCAGGTATCAAACCCAGGTCTCCTTCATTGCAAGTAGATTCTTTACTGTCTGAGCCACCAGAGAAGCCCAAGAAAGTAGTAGGCCTTGACTTTGATATTAATACTTATCAGATATAATATAAGACTCCAAAGGGGAACAGAGCTGATTTTTTGACTTTCAGAATCAAAGAAGGAAAACAATCACAAATTCTGTACTGTTTTGTCATTTTGGGGGCCATGTAGTGAGAGCTGGATAAATAGCTGGCAGTGCCTACATGGTCCTCATTCTCTGGAGGGAGCACTGTCAATTGGTTATGCACATGCTAGTGGGAAACTTGGATTTTAATGGCAGAGAAGAGTTTTGGAATTTAGTGTGTTCTCTAGCCCCTCGCAAAAGCAGTTCACAATCTGTGAGGAGAAGAAGTGAGGACTCAATGTTCATGGAAATGTCTCTAGTTTGGGTACAGCATTTAGATAAGCTCTAGGATAGTTGAGAACTTTGATGATGAAACTGTAGAGCCAGACACATCTCACATCTGAAGGGTTTTTAGATGGTCAAATGAATACGCATTCAAGGGTGGGGTTGAGATTTTCATGGAAACTTTTAGCCTATTCTTCATAAATATATCATCAAATTTCTCATTAAAATTTAATATAAACTTAATCTCAATATAATCTCAATGTAAGCTTCTTATACAGTATTCTAGCTATTTCTGAAACTTCTTGGATTAAGGAATTAACTATCAGGAAATGTTATATAAACTACCCTTGGAATTTGATAAAAATAGCAAATGAGTACATTTAAGAGTGGATGGGTATGAGTGTGTGTTTGTATGCATTGAAGTAGTATTTATAATCTCTATCTCTAGTGTACATAACTAACATATGATTGAAACTAAAGATGTATTAGCCTTCTAGTATAACAAATATTTAACAAAGTTTATTCTGAGAAAAATTATAAACTTATATTCTTGAATTCATGTTAGGGACATTTTAACAAATAATGGATTTGTGTTGAGTTAGTGACAGCAGAGATCAAGAATGCTTTTTCTCTGTGAATGATAGGGATTAGCAAGACTAAAAGTGACAGAGTATTGAGCTACTTTGAAAGCAGTAGAAACAGAGTTAGAAAATTTGGGACCATATCAGTCTTTCCCTGGGCATCCCTATGTATCCTGGAATAGCTTCATGTCCATGGCTACAAGCAGAAACCAGGGGTACAGGCTGCTACTCATGTCTTAATTCTGAGATTTGCAGACAAGGTCATGCTCTCAAACATACAAAAATACTTTCTAAACAACTGTGTTGCCATGACTGGAGGTGAAAAATATTCTACTATATTTTTAATGTCCAGAGGGTATAATAATGCTGTAGAAGGCAAAAGGAAGATTCATATTTATTTTCTTCACCCTTCAAAAGTAGTTTACAAATAAATTAAGTTATTTTCCAGTATTTCCTCTACCGAATTGCATCATATATCCTAAAGGAAATGCACAGAGCATAAGAGATAAAATAACACTTGTATGCACCAGAACAGACTAATAAAAAACCATCCCATATTTCTTGACAAGGAGACCACCTAAGGCTAGAAATAGTGGAGTGCGATAGAAAAATGAAAAACTAAGGGATAGTTAGAAGACTCCCTCACAGGGCTATTTTATGGCATGATCTATGGACTTAGGATAGGGTAAGCCTACTGAGTGTACATTCAATCATAGTAACAATAACTCACAATAGTGTACTCATTGATGATCATTCCAGCCTGTGCATATACATTTAAAAAATAAAAGCCATACATAAATGTCAGCAGTTTTCTAATGGATCACTTTAATTACTATCTCTTATGTTTAGAATTTATTTATTGTGTACCTGAGAATCACAAAGTCACTTATCAGCAGGCTGCTTCAACAGTTCCCACATTAATATATAATATTTAATTAACAAGGATTGTAGATAGAAGTTTTATTCTATTTGCCACTTAAGCAATCTTCCTTTAAATAGATATTTAGTCAAATATTCCCACTAGTAGCTTAGAACAGGTTGCTAAAAGGTGACAACCATAGTTTTGATACCTGAATAGACTAATTTTCATCCTATACTGCAAATTTNTAGATAGAAGTTTTATTCTATTTGCCACTTAAGCAATCTTCCTTTAAATAGATATTTAGTCAAATATTCCCACTAGTAGCTTAGAACAGGTTGCTTAAAGGTGACAACCATAGTTTTGATACCTGAATAGACTAATTTTCATCCTATACTGCAAATTTTTACTAAGTATGCTTTAGCTTAGTCTTTTAAAAGTTGTATTTATAAGGCATTATTGGTGGCTTATCATAAACTACTATTTATCATCATTGAACATAAAGTTCACTATCAGCTTTGAATAAAACACAACCATCAGATAATTTTCATAAATGAGCATTCTTAATATTTGTACTACATTAAATAGAGACTGCTAAAGAAAAAAACTAGCTATATATAGAGAGTAAGTATTATATAAGCCAGTTAATGCATTTTCAAGTGTTTGTAGTTTCTGATATATTCCTTCCACTAAAAATGAAAAATGAAATTTCTACTTTTAATGTACACTTTTTTATTTGGCTTCCCTGGTGGCTCAGATGGTAAAGTATCTGCCTACATTGTGGGAAACCCAGGTTTGATCCCTGAGTCAGGAAGATCCTCTGGAGAAGGAAATGGCACCCCACTCCAGTACTCTTGCCTGGAAAATCCCATGGATGGAGGAGCACTGTAGGGTACAGTCATGGGGTCACAAAGAGTCGGACGTGACTGAGCGACCTCACTTCACTTTCACTTTTTATTTGGCAACAAAGATAAAAATANAGATCCTCTGGAGAAGGAAATGGCACCCCACTCCAGTACTCTTGCCTGGAAAATCCCATGGATGGAGGAGCACTGTAGGGTACAGTCATGGGGTCACAAAGAGTCGGACGTGACTGAGCGACCTCACTTCACTTTCACTTTTTATTTGGCAACAAAGATAAAAATATTTAATTTCCATTAGTGCATGCTTGACATTTCCTGTGGCTCAAATTCGAAGGATTAGTTGACATTCTGAAAACTGCTGAATGGTATCATATGTTGTTCAGTCACTTAGTTGTGTTCAAATCTTTGCACCCCCACGGACTGCAGCACACCAGGTTTCCTTGTCCTTCACTATCTCCCTGAGTGCGCTCAAACTCATGTCCACTGAGTTGATGATGCCATCCAATCATCTCTTCCTCTGTTGCTTCCTTCTCCTCATACAATATGAGTATAATATTTACTGTATATTTATAACAATGACAGGTTGTTTTTGATTAATAGGTGTTAAGCTACATTACAGTATATCATTTCTTCTGAATAGAAAGAAACTCACTTTTGCTATATGATTTTCCCTCAAACAAATCACAGGGCTACATAGAAACAGTTGGGGAAACCAGAATGGTAGCAGTAGCATCTCTTTTAAAAGGAGGAGGTGTGATAAAATAAGGAAGGAGTTTGCTAATAAAGAGTGAGCATAAAAATAGTAACTACTTGCTTGTTCATAGGAAGATAAATAATTTTCTGGGACACTAAATGAAAAAACACAGAGAACAAGCTTGAATAAGGAGTGTCTTGGCCATCTATTTGGTTGGCAGAGTTATATATGATTCAATAGTTTTTATACCTAAAATTGAATAAAAATCATGGTCTCTATTTAGCAGTATTAGTAAACTACATGCAGACGAACACACAGCTAAATATCAAACACAATCTAGTGTTTCATTTAGGCAAAGAGGAACATGTGATGATTATCTGCCTTTTTCTGGATTGTTGATAGGAATTTGAATAGACTACAAGCAAAATAGAGTAATCAGACATTTGAGTAGAAACTGGATTCATTCCTCTTGTTTGCCTAACAAATTGTTTTGAGGCTTGCATGGATTTGTACATGTTCTCACTTCTAAGAACTTTGTGGTAGGTACTAAGGTGACTCATGCTAAAGCTGAAACTCCAGCACTTTGGCCACCTCATGTGAAGAGTTGACTCATTGGAAAAGACTCTGATGCTGGGAGGGAATGAGGGCAGGAGGAGAAGGGGACAACAGAGGATGAGATGGCTGGATGGCATCACTGACTCAATGGATGTGAGTCTGAGTGAACTTCAGGAGTTGGTGATGGACAGGGAGGCCTGGCGTGCTGTGATTCATGGGGTTGCAGAGTTGGACACAACTGAGTGACTGAACTGAACTGAACTGAACTGAAGGTGACTCATATAGTAAAGAATCTGCATGCTGTGCAGGAGATCTGGGTTCTATCCCCAGGTCAAGAAGAGCCCCTGGAGAAGGACAGAGCAACTCACTTCAATGTTCTTGCCTGGAGAATTCCATGGACAGAGGAGCCTGGTAGGCTACAGTTCATAGGATCGCAAATAGTCAGACATAGCTGACTGACTTTCAGTTTCAGTTTTTCCTATGTAAAAGATACTATTCTAGGAGCCACAGATATAGAAAGTCTGATGTGATCAAAAAAGTCCTCGGAGTAGCACAAATGCAAGTTGAAAAACTCTCCTTTAAAAACATTAATTGACCAAAGTAACTCAAGAGATCAAAAAGAATTTAATGAAGCAAACTTGAAGTCTAGATAGCTTCATTGGTAAATTCAATCAAACATTGGCAGAAATTATACCATTCTGATACTTATTCTTTAAGTTCATGCTAGCCACTTAATTTTAGACTAGCATAACCCTGATACCACAAATCTCACAGACACTGAAAGAAAAATATAAATAAATATTCTTTATAATACAAGTAAAATATCTTCAACAAAATAACAGCAATCTAGTAATACATAAAAACACTATTTCATCATCACTAAATAAGGTTTATCCTATGAATGAAAGTTTAGTTTAGTATTTGAAAATAATCANTGAAAGAAAAATATAAATAAATATTCTTTATAATACAAGTAAAATATCTTCAACAAAATAACAGCAATCTAGTAATACATAAAAACACTATTTCATCATCACTAAATAAGGTTTATCCTATGAATGAAAGTTTAGTTTAGTATTTGAAAATAATCAATGCAATGTAACATAGTAATGGAATAAAAGATAAGTAATACAAATTTGTAATTAAAGAAAGTCCTCAGTAAATTAAGAATGAAAGGAAATTTTATCAGCTAATAAAGGATATCTATATATAAAACCATATAGCTAATGACTGAATGATTCTTCTCTAAGATTGGGGACAAGCAAAAATTTACATTTTTACTAAGTCAATCAGCATGTTCTGCAGATCCCAGCTCAAGAAGTAAAACAAAACAAAAATGACAACTATTAAAAGAAAAAAAGGCTGCTCAGCTGTATTTATCTCAGGTCAACATATTTGTCTCTATAAAACAATTCCTAACAAACCATTCAAAGATATTTTTGAACTATAAGATTTAATATGTGAATTTAACAAGATGAGGAGATGCAAGCAGGCTAATAGGTAAAGGCTTATTTTTTCTTTTAACTACAGTGCTTATTAGATAGATATATAGTTTCTTACAGTGTTTTTAAAAGACAAGCAGTCAATTTTATTCATGTATTTCCTACCCAGAGTACATGAGACATGTATCTGTGGTTTCTTTTAACTGTCAAGATCTTCACTTTATTAATATGCATGCATTCCTCTCTCACAAGAGAGATACTTTTACTTGTTCTCAGCTGACCTGTTTACCCTCTGACTATATATATATATATATTAGATTACATTGGTATTTTAAAGTATTTTACTATAGTATAAGGCACATACAGTAGAGTTTATATGTCATATGTGCTTGAGGAATTTTCACAATACATTGTGAACAAGTAAGTTCTCATCAAGATATTGAGCTTTACCTGCTTCTAAAAACCACATATTAGGTTCCTATGCAGTGACAGCAACTGTCTCCATTTGTTTCCTAATTTGTAATAATTTGTTATTTTTGCCTGTTTTTTTAATTTACTTATTTTTAATTGAAGGATAACTTTTTTCCAATATTACACTGATTTTTGCCATACATGAACACGAGTCAGTCATATGTACACATATGTTCCCTTCCCTCTCGAACTTCCCTTCCACCTCTAACCCTTTTTCACCCCTCTAGGTTGCTACAGAGCCCAGTTTGAGTTCCTTGATTCATACATCAAATTCCCATTGACTATCTATTTCATGTATGGTAGTGTGTATGTTTCCAACCTAGTGTTTCCTTCATTGCAGGCAAGATTTTTACCACCGAGCCACAGGGGAAGCATGCAAATATACTATAGTTGTTTACCAATTCTACTATTAATGGACATTTGCTTTTATTTTTCCCTAATTTGGGCCAAGTATGAATAAATCCTCAGTCGCTCCAGCACTGCACAGGCGCTGCTCTTTAAAGAAAGCTGAGCGCTGAATTGATGCCTTTGAACTGTGGTGTTGGAGTAGACTCTTGAGAGTCCCTTGAACTGCAAGGGGATCCAACCAGTCCATCCTAAAGGAAATAAGTCCTGAATATTCATTGGAAGGAATGATGCTGAAGCTTAAACTCCAATACTTTGGCCACCTGATGCGAAGAACTGACTCATTTGAAAAGACCCTGATGCTGGGAAAGATGGAAGGCAGGAGGAAAAGGGGATGACACAGGATGAGATGGTTGGATGGCATCACTGACTCAATGGACATGAGTTTGAGTTGGTGATAGACAGGGAGGCCTGGCGTGCTGCAGTCCATGGAGTCACAAAGAGTTGGACATGACTGAGTGACTGAACTGAACTGAATGAATAAATCCTCTATGGGCATTTTTATTCATGTTTTCGGTGACTATACATTTATTTATCTGGGTATATAACTAGTTATGAATTGCTGGACCTGGACAAATTCATATATTCAGCTTAAGTAGATACTGAATGTGGTACTACTAATAATCTTGCAGCCTGTGTAAAAGAATTTGTTACTCCAGATCCAGGCCAGCCTTCGGTGGTTTCCATCTGTTTTATTTTAACCATTTTGGCTGATATATTTTAATGCTTTGATCTCTGTGTATTTAGAATAATAGTAAATTTAACAAGGGTATTAACTCACAATTATAGCCATATGTACTTCCTTTTGGGTCCATTTCTGCGTTTGTCTGCTAAGGCTGCCATTATAAAATACAACAGACAATGGCTTAAGTAACAGAAATTTACTTTTTTACAATTCCAGAAGCTGCAATTCTAAAGATGAAGGTGACATCAAGGTTGGCATATCTTTCTTTTCCTTTTCTCTTCTCTTCCTTTTCTCTAAAGTCACATGACTTCTTTTCTGTGTGTATGCACACAATGTCTTGTGTCTGTCCCTCTTCTTATAAAGAAACCAATTCTCTTGGGCTAGGGCCCAATTCTTGCTGCTACTGCTAAGCTGCTTCAGTCGTGTCTGACCCTGTGTGACCCAATAGATGGTAGCCCACCAGACTGCCCCATCCCTGGGATTCTCCAGGCAAGAACACTGGAGTGGGTTGCCATTTCCTGGACCTCATTTAACCTTAATATACCCCCAAAGGTCCAATTTCCAAATATAATCACTTAGTGCTTCAACACGTGAATTTTGGGGAGGAGGGCACAATTCAGTTCATAAAAATTTCCCTTCTTGCTGATGTACATTTCCTAAGAGATACTTCAGCAAATAATTTCAATGCTAAAATTTTATTTTACTCTTAAGCTTATGTGAAATTTTACCTTGATGAACAATTCTAAATTTTAATAGACTTCATAATTTTATTACAATCTTACCCTTGTTAACATCTGCTTCACTCTTCTTTCCTCTTATCCCATACTTTATATTTGTTATCCTCCTATTCTGTTTCAGTTTTTTTCTTTTACAGTATTCTAGCATATTATATAATTTACTGTATTATTATATCTATTGCTTATTTTATTTCTCCTTTCTCATGTAGAAACTGGTATAGGGCACAGACCTTTAATGTTCTATTCAGTAATGTGTTCCATGCACCTAAGAGTGCCCAATTGACTATTTTCAATAAGTTTTTCTTTTTGGCATTCTTTTTTTTCTTTTTAAATTTTTAATGTTTTTTTTTTTTCAGGTAGAACACATTTACAAAATTATACTAGTTTCAGGTGTACAATATAGTGATTCAAAATTAGGGGAAGGTGGGATCAGTATCGTGGAGTACGAGGATATGGAGCACGTATCCTCCAACAAACATATCAAAAACATATCTACATATGTAAAAATTCCCATGGAAAGCTAACTGGAAACTAGAAAAAGGATGTTTGTATAGCCAATGCTGTGAGAAAGATAAACACATAATCAGGTGGGAAAGGAAGAAAAGCGGTTGAGTCAGAATCTGTGTCCCTGGGAGGGGACTCAGAGGAAAAGAGAGATCGCAAGATGACATTAGCCCTGGGGAGTGAGCATTTCAAGCCACAGTTGGGTGCCCTAGTTCTGGGGTTCTCCATAGAGGAGACAAGCCTCCTTGACTGTTTAGAGGATGGCTAGGAAGAACAGAAGTGCTGTGGGAAGCCTGAAGCCTTCACATGAGAGGCACATGAGCTGACTAGCCTCTGAGGCAGGGCAGTGAGAGGTCTGTTCTAGAGGTTGCTGGGTTTCCTTGAGACCACCTCTCTGCATGCCACAGGTCAAGAAGAAGCTATTATACTTGCTAATATATATGCATCCAATATAAGAGCACCTAAATAAATAAAGAATACTAATAGACATAAAGGGAAAACTTGACAATAATAGCAGGTGACTTTATACCTCACTTACATCAATGGACAATCATCCAGATAGAAAATAAAAAAGAAAACAGAAGTCTTAAATGACACAATAAATAATATAGAGATTAAAAAGCAACAGACAAGATCAATGAAACCAGGAGCCTTTTTTTGAAAAGATAAACTGATCAACTTTTACCCAGGCTTATAAGAAATAAAGGAAGAGAACTCAAATAAATAAAATAAGAAATTAAAGAGAAGAAATAGAAACTGATACCACAGACATTAAAAAAAAGTCATAAAAGAATACTACAGTTTTATGACAACCTAGGAGAAATAGAAAAATTTCTAGAAACATAAAACTTGCTAAGACTGAATCAATAAGAAATAGACAATTTGGCCAATCACTAGCAAAGAAACTAAATTTGTAATAATAATGATAAAAAAAAAAAAATCCAGCAAGCAAAAGCCCAGGACTGGATGGCTTCACAGAGAATACCAAATATATAAAGAATACCTGCACTCCTCAAAATATTCCCAAAGAATTGAAGAGGAAGGAACACATCCAAATTAATCCTAGGAGGCCAAAATTACTCTGATACTAATACCAAAGACACCAAATACTCAACAAAACATTGGCAGCCTGAATCCAACACATAGAAAGTATCATATACCATGATCAAGTTGTATTTATCCCAGGGTCACAAGGAATTTCCAATACACATAAATCAATCCCAGGGTCACAAGATGTTTCAATATATACAAATCAATCAATATGACATACAGCATGAGCAAAAGAAAAGATAAAACCACATAATCATCTCAATAGATGAAGAAAAACCATGTGATAAAATTCAACATCCATTCATGATAATATACCTTGCCAAAGGGGGTATAGAGGGAACCTATATCAACATAATAAAAGCCATTTATGACAAATCCACAGCCAACATAATGCTAAATGGTGAAAAGCTGAAAGTTTTCCTGCTAAATCCTGGAGCAAGACAAGGATGCTCATTTTCATCACTTCTATTCAACATAGTATTAGAAATTCTAGCCACAAAAATCAGGCAAGANGGGATTTCTGTGTGTTGATTTTATATCCTGTAACTTTACTATATTCATTGATTAGCTCTAGTAATTTTCTAGTGGAGTCTTTAAGGTGTCTATGTAGAGGATCATGTCATCTGTAAGCAATGAGAGTTTTACTTCTTCTTTTCCAATTTGGATTCCTTTTATTTCTTTTTCTGCTTTGTGGAATTATGTTTTTAAAGAATGAACCTTAATATCAAAAGTTGTGGTTTAGTTGCTACATCATGTCTCTTTGTGACCCCATGGGCTGCAGCATGCCAGGCTTCTCTGTTCTCCAATAACTTCTAGAGTTTGTTCAAATTCATATCAATTAAGTCGGTGATGCTATCTAACCATCTCATCCTTCACCGCCCCCTTCTCCTTTTGCCTTCAATCTTTCCCAGTTTTAGGATCTTTTCCAATGAGACAGCTCTTCCCATAAGGTGGCCAAAGTACTGGTCAAAATATCAAAAGTATACTGGTACAAAATTAGTATGTTTTTGNATCTCATCCTTCACCGCCCCCTTCTCCTTTTGCCTTCAATCTTTCCCAGTTTTAGGATCTTTTCCAATGAGACAGCTCTTCCCATAAGGTGGCCAAAGTACTGGTCAAAATATCAAAAGTATACTGGTACAAAATTAGTATGTTTTTGTTCCTGGGCTTCCCTGGTGGTTCAGATGGTAAAGAATCTGCCTGCAATGCAGGAGACCTGGGTTTGATCCCTGGGTTGGGAAAATCCCCTGGAGAAGGGAGTGAAGCAACCCACTCTAGTAATCTTGCCTGGGAAATCTCATGGAGGAGCCTGGCAGGCTACAGCCCAAGGGGTAACAGAGTCAGACACGACTGAACAATTAAAGTCTTTCTTGTCTGTTAAAAATGCAGTTTTGTTGGTAGACTATTTTCTCTGATTAAAAGATGTTGAAAGCTTTTTGTTTTTGTGTTGTTTCCTTTTGGATACTCAGGCTGGAAAGCAAAGATTCTGTGTTTTAACAAAATAATTTCCTGTGATTCTTGTTGTCTTTATTAGATCTTTGATTACCTTAGAAAATGAGTCTTCTCAATACTAAAAAAGCTAAATTTTGTTCACAGCTATGTAACCTTCCATGTTATTGCTGCTACTGCTAAGTCACTTCAGTCATGTCTGACTCTGTGTGACTCCATAGACGGTAGCCCACCAGGCTCCTCCATCCCTGGGATTCTCCAGACAAAAACACTGGACTGGGTTGCCATTTCCTTCTCCAATGCATGAAAGTGAAAAGTGAAAGTGAAGTTGCTCAGTCATTTCTGACTCTTAGTCATCCCATGAACTGCAGCTTCCCAGGCTCCTCTGCCCATGGGATTTTCCAGGCAAGACTACTGGATTGGGTTGCCATTGCCTTCTCCAATGTAACCTTCCATATTTGCCTTTAATATCTTCTATTGTCACTTTCACTAAACAAGTAATTAAGCATTATTTCATGACCTGTGATCCTATTTAATCGAATGTTCAATCTTCTGTCTTTTTTTTTTTTTAACAACTTCCCAAATCAAATCTAAATGGAGTCTTTTTGACCTCAAACTAACTTTGAGATTTCCCAGAGGGCCCCTGGAAATTCTTGAAAGGCTTGTCTCTCAATCTTTAAAGAAAATGCTAAATTAATTAGGTTTATTTGGATTTGGCATGTTAAATGACATGGGAAAATTTGTCAAATAAGAAGTGATAATACATCTTAGGTTATATGTGTATGGACATATGTTACTGATATAGGTAGGTGTTCCAGAAATCGACTTTCAGAGAAATATATCAGTACCTTCATTGTCTAATTATTGCCTTAAATTATTGTATGCCATGAAAATAACTCAATTTTCTTATCAAATGAACTCCTATCAGATCTTGAACTTAGCCATTTTAGAAGTCTTTTGGTCATTTACAGTTATTGTTTTATCCTTATGCTTTTGCAAAAATACTTTTTCAGAAAGAATCATGGAAAAGATTCAGACAAGAACTCTATAATACAAGTTTCTGGTACTTTAAGATCATGCCACAGAATTGGGTAAGAACTTTCAGAATTGCAATGGAAAAATTAGATTCAAGCAGGACAAGAATTAATAATGTGAGACTGAATGAACTGATGAGGATGAATATACAATTTAAATGACTTTATGCTGAAGTTGATAAGTGTGCTGTGGTTATTGTCATGTTAAGAGATTGTCATGATTCTTAGGAAATACACACGGAAAAGTTTAGGGGTAAAAGGCCATGATGTATGTAATTTATCCTGAAACAGTTCAGGCAAAAAGAGAGAGAGAGTTACAAAGCAAATGGGCATAAACTGTTATTAAGTGAATCTGAGTGAAAGTATGTGGATTAGTTTTGTATTTTTCTTATAGTTGCAACCTTTCTGGATGTTTGAAATGTTATCTACTAAAAAAAAGTAAAAATAATGTTTAAGACATGCTTTTTATCCTCTCTGGTTTTTAATATACATTTTCAATGTTTATATATGTATATCACACACTCATATATATATTTCTGTCATTACAAATCAAATGTATTTAAAATAATTTAAAATTTATTCATCTATTAACTGCTGTGGAAAAACCACAGAGATAGACACCACCAAGGAGAACTTGGAGTGGTCCTCAGGGGTGCACCAAGGAAGAGACGGTGTAGAAACAGACCTTATGGCATCTTTGTAAATGATTATGATTATTACGGTCACAGGGCAGGGTGGGAAAGGGGTCAAAATGAGAGTGATGAAGAGAGGAACATGATGTGAGCATCTTAACACGTCCAAGCACCCAAATGAGAATCTACAATACATTACAGATAAATGTAAATAACAACACATGACACATTTGACATATTGTCACTTATCCATCTTACTATGTGTCTGAGTTGTGATCTGTATGGTGATTTAACTAAACTCCAGTTCAGTTCAGTCACTCAGTCGTGTCCGACTCTGCAACCCCATGAATCACAGCACGCCAGGCCTCCCTGTCCATCACCAACTCCCGGAGTTCACTCAGACTCACGTCCATCGAGTCAGTGATGCCATCGAGCCATCTCATCCTCTGTTGTCCCCTTCTCCTCCTGCCCCCAATCCCTCCCAGGATCAGAGTCTTTTCCAATGAGTCAACTCTTCACGTGAGGTGGCCAAAGTATTGGAGTTTCTGCTTCAGCATCATTGCCTCCAAAGAAATCCCAGGGCTGATTTCCTTCAGAATGGACTGGTTGGATCTCCTTGCAGTCCAAAGGACTCTCAAGAGTCTTCTCCAAGTCCACAGTTCAAAAGCATCAGTTCTTTGGTGCTCAGCCTTCTTCACAGTCCAACTCTCACATCCATACATGACCATTGGGAAACCCATAGCCTTGATTAGACGGACCTTTGTTGGCAAAGTAATATGCTTTTTAATATGCTATCTAGGTTGGTCATAACTTTCCTTCCAAGGAATAAGCGTCTTTTAATTTCATGGCTGCAGTCACCATCTGCAATGATTTTGGAGCCCCCAAAAATACTAAAAAAATTATGTTGTTAATGCGTTCTGGCCAGTTACAGTGCTCTTGGCCAAAAGGCAAAAGAGATTCTAAAATCTGTTTATAAAAAAGACTTTGTTGTTGGTTGTCAGTCCATCAGAAAATAACCTTTAAAGGGATGTCTCTTCTTCCTCTCTGGTAAACGTCATGACAGTGCTGACCCATTTCTCAGTATTGTTCCGAGAGTAGCTTGTAAAGAGTGTGACAAGACTTCAATAACTTAGGAGAACCTCATAAAACTAAGTTAGTAATGATAGGGCATCTCTGTTCCACATAGCACAGCAGTCTCTGAATATCAAGGGTAGAGTAAATGGGTGTTCTAAAGATCTACCTTCCAGAAGCAATAAAGAGCTTTATGCAATATTACATGTGAGATCGTGACAGTCAAGATATGTGTGTGTCCGTAGTCACTCAGTCATGTCTGACTCTTTGTGACCTCATGGACTGTAGTTTGCCAGGCTCCTCTGTCCATGGGGATTCTCTAGGCTAGAATGTTGGAGTGGGTAGCCATTTCTTTCTCCAGGAGATCTTCCCAACCCAGGAATGGAACCCAGGTCTCCTACATTTCAGACAGATTCTTTACTGTCTGAGCTACCAGGGAAGCCCAAGAATACAGGAGTGGGTAGTTATCCCTTCTCCAGGGAAACTTCCTGACCCAGGAATTGAACAGGGGTCTCCTGCATTGCAGATGAATTCTTTACCAGCTGAGCTACCTGGGAAGCCCAGTAAAGGTATAAATTATTATTATTGTATGGGGACATAATTCTTGGAGCAATATACAGGTGCCTAAGCAAAATCAAATGAAGACTGAGACAAACAAATGAAAAAAAATCAAAAGAACAATTCAAAGACAGATGATCAAACAGCTGAGGAGGGTTGTTATCATTTAAATCATTGACAACACAACACGGACTACCTTATACTACAAAACAGACTCCTTTATAAAGCAGAGTCAGAGAAGATGAGCAACGGTGCTATGAAAGTTCAGGATCAGATTCCCACCCCTACCTCAGGGGGAGAATCTAATAGCAGAAGGACTAAAAAGTTCTTCACTCAAAGTGGGAAAAAGATGGAGACTAGGTTATGAAAACAAAATTTCCCCACATCTTAGTTTTCCCTAATTAGGTCTGCCAACAAGGTTTTGATTTTTAAAAAAAAAAAGTCACCAGATGAATTAGCCCATAAAAAAAGATGTGATATATATATATATATATATATATATATATACACATAATGAAATACTACTCAGGCATAAAAAATAGTGAAATAATGCCATTTGCTGCAACACGGTTGGACCCAGAGGTTATCATACTAAATGAAGTAAGTCAGAGAGTCAGACACAACTGAGCACACCCACAGGCACACATCATTATTGGGTGGGTGAACTGTGCTAAGGGAGGAAAACTTACAAGTTTTCACATACACCAGAAAATATGTGAGAAAGAAAGGAAGGAAGAAGGCAACAAAAAGAAAAGAAAGGAGAAAGGAAAGAAGAAGAAATGGTTCTTCACTCCTGAGTTGAGAGCAGGAAGTTCCAAAGAGTAACCCCTAAACCAGCAGCATCAACACCATCTGGGAACTTTTAGAAATGCAAATTATAAAGTATAGACCCTAGACCGACCTAAAGAGTCAGAAACGGGAGAAGGGGGTGCAGACAGCCTTTCTTGTTTTAAGAAGAAATCCAAGCAATTCTTAAGTGTTTTACAGTTTTAAAATCACTAATATAGAGTATAAACTGCATTTAACTTGGCTTCTGATAGTACTGCACATTTGTAATGAATTGGTACCTTTTCCTTTTCCTAAATAGAATAAGTGTTGGTTGTTAACAACCTAAGAGAGTCACTTAAAATTTTTTCACTAACTTGGTTCTAATCAAGATATTAAATATCCTTGTTAGATCCATCTTATTATTTAAAGATCATTTTCTAGGAAAGATGTGTTTGTTGTAAATGATTCCAACTTTAGTCAGTGACTCCAGCTTTAGTCAGTAATTCCAACTTTAGTCAGACATCTTTCTGTATGTCAAATTTAAATGAAACTTTTGTCATGTTTGGAGAAGGAAATGGCAACCCACTCCAGTACTCTTGTCTGGAGAATCCCATGGAGGGAGGAGCCTGGTAGGCTACAGTCCATGGGGTCACAAAGAGTCGGACACGACTGAGCTACTTCACTTTCACATTGTCATGTTAAGTGTATTGCTATTTGATCTATGGTCAAAGTACATTTTAATTTGTACAATCCATTCTTGAAATGGGCAGGTTGAGGTACAGATTAAGTTTAAATTCAGAATTTTCTAATTTTGATCTTTAAGTATTTTGAAAAATTATCGAAATCTATGCCCCAAATTATGGTTTGATAGTTATCACCATCTACATAGAGGGAAGTGTGAAAATGCCAAATAGTTTAGAATTTCATCCTGATAGTCTTTCAGGTTCCCCAGGAAGTTATTTAGCCAGTAATGACATGCATTTTCTAGGATAGCTACTTGGCTCAGAGCATCCTTCTTAGATAATCATCACCCTTATTTGTACTTAGTTACACCATAGCCGTAGTCCCACCAAGTTGGATTCTTTTTCTCAGAGGTTAGAAATCTGAACTGAAAGATGTGAGCCAGTCTCTGCTAGCCCCTGGAGCTGAAGGTGTGTGAATGCAGGAGGTGTGGGGTCTAGAGAAGAAGGGAAAGCCAGTTATACAGAGTGAAGTAAGTCAGGAAGAGAAAGACAAATACTGTGTATTAACACATACATATGGAATTTAGAAAGATGGTAATCATGACGCTACATGCAGGGCAGCAAAGGAGACAGAGATGTAAAGAACAAACTTTCGGATTCAGTGGGAGAAGCAGAGGGTGGGCTGATTTGATGGAATAGCATTGAAACATGTACATTACCACATGTAAAATAGATGGCCAGTGCAACTTCAATGTACGAAGCAGGGCACCCAAAGCCAGTGCTCTGGGACAACTCAGTGGGAAAGGATGCAGAGGGAGGTGGGAAGGGGGTTCAGGATGGGCGGGACACATGTATACCCATGGCTGACTCATGTTGATGTATGGCAAAAACCATCACAATATTGTAAATACCCTCCAATTAAAATAAATAAATTTTTAAAAAGGCAGTAGCCCAGACATACCAAGAAAACCATGGGCTAGAGAAAGTAGAGAGAAAGAGCAGGAGTATGCGAGTGATTGCCATAATCCCTAATGATTTTCTTTCTCTTTTATTTTTAAAAAATGATTTTTTTAATGTGGACCATTTTTAAAGTCTTTGTTGAATTTGTTACAATACTGCTTCTGTTTTATTTTGAGCAGCAGGGCATGGTGGTATCTTAGGGACCCAACCACGGATTAAACCTCCACCCCTGCATTGGAAGTCAAAGTCTTAACTACTGGATTGCCAGGGAAGTCCCCTAATGGTTTTCTGGTTCTTGACTTTAACCTTCTACATCACCTAAAACAAACAAACAAAAAACACGTCTCTGATGCTGGGAAAAATTGAGGGCAAGAGGAGAAGAGGGATACAGAGGACGAGATAGTTGGATGGCATCATCAACTCAATGGACGTGAGTTTGAGTAAAATCTGGGATATAGTGACAGGACAGAGAAGCCTGCTGTGCTGGAGTTCATGGGGTTGCAAGGAGTCAGACACCACTGACCTATTGAACAATGGAAAAAACTCATCTTTGGATTCTTTGAAATACATCTTTGTTCCACTGAAAAATCATCCTTTCCCCCGCCCTTTCAGTCAAGTTTAAATGAAATTCTTTTACTTCTAACTCAAAGTACCTTGATTAAGATTACAGCAATGACAAAAATGTTCCTGCTTCATCAAAATGGCAGGAAAGAAATACGAGTGACACAAACATTAAAGTTTAAATCGCTATAGTGATCAATACACTATTTAACACTATCTGGGAAAGTTATCTGCACTGTCTTGTGCTAAAACAGAAATCAATCCTAAAGGAAATCAGTCCTAGTATTCATTGGAAGGACTGATGCTGAAGTTGAATCTCCAATATGTTGGCCACCTGATGTGAGGAACCGACTCACTGGAAAAGCTGTCTCTTATACACATCTAGATGTGTATAAGAGACAGGAGTATGCGAGTGATTGCCATAATCCCTAATGATTTTCTTTCTCTTTTATTTTTAAAAAATGATTTTTTTAATGTGGACCATTTTTAAAGTCTTTGTTGAATTTGTTACAATACTGCTTCTGTTTTATTTTGAGCAGCAGGGCATGGTGGTATCTTAGGGACCCAACCACGGATTAAACCTCCACCCCTGCATTGGAAGTCAAAGTCTTAACTACTGGATTGCCAGGGAAGTCCCCTAATGGTTTTCTGGTTCTTGACTTTAACCTTCTACATCACCTAAAACAAACAAACAAAAAACACGTCTCTGATGCTGGGAAAAATTGAGGGCAAGAGGAGAAGAGGGATACAGAGGACGAGATAGTTGGATGGCATCATCAACTCAATGGACGTGAGTTTGAGTAAAATCTGGGATATAGTGACAGGACAGAGAAGCCTGCTGTGCTGGAGTTCATGGGGTTGCAAGGAGTCAGACACCACTGACCTATTGAACAATGGAAAAAACTCATCTTTGGATTCTTTGAAATACATCTTTGTTCCACTGAAAAATCATCCTTTCCCCCGCCCTTTCAGTCAAGTTTAAATGAAATTCTTTTACTTCTAACTCAAAGTACCTTGATTAAGATTACAGCAATGACAAAAATGTTCCTGCTTCATCAAAATGGCAGGAAAGAAATACGAGTGACACAAACATTAAAGTTTAAATCGCTATAGTGATCAATACACTATTTAACACTATCTGGGAAAGTTATCTGCACTGTCTTGTGCTAAAACAGAAATCAATCCTAAAGGAAATCAGTCCTAGTATTCATTGGAAGGACTGATGCTGAAGTTGAATCTCCAATATGTTGGCCACCTGATGTGAGGAACCGACTCACTGGAAAAGACCCTGATGCTGGGAAAGATTGAAAGGAGGAGGAGAAGGGTACCACAGAGGGTGAGATGGTTGGATGGCATCACCAACTCAATCGACATGAGTTTGAGCAAACTCCAGGAGTTGGTGATGGACAGGGAAGCCTGGAGTTCTGCAGTCCATGGGTTTGCAAAGAGTTGTTGGACACAACTGAGCAACTGAACTGTGCTAAAATGAAATCAAATCTTTTAAGAGCCCCTTTGTTATAAAGAAAAGGATCTCAGATCTCATTTCTGTATCAGTGAAGGGTGGTTAGGAAGGAAGGTCCCTTCGTCAGTCAAAATGGCTTTCTTCAGTTCTCCCTGCAAGAGTGGTGAAGGAACCCTGGACTTTGACCAGTGACACAAAATTCTGAATTCTAGCTGGATCACTTACTGTCTCTGCTACTGCTGCTGCTAAGACACTTCAGTCATGTCCTACTCTGTGCGACCCCATAGACGGCAGCCCAAAAGTCTCCCCCGTCCCTGGGATTCTCCAGGCAAGAACACAGGAGTGGGTTGCCATTTCCTTCTCCAATACATGAAAGTCTCTGCTACTTTAGATAACTCTTTTCTCTCTTCCTCGTTTCTTACGTAAAATGAGGACAAGGATGGTAAAACTCTCCTTCACAGGACTGGGAGGACTGCAAAGGGAGTAGCTCCTAGTCAGTTCCCTCGTGGGAGTCGTCATCACTGTTCTGCTGTTTGTACTGCCTTTGTTCTCCCAGTTTCTCTGGCCTCGGTGACATCATAAAGGCGGGGGAAGAGAAATATGTAAACACTAGCCATTGAAGCATTTCTTAGAATTCAACTGTGAATTTACTTTTAACTCAGCGTTATTGCCACCCTGTGGATGTCTTGGGTAATGATAGTCTGAGCCGGTTACTTTAGTATTAATGAATCTCAGTTGTCAATGTGTGTCCTCTTCCCAGCGCTGGAGTGAAGACCACACTCATTATTTCATTAGGGTTTGTATAGCAATGGCACCCCACTCCAATATTCTTGCCTGAAAAATCCCATGGACGGAGAAGCCTGGTAGGCTGCAGTCTAAGGGGTCGCTAAGAGTCAGACACAACTGAACGACTTCATTTCACTTTTCACTTTCATGCATTGGAGAAGGAAATGGCAACCCAGTCCAGTGTTTTTGCCTGGAGAATCCCAGGGATGAGGGAGCCTGGTGGGCTACCGTCTATGGGGTTGCACAGAGTCAGACATGACTGAAGCGACTTAACAGCAGCAGAGCTGAAGTTCCTGCAGCAGCATGAATGAGATCTTGTACATTGACCTGTCTTCTTTCATGGACACCCTTCCTCTTTCCCCCAGTTTTCAAATATTAAAGCTGAATCCCAAATAGTTTGAATTTCAAGGCTCAGTTCAGTTCAGTACAGTCGCTCAGTCATGTCTGACTCTTTGAGACCCCATGGACTGCAGCATGCCAGGCTTCGCTGCCAATCACCAAATGGACAAATCTAGGAAGAGAATATTTGGATATTCTCTTGCAATTGGCCATATTTCCATTTACAAAGTTGGATAATCCGTTCAGTCACTCAATCGTGTCCCACTCTTTGTGATCCTGTGGACTGCAGCATTCCAGGCCTCCCTGTCCAACATCAACTCCAGGAGTTTACTCAAACTCATGTCTGTTGAGTCGGTGATGCCATCCAACCATCTCATCCATCCTCTGTCATCCCCTTCTCCTTCTGCCTTCAATCTTTCCCAACAAAAGGGTCTTTTCCAATGAGTCAGTTCTTTGCATCAGGTGGCCAAAGTACTGGAGCTTCAGCTTCAGTATCAGTCCTTCCAATGAATATTCAGGACTGATTTCCTTTAGGATGGACTTGTTTGATCTCCTCACAGTCCAAGAGACTCTCAAGAGTCTCTTCCAACACCACAGTACAAAAGCATCAATTCTTCAGTGCTCAGCTTTCTTTATAGTCCAACTCTCATGTCCATACATGACAACAGGAAAATCATAGCTTTGACCAGATGGAAATTTGTTGGCAAATTAATGTCTCTGTTTTTTAACATGCTGTCTATGCTGATCATAACTTTTCTGCCAAGGAGCAAGCATCTTTTAATTTCATGACTGCAGTCACCATCTGCATTAATTTTGGACCCCCCCCAAATAAAGTCTCTCACTGTGTCCATTGTTTCCCCATCTATTTGCCATGAAGTGATAGGACCAGATGCTATGATCTTAGTTTTCTGAATGTTGAGTTTTAAGCCAACTTTCTCACTCTCCTCTTTCACTTTCATCAAGAGGTTCTTTAGTTTCTGCCATAACAGTGGTGTTATCTGCATATCTGAGGTTATTGATATTTCTCTTGGCAATCTTGGTTGCAGCTTGTGCTTCATCCAGCCTGGCATTTCACATGATGTACTCTGCATAGAAGTTAAATAAGCAGGGTGACAATAACAGCCTTGACTTACTCCTTTCCTAATTTGAACCAGTCTGTTGGTCTCTGTCCAGTTCTAACTGTTGCTTCTTGACCTGCACATAGATTTCTCAGGAGGCAGATCAGGTGGTCTGGTACCCTCATCTCTTTAAGAATTTTCCACAGTTTGTTGTGATCCACACAGTCAAAGTCTTTGGCATAGTCAATAAAGCAGAAAGAGATGTTTTTCTGGAACTCTCTTGATTTTTCACTGATCCAATGAATGTTAGCAATTTGATCTCTGGTTCCTCTGCCTTTCCCAAATCCAGCTTGAACATCTGGAAGTTCATGGTTCATGTATTGTTGAAGGCTGGCTTGGAGAAATTTGAGCATTACTTTACTAGCGTGTGAGATGAGTACAATTGTGTGGTAATTTGAGCATTCTTTGGCATTGCCTTTCTTTGGGATTGGAATGAAAACTGACCTTTTCCAGTCCTGTGGCCATGGCTGAGTTGTCCAAATTTGCTGGTATATTGAGTGCAGCACTTTTCACGGAATCATCTTTTAGGTTTTGAAATAGCTCAACTGGATTCCATCACCTCCACTAGCTTTGTTCATAGTACTGCTTCTTAAGGCCCACTTGACTTTGCATTCCAGGATATCTGGCTCTCGGTGAGTGATCTAACCCTCATGATTATCTGGGTAGTGAAGATCTTTTTTGTATACTTCTGTGTATTCTTGGCCACCTCTTCTTAATATCTTCTGCTTCTGTTAGGTCCATACCATTTCTGTCCTTTATCGAGCCCATATTAGCATGTATATATAGCACTGTATATACATGTTTTTCTACTCTCTTCTAGTCTATCTCTTGGGTGTTGCCAATTTTCCTCCTTTAGAAGCATTTTCTGGTCATTCTTTTCTGTGGAAGTATCCAGTGATAGTCCAAGAGCTGTTCCTACTGCTGTAGAATTTTCACCTTTGTTTTTCCTCCTACTTCCTGAAAAATTCCCCACTTCTCTGATACTGTGCAAACCCTGTTTCTTCTGGGCACAACTCAAGTTCCTGCTTCTTCTGAGTCTCTCAGGCCACAGCAGTCCATGCTGCATCCTTTGAGACTCATCTCTGACTTCTATGTTATCTTAACATGTGCATTATTACTTCTTCAGTGCAATGATCATCTCTTTGAAAGCAAAGATGTCTTACCTGTATTACTAACAGCATCTGAATTCTCAATGGATACATAATCAATACACATTTCTTGATCCATCATGGTGTTCCTGCCTTCATTCCGTTCTCTATCATCTCTCCATCCTTCCAAGCAAGCAGGAAAAAACAGAAACTGGGACTTCCCTGGTGGCACATTGGATAACTGTCCCCCTGCCAATGCAGGGGACATGAGCTCGATCCCTTGTCCAGGAAAATCCCACATACTGTTGAGCAACTAAGCCTGTGTGCCAAACCATCGTGCCCGCGCTCTAGAGCCTGGGGGCTGCAACTACTGAAGTCTTCGCGTCCTAGAGCATGTGCCCCACAAGACGCCACCACAGTGAGAAGCCTTCACATCACAACTACAGAATAGTCCCAGTTAGCTTCAACCAGAGAGAAGCCTGCACAAAGCAAGGAAGAGTCAGTGCAGCCAAAATAAATTATCTAAAAAGCCGAAAAACTAAGTATTAGATTATTGCCTTTTATTTCCATTGGTTGTTTACTTGTGGCAGCTTAGTTCTTCATTTGTGTGCATCTGTGCAGTGGTGTGTGTGTGTGTGTGTGTGTGTGTGTGTGTGTGTGTGTCTTTATGTCTGTGTCTGTGTGTGTGTCTTCTGTAACTTCCAGTTCCAAACAATTCATCTATGGGTATTCTAAGGCATCTGTGTTCAAGTTACTTTCCTCCACAGAAGTTCTCTTTTTTTGCTTCTTAGAGGCAACTGAAGCTATCTCTTTAAATAAATTCTCAAGTTGAGGTTTTGAGGACTAAATGTAGCCAATGTGTTTGAAGGCTAGTTTGTGGTTGTAGATTCCCTGGTGGTGAGACAGTAAAGAAACCACCTGCAATATGGGAGACCTGGGTTCATTTCCTGGGTTGGGAAGATCCCCTGGAGGAGGGCATGGCAACCCACTCCAGTATTCTTACCTGGAGTATCCCATGGACAGAGGAGCTTTGCAGGCCCATGGGGCCACAAAGAGTCGGACACAAATGAGAAATTTTCACTTTTGATTATGAGTTCTCAGTGGAGAGTACTTTATCTCTCTACTCATTTCTAAGGTTGCAGCCCATTATAAATCTTTCCATCCTTTTCTGAGGAGGGGTGTTTTTTGTTTGTTTGTTTCATTTGTTTTGTGTTTTGTTTGTTTGCTTGCAGTTCACCATTACAGTGTGAGTGTAGCCTTCTTATATTTCAGGTGCCTGTGCCTGTGGAGGGTTGTAGTCCCATTAGCCCATCTCCAGGTTGACCCCTGTTTGTTCACAATGAACTTGAGTGAATACTTGGTTTTGAGTCAGCCCTTTTACTCATGGGCTATAAAATAGAAACTCGAGATTCTGCCGGTTGGATAGATCTCCTCAGGTTAGACCCTGGTTTCAGGCTTTACTTGTCTCCATGGAGTGTTGTACCACATTATTTTGTTAAGTTTCTGAGCACGTCCTTTGATTTTTGCTGACTCAGCAATGCACTGGAAAAAGACTTTTCATGTCATATCTAGAATTCTTAATTCTTTGAACTGGGGTGGTTATTCTTAATGGGCACGATGACCACTCACTTAATCTTTTGGATATATTTTAGGATTAATTTGTAAATTTCACAGAACAATTCTTGTATGATTTTGGACTGAGATTTCACTGAATGTATAGAATAATTCAGAAAGAAAATATCTTCACAATGTTTATTCTTATCATTCTTAAAATGGTTTATCACTTCATTTATTATATCTTCATTATGTTGTTCAGTAATGTTTATTTTTCTTTCAAAGCTCTTTGAAGTTTTATAAACTTTTTTTTTAAAAGCTTCATTTCATAAAAGGGTGAGATTTACATAGTACTTACCATGTACTGGGCATTATTTTAAATCATTTAGTAATTTTTTATCTGGTGAACTTGTATTAACTTGACTAGTCTGTTGCCTAACTTCTCTTGAATTTTGAATATAGGCAATTATATCACATATAGTCATTGACTCCTTGCTTTCAATATCTGTGTTTTTTTTTTCTTTTTCTTACTGCTGTTCTGCTTGTTCCCTCTCTTTAATGAATTTTTTTTTCCTATGTGCTCTGTTAGTCTTGATTGCAGGCTTATCTCTGCATTTGAGACTTTCTCTTTCCCTAAGTGTGGACACTTTTTAAATTTACCCCTGCCTGCCTCTTCTGTTGCAGTGGAGAGGGCTGGAATCCACCAGTACAGAATCTTCTGGTCGTCTCTGCTGGGGTTTTTCCATTTCTTCTGGGTGTTGCCAGCCACCTGGAGGACTGTGTGGCCTCTGTGACCCAGTTATTCATACTGACTTCTTCAGTGTGGAACCAGATGTTGAACTATTTACCACTTGGCTGTGTGTGTGTGTGTGTGTGTGTGTGTGTGTGTGTGTGAGTGTCTGTGTTTGCACAGAAGGGGTGGAAACAGAGCAAACCTGCTTGTCTGCTTTACATTCCATCTCCAAGCTATCACCCTAGTCATCATCCTTGGCTCCATACTCCTTGTTATGTTCATTGCTATGAGTTAAAAGAGTCTTAAGAATGAATCTCACCCATATCACCCACTATATCTAGTGTCTACCTTTGAGCCAGATTTCCTTCCTCAGTTCAGTCCTGTCAGATGTCTATCTTTTAGGCATACCTAAACATTTCTGTTTTCCTGATGACATTCTTTCTTTTCCAGTATGCATGCCTGCCAAGTTGCTTCAGTCGTGTCTGACTCTGTGTGACTCTGAGGATTGTAGCCCTCCAGGCTCCTCTGTCCACGGGATTCCCCAGGCAGGAAAACTGGAGTGGGTTGCCATTTCCTCCTCCAGGGAATCTTCCTCAGGGGATCTTCCTGACCCAGGGATCAAACCAGTGTCTCTTATGTCTCCTGCACTGGCAGGTAGGTTCTTTACCACTAGCGCCACCTGGGAAGTCCCTTTTTCCAGTATGACTAAGGATTTAATCCTTATTTTTACATTCATTTTCAAAGATTTCCTGTGAGATCAACTTTGTTGCATTTGCCCATTCTGTTAGTAATGCCCAATAATTAATTGTTTTACATATTTGAACTATTTCTTATTGATTCAACTGCTAGTAAAACATGTATTAGCAATATCAATAGTGAAAGAATATTTGTATTTGGCAATCTCTGATCAATAGATCAGTGAAACACTGAACTGAACAAACATAAATTATTAGGCTATAGGGCTTCCCTGAGAGCTCAGTTGGTAAGGAATCCATCTGCAATGCAGGAGACCCTGGTTTGATTTCTGGGTTGGGAAGATTCACTGGAGAAGGAATAGGCTATCCACTCCAGTATTCTTGGGCTTCCCTTGTGGCTCAGCTGGTAAAGAATCCGCCTACAATGCTGGAGACCTGGGTTTGATCCCTGGGTTGGGAAGATCCCCTGGAGAAGGGAAGGCTACCCCCTCCAGTATTCTGCCTGGAGAATTCCATGGACTGTACAGTCCATGGGTTTGCAAAGAGTCAGACACGACTGTGCCTGAGTCACTCACTCACTCACTCAGCTTGTGTAAACTGACGTCATTTTGCATTTTCCAAAAAGTTTATAAATTATATCACCAAATTCTTTCTACAAGTCTGAGATAATCATTATGATTTCAAGTTGAGAAAAATGTGTCCAAGTATTTAGTGAGATTCATGCCATTAGTACAAAGCTATTAGTATGATTCAATGTCAAGGGAGGCATAGCTGTTAAAGATACAAAATCTATGCTGGGTTCGAATTTCACCTCAATTACCAACTAGTTGTGTCACTTTTTAAAAAAAATTTAAAAATTTCCATCTTTAGTTTCTAATCTGCAAATGTTATCAGTTACAGTACTACTCTCAAAATATTGTAGTGAGGATTACATTTAAAGAGCTTACAACTGTCCCAGTCACATGATATACACTCAATAAATAGTAATCATCATTATTGTTATTATTATAGCTACTATTTTGAACTCATCCAGCATCTTTGTGATATTATATTATATGTAAGGCCAGTTTTTAAAGTCTTTTTGAAATTAGAGATAACATCAGAAATAAAGAAGAACTCCTCCAAAAATGCAAACATATGCACACACATATATATAAGTATTGTCTGACCATTTGCAGTGGTAACTCCACCTGATGCTTTCTAGGTGCTAGACAATACAAAATGCATCAGGAAGCAATGTTGAACAAGACACATACAATCCTCTGTCCTAGAGCTTATAAACCAGAAGAAGAGACAGATGTTAAAGACATGATTGTACTAAAGCAAAGTCATTTCAACTGTACTGAGGGCTTTAAAGCCAGAAATCATTTTGCAACCTATAGCTCAAAAGACTTAGGAATACTCAAGTTCAATTACAAGGACTGGAATTTTATCTTCCCAAAGGCATGTCCTCTGAAAAGTAATTTTTTTTTAAATTGTTGAAAAAAGTTATGGCAGAATAACCGTGATTTATGAAAAAAAATTTTTAATGAGACTTTAATCATTTTCATCCTTTACTATTCAAATGTGGGAAACAAAGAATCTGAAGGCAGAATAATTCAAGTCTTTGGAGACATGTACTCTGTTAAGAGGGCTTCTTTGGTGGCTCAGTGGTAAAGAATCTGCCTGCAATGCATATCTGGCAAGGGAAGATCTGGGTTGGGAAGACACCCTGGAGAAGGAAATGGCAACCATCTCCAGTCTTCTTGCCCAGGAAATCCCATGGACAGAGGAACCTGGCGGGCTACAGTCCATAAGATCGCAAAGAGCCGGACACAAATGAGCAACTAATCCACCACCACCACCATTGCATTATGAAGAGGGCAGATTTTCTATTGTTATAGGGTTCTGGGAATAGGCAGCTAAAGCAGAACAAATATGCATCAATGTGTTCATGGACTGTAAGTAATGAATTAGGATATTGACCTGGGTTGCATGTTTGTGTCCCCCTCAAATTTTATATGTTAAAATTCTAATCCCAAAGGTGATGGTATTAAGAGGTGAGGGCCTTTGGGAGGTGCTTAGGCCACAAAGGTAGAGCTTTCAGGAATGGGGATAATATTCTCATAAAAGAGATCCCTCAGAGATGCCTCAGCCCTTCCATTATGTGAGCAAACAGTGAGATGCTGGCAACCTGCAATCTGAAAAAGGACCTTTGCCCAAACCATGCTGGCATCACCTTCTAGAACTGTGAAACACAAATTTCTGTTGCTTGTAAGTTACCCAGTCTGTGATAATTTGTTAGAGCAGCCTTAACAAACGAAGACAAATCAAAAGTAAAAACTGCCTCTATATTCATTAGGGATCACAAAAAGCAAAAAATTCTTTCATTACTTGAGTCATTAATCTGGGAATTCCCCAGGCAAGAATGCTGGAGTGGGTTGCCATTTTCTTCTCCAGAGGATCCTCCCAACCCAGGTATCAAACCCATGTCTCCTGCTCTGGCATGTGGATCTTTACCACTGAGCCACCTGGGAAGCCCCATTTGGGGCATAATAGGAGCAAAACAGAGATCTCTGACTGTGGAGTCCTTTAAATAGTTCAATAGAAAGTATCCACCTAACCTGTCTTTGTGGAAGGAGACAAAAAGGAACAGCACATTTCTTCTGATGATAGAACTGATGGCAAACTAAAACTAACTGAGCCCCAGTCAAGGAAAGGGACTGCTGAGATGCTCCTATTGCTTGTCTCCATGATGCTTGCTGACCCCAGGTATCTTCACTGTTGACCCTCACAAACAACTACACATGAGGGCTGAGTTACAGCTACGTGTAATGTTCAGGCAGTCACTACCCATCCCAAACATGTTTAGGGCATGAGGAAAGGATGAAAGATCTCTCCAGAGTAATGTGTCCAGTTGGTAATGTGTAAAGATCTCTCCAGAGTAAAGTGTCATGCATGGATGTGAGAGTTGGACTGTAAAGAAAGCTAAACGCCAAAGAATTGATGCTTTTGAACTGTGACGTTGGAGAAGACTCTTGAGAGTCCCTTGGACTGCAAGGAGACCCAACCAGTCCATCCTAAAGGAGATCAGTCCTGGGTGTTCATTGGTAGGACTGATGTTGAAGCTGAAACTCCAATACTTTGGCCACCTGATGCAAAGAGCTGACTCATTTGAAAAGACCCTGATGTTGGGAAAGATTGAGGGCAGGAGAAGGGGACGACAGAGGATGAGTTGGTTGGATGGCATCACTGACTCAATGGACATGGGCTTGGGTGGACTCTGGGAGTTGGTGACAGACAGGGAGGCCTGGCATGCTGCAGTTCATGGGGTCGCAAAGAGTTGGACACGAATGAGCGACTGAACTGAACTGAACTGAACTGAATGGAAACTGAAGTCAGTAAAAAAGTTCACTTGATCATTTCGAGANAGTGCCTCATCCCGGGAAGGGGAGGAGAGCGGGGCAGGTGTGCATGTGTATGTGTGAGGGCCCCCAGCCAGCCTGGACACCCAGGGAGAGTGCTGGGACACAGAGTGCTGGGACATCCGCAGACCAGTTCATCGGTGAACTTTCTTGACAGTGTTGGGTTCCATCCTCTGTTCTTCCCTCGCCCACCTACACTTTCCCTGAAGAGGGTTCTAGAATGGTGGCTGACTTAGCAGGCTAAGGCCTGAGCTACAGGAATCCTGAGGCTGGACTAGGACTAGAAGCCTCTGAGACTAGAGGAAGGATGGGAGCAGCTCCAGAATAGCCAGACCCAAGAAAGGCCCCACCCCTGGGTGTGCAGGAGCCTGACTTTTAGGAGCGGAGCAGCCTCTGTTAGCACCTGCCAAAGCTGCTAAGTGCTCATCGTGTCCTGACACTGTGTTAAGTGCTGTTTGGCCCCATTTAACATCCACCCGACAGTGTGAGGTTCATTTACCCAATACACAATAGTTATGCACCTGCTGTGTGCCAGGCCGATGGCTAAGTGCCGAGGCCATACTGGTGGACAGAAGACTCTGTCCTGTTCCTCTTGCAGCTCTCCACCCAGCAAATGGGCAGACAGGCATTGGGCCACTCCAGATAGGGTAGGGGAGAGTGGGAGGGGCTCTCAGTCAGGCTGGGGGTCAGGAAGGGCTTTGGGANAGACTCTGTCCTGTTCCTCTTGCAGCTCTCCACCCAGCAAATGGGCAGACAGGCATTGGGCCACTCCAGATAGGGTAGGGGAGAGTGGGAGGGGCTCTCAGTCAGGCTGGGGGTCAGGAAGGGCTTTGGGAAAAGTGGTGGGAGGGGTCGAAAGAAGGCCTGGAGGTCAGGACTGGGCACCTGGTCAAGGCCACACTGAGGGCCACCTGTGCCTGCTCGCCTGGGGCCTGGGGGCCTGGGGCAGAACTCCCTAGAACTGCCATCTGGGACATAGCTGGATAAGTCCTCTGAGCAGGGAGGACGTGGGGACGTGCACTCTCCTTATCCCTCCCCAGCGTCTCATCCTACTCCTGTGTGGATGGGACCATGGCCCAGCTTGTAAGTTTATCTGTGGTACCAGAAGGAAACCAGTTCTGAAGCAAACCCCTTGAGGCAGCAACAGAAAATGAAAAAGCACTTGTCCTGTCCTTCCCAGGGTGCCAGGAAGCTAGCCTTTAGGGAACTCAGGAAAGGCTCTTAAAAGAGACCAGGGGAGGCCCTGCACACAGAAAGACTTTTCTCAGCCCTTCTAAGCTTGACGTCATTGGCACCTGGTCCTAGGGGCTTATCTGACAGTGCAGACACAAAGGAGTTGACCTGAGTGTGTGGAGAGAAGGTAGAAACCAAGGCTGGAGGGTCCCGCTCAGCCGTGCCCTAGAACCTCCAATCTGGACTAAGCCAGAACACTCCTGGCTGTGGGGGCAAGGAGCCAGTGTTTACTCAGGCTTACCATGTGGCAGGCACTGTGTGAAGAGCTCAGTGTGTTTAATATTCACAAAAACCCAGTTCCTGGACATTTACAAAGGGGAGACAGAGGCACGGGGAGATTCCACTGCCTGCCCGAAGTCCCTGCCCAAGTTGGGGGTGGAGCTGGGATGAGGGCCCAGGCAGCTGACTCAGGACCACTGATGCTGTTTCTGCTTCTGCCCCTAGGGTAACATCTGGGCCTTTGCACAGAATCATCATGTACAAAACCAGTTGCAAACTTTGAGGGAGAGAAAGGAAGGGGGAACTTNCTTGGGGCTGGTGCACGGGGATGATCCAGAGAGACGTTATGGGGTGGGAGGTGGGAGGGGGATTCAGGATTGGGAGCTCGTGTACACCTGTGGGGTGGATTCATGTTGATGTATGGCAAAGCCAATAGAGTATTGTAAAGTAAAATAAAGTAATAAATAAATAAATAAATAAACTATTGCAGTACATTATTTGAACCTGTCTGTCCTGATACTGTCCATAATTTTAAAAGTCATACCATGTTTTTTTTTTAAACAGAGATACACTATAACAAAATTTCAAACTTACCTTACATGTTAAACTCAGATGTCATTGCAATTTTCAACTAAATTTTAAAATGGTACATTTAGTTCTTATAACCCACTTTTTGATTACCCCCTAATCCTTTTTGTACATTGCATTGTTTATTTGGCTTTATATTTTCTTTTAATGTTACTTATTTCTAGCTGTTGATAGCTAGAAATATTGGGTTGACCAAAAAGGTCGTTCGGGTTTTCCTGTAACATTTTATGGAAAACCTGAAATGTACATTTTGGCCAACCCAATTTAATAACATATGGCAGAAAGTGAAGAGGAACTAAAAAGCCTCTTGATGAAAGTGAAAGAGGAGAGTGAAAAAGTTGGCTTAAAGCTCAACATTCAGAAAACGAAGATCATGGCATCCGGTCCCATCACTTGATGGGAACTAGATGGGGAAACAGTGGCTGACTTTATTTTTGGGGGCTCCAAAATCACTGCAGATGATGATTGCAGCCATGAAATTTAAAAACGCTTACTCCTTGGA